>BPLQ01000304.1:0-319786 GCA_021605075.1 Caerostris darwini
ATATTATTTATAAAAAGTTAGTGAAATAAAAAAAACCCGTGAAAGAATTAAAAAAAAAAAAAAAAACTTCAAAACAATACTCGTATATTTTATGAGTTATATGTTTTTAATGATATGAACCAGATACAAAAAAGTTATAAATTAAGAAAAAAAATATTAAAATCTTTCGTGTCTTCTTTCTTTTGCTTTATAAGGTATTAGTAAAATGAAATATAAAATTTTATGTAAAAATTTGATACAAAATTTTATTTTTATACATAAAAATAACATTGTTATTATTTATAGCTAATTATTATTATTTATATATATATTATGATTAATGTTTTTTTTTTAAATATACGAAGAATAAACAATAAACACGAAGAAAAGAAACAATGGGTTCATTGTCATAAATAAAAAATTATAAAAATAAAGTTTTTAACATTGCTGCTACCATAGAAACTATCGCCTTAATGGAAAAATTCCAGATTCCATTTCCATAGTAACCATTAACCAGAAAATTCTAGATGAATAAAATTTTCCACCTTTCTTGATCGCAAGTAACACGTGATTTTTGTTTTTGCTATTTTTAGCGTTTTTCAATTAGTATAATTATTGTTTTTTTTTTTTTTGCATTTCTGCGGAATGCTTCATTGTTTTAGTATTCAAAGGAAGAAATTTTATAACTATGAATTTATTTACGAGTTTGAAACACAAATGAATGTTTTTTTTACAATATGTTCGATACATTTAATAATATCGGCCAACGGCCGTACCATGCTGAATATACCGGTTCTCGTTAGATCACCGAAGTTAAGCATCATTGGGCGCGGTCAGTACTTGGGTGGGTGACCACCTGGGAACACTGCGTGCCGTTGGCAAATTTGGGACCTGAATGGCCGAGTGTCTAGCGCTCTGGCGCCCGGTGCCACAGGTTTCGGGTTCGAATCCCGGCGGTGCCATGGATGTTTGTAGTGGTTCGGAATCCACTTTAAGCCGTAGGTCCCGGTCTCCTATGACTGTAAGAGCGTCACGGAGCAAAAGTCAGGCTTCTACCTACGGGTGCTCCATCACAACAGAAGCTGCTTCCTTCCCCTTCAATCATGAGTCCATATGGGCTCGTGGGCTTGGCCAGCCAAGTGGGATAAGAAACAAGAACAACATTTAATAATTATATACAATTAATAATTCAATAAAAGTTCAGTTATTAAATTAAATCAATTCATTCAGAAATATTTTGTACATCAAACAATAATTAGATATTGATATTTAATAGGAAATATTTTCCTATTAAATATCAATATCTAATAAATTATGTTTGATAGAAAATATATATCAAAATAGGAAATTTCGTAAAATATTAAATTATTTATGTATAATATGTATCTACGTAATATTATATTAAGGAAAATTGCATGTATAATTTCTCTTTGTTATAATATGAATTATTCTATCGTATATTATTTATTTATTCATTTTTTTAACATTCAAAAATGTTGCAAAGTTCTGATGTTTGAAAATCAAAATAAAGCTATATAAATTTTTCACAAGTACTGTTTTACAAGATGAGCTTATTTACGAATCTAACAAAAATAAACAGTTATTTGAAAAAAAATTCAAATATTTCTAAAGACAGTAAAAGTAAGTTTTTTTATAGCATTCTATAAAATGTAATTAATTTATTGATCGATTTGTTTGCTTATAAATTTGGTTTTATGTAATCTATTGGATGAATTGTATGGTAATGAATTTGGGGGCATATTTTTAAAAAGAAAGAATTATTTTAAATGTAATTTGCTCAATTAATTTGAGTAAATATCATTCCATTCAAAGTTAAACGTTATTCTATGTAATGTTACTAACTTTGTTTTAAAGCATTTAATTTTTCGAAAAAATATTTTTCAATTCTTAAAATTATATCTCAAAATATTCTAATAAGAATATTAAAATTTTCATGTTTCTTACAATATTCTTATAAGATTAATAAAATTATTATATTATTTCTAAGGATAAATTTTTAAAAAATAATTAATATATCATTCTGTCCTTCTGTTCTTAACTGTTCAAGAAATATTTTTCGAATGGAAATAAATCTGGTTTTTAAAACAGAATCATTTGCTTACATTTTTACTCAACAAGTGCTAATCTTTATGTGGAATTTGTTGAATAAATAAATTAAATAATTTACTTTATTGTTTTATTTTATTTATTTTTTTATAAATTAATAATAAAATAAATAATTCTTTATACTAGGAATAAAAGATAATTTGAAATATTAGCTTCTATGTATATTCTATTCTATTTTTCTTGTTTTTTCTGTTTTCTTATAATTTTAATTTGGGCCTGAATGGCCCGAGTGGCTAGCAGGTTTCGGGTTCGAATCCCGGCGGTGCCATGGATTTTTGCAGTGATTCGGAATCCCCTGTAAACCGTAGGTCCCGGTCTAATAAGATCATAGAGCGTTGCGGGGCATTGTTACTCTGCGTCCGTGGCTTATCTTCAAGTCACACGCACCCCCTGGGTAATGCGAGGTGAGTAACATCTGTGCAGCGCTTGCCTTAAGGCACCCAAGACCAAGTTTCCAAGTGTTTTCCAGTTGTATTAGAAAGAAAAAAAAAAACAATTTCAATTTGTTTCTTAAAAATATTCGTTATTTTCTAAACAATTATGGTTATTAACTTTTTAAAATTGTTTTATTCTTTAGTTTTTAAAATTGTTATAGGAAGGGAAGATTTTTATGCCAGCATAAAAATAAATAGATTAAAACTTAAAAGTTTTCCTAAAAAGCTTATGTATATATAGGAATTAAAAAAATTAATAGCACAGCATAGCAGCATAACATGAAAATTAGACATTTCATTTATAAAATAAACAAAAACAATTCATCTTACCTAAAAATGTAAACATTTGTATATCTTTTTTTAAATTTTCACCAATAATACGATACATTTTTTTAAAAGTAATATTAGACAATGCTTGTGAAAAATGGATAATATAAAAAGACTGGAAATTTCATCTGTCTTGCCCACAATGCGGATATATTTTTCAAGCTGTTAGCGGAATTTTTCTGGAAATAACTTAATAAACCGTTTTCCTTTCACCTTTCATTCAGTCTCAATCTGGCCCTTGAGAATTCGAGCGATTCCCACAAGTAAGAATTGAAAGATAAATGTTTCTATTCCAGTATAGAGACGTAAGAAAAACTCGAAAAATAACTTTATTTTATTGACTCTAGTTTATCTGTAAACGTAAAAGAATAAAAAAATGAGCAAATAACAAAAAAAAAAAAAAAAAAAAAAAACTTTTACTCGACTTTTAAGTCTTGTTTTGCTGTAGCTTAATACATTTTCATTCATCATTATTTTATTGGGTATTACTCACCAAATTATTATAAGATTTTATGTAATACATGTTATTATTTATCTTCTACATGTTTAGATGTATTAATTGTAAAACAATATTAGTATATGCTAGCATGTATGCAGGATTCTGCTAATGGTCTATGTTACAGTCATTGCTTTGTAAAATTTGTAGACACAGTGGAAATTTTGACATAGAATCTTATATTGGCAATTATTATGAGATATGAACTAAAAAAATTAAACGCAACTACTTATTAAGAGGAAAAGAAAAAATAATAATTAAAAAAATTGTAACTGGATGGGTCGATATGCAGGTTATCCATAAAATTTAGAATTTAAAGTAAGAACAAAATGCATAACAGCAATCTTTAGAATAAAAAATAGAATTGCAAACGATTTTTTGTTCTTGAAAAACCTCATTTTCACTTTGAAATAAAATGGTCGATCTTCTTTTTGAAATAAATGGTCGTTCTTTCAACCAGACGATCTTTTAGAATAATTTTTTTCTTCTGAATTAAATTTTTTACAAAATTATTTAATAATTACTCAATTATTTTGTAAATAAATATCATATAAAAAAGTTAGTTTAATAAATAAATAAATAATAATAAAAAAAAAAAAACACTTCGTGAAATCTCTTTTACCAGATGATGTTTTAAATAATTTTTCTCCTGAACTAATTTTGTTATTTAATTGTTTTGTAAATAAATATATAAAAAAGTTAGTGAAATAAAGAAATAAATAAAAAAAAATTGGTGAAATAAATAAATAAATAAAAAAAAAACTTCGTGAAATCTCTTTCCCCAGACGATATTTTAAATAATTTTTCTCCTGAATTATTAATTTTGTTATTTAATTATTTTGTAAATAAATATTATGTATTAAACAGTCAGTGAAAGAAATGTAAAAAAATTTACAGATTTTAGTGAAAATGTCCGAAATTGAAAGTGGTCAAGGACACGAAAATTTCCTTTTCCCAAACAATACCCATATATTTTCTGGATAATAACGGATGCGTTTTGTAAAAATTTCTGCTTGCGAAATATCAATGCTAATTTAAATGACGTCATATCGCGAAGTTCTATCAAGTGCTTTTGGTTCTCTACTACTCGCGGAGTGATATAAAATTATAATTTGATATTTTAAACTGAAATATTGATGAGAAGTAATCATGGCAAATTTCAAACTATTATTTTCATTGAATTTCTTTCATTTCATTAATGAGAAATTATTTTTACATAATAGTGCATACGATAAAATGACTGAATTATAGCTATTTAATTCTCATGAAGGGATTCAATTCTCATAATGAGATTCAATACGATTAGGCAGTTTCAAAACCAGTTATTTTACGACGGCAGCTATCAGGCGTGATATTGATTTTGGTTATGAACTTTTAGATCGAAATGTAAAAAATCGTGGAAAAGGGAATTTATCAAATTAGTTCATCTCTCTTAATGAAATTATACGTTTTGCAAGAATATTAATAGGAAGAAAAAGGGTTTGACTGGACCTATATGCAGATTATCCATAAAATTTAGAATTTAATGTAAGATCAAAACGCATGTTAGCAATCTTAAACAAACAAAGAAAGAAAAAGTATCAATAAATCATATTCAGGTAATAAATTATGTTCGCTAGTTATCTTGAATAAACGAACAAAGAATTGGAAAGAGAAAACAGATTAAATAAAATATTTAAAAAAAGTATTGAATTTCCAAATTTTTATAAAAAAAAGCACATGAAATAAATAAAAAAAATATATAAAAAAAAAAACTATAGAATTTCCAAACTTTTATAAAAAAAGCACACGAGATAAATTAAAATATATATATATATATATATAAAAATATAGAATTCCAAACGATTTTATAAAAAAGCACGTGAAATAAATTAAAAAAAACCTATAGAATTCGAAATAATTTTATAAAAAAGCACGCGAAAGAAATTTAATAAAAAAGCATGTGAAAGAAATTTAAATGAACCAATAAGAATATCTCGTGAAAGAAATTTAAATGAATTAATAAGAATATCTCGTGAAAGAAATTTAAATGACCCAATAAGAATATCTCGTGAAAGAAATTAAAAACAACAAACAATAAACCAATAAGAAACATTGAAAGCTATCCAGGACATCGCTGACCCATTCTTTCCAAAATAATACCCCTATATTTTATGGCTAAAAATAAAAATATAAAAGAAAACAATAAAATGAAATTGTTGTTATGAAATCTTCAGATGATATGATTGTAAACTCTATAGAATGATACATGTTCGATACAGTATCGAGAAAATCAAAATCTGTTTTTGAAATCAAAAGGAATTGCAATTTTTATAAAAATATATTTTTATTAATCTGAACGTTACTGTGTTCTTTTTTTCAGTAATATTTTAATAGGGAGAGAAAACCAATCAGAAACGTTTAATTCATTAAAATTTTTTTTTTAATTTAAAGAAAATAAATGTTAAAAAACTAATTAAAAAAAAATATTTTCGTAACAAATTCTTTTAACAGATTTTTTCACAATATTTTATCAAATTAAAAATAAAATTTTTACAATTTTAATTTCCTCACAATAAATTACTCTAATAAATTTCTAAAATTATTTTACTTTTCTCTTAATTATTTCCTCTATTTTCTCTTCGAATTCCAGAATTAATCGATGGGAATTTGAAGTTGAAGGTCATTTATTTCATTTTTAATTTTTTTTCATTATTTTTTGACAGTAATTAATTTTTTAATGAAACATAAAATAAAAGTAACATAATAACATAAAAATTTTATTAATTCTTTAAAAAAACAATATGATGTTAAAATTCCACATTCATAACTTTTAATTAATGAATGAATAGAGAATTTAATAGGAAACCAAATGCTAATATGTGTTAAAAGTACGTAGTGGATAAAGCGAGTTAATTGAATTTGGGTGTTATTTGAAATCCTGAATAAATTATTATTACTTTAAAAATGGTTTCTACACAAAAAAGCACTCAATAAGAGATATTTATTCTTAGCCATAAATAACATTAGAAATTTCTCGTTTCTTTAAACTATAATGTTAATTATAAAAATACAAGACATAATAAAGAAATCTATTTTCCGTCCAATAAACGAAAGGCTATTAAGATGGCATTCAAAGCAATCTAACAATCAAATAAATGAATGACAGATATCTAATAAACAAATTCAATGAAAGGAAAAATTCTTTGTAATATACATAAAATATTAAAAAAAAAACCCCCCAATTTCTTTAAATTTATCGAGCTGTTTATTTAAAAATTTCTAAAAATTAAAAAAAAAATTTTTAAGCATATAATCGGAATATCATTACAAATTTTTTTTTGGTTTTTAAGAAATGAGTTTTTTTTCGTTATGTCTTAAATATTTGTCTAAATGAACATGTTTTCTTTTTCATTGGCGCAACAGCTCATAATTGGCCAAGGCCGTCTGCCTGTTGGCAGATTTCGATACATGAGATTTTTCCTTTTTAACAGGTAGGGTTGTCAGCCCTACAAACACATTAGACCGGAACAAACGGTTTAAAGCGGATTTTGAACCACAACAAGCGTTCATAGCACCACCGGGACTCGTGGAACGAAACCTGTGGCACCAAGTGCCAGAGCGCTAGTTACTTTGCGATCAAGCCCCGTGCACGTCTTAAAAACTCTTTATATTCTTGCTCTTTCAGCACACTGCCGATTTATTCAGTTTATGGACATTTTTGTGACTGTGGGCACAACTCCGGTGCGTTAATGTCTTTCTTCAGAATAGTGAGAGACGATGTTCATGCCTTCAGAGATTTCAAGACTAATTATCCTATGTTTGATTGTCATATTAGAGAAAACACCATCCAGGTGGTCCGGCAGTTCGTGAGAGACACTCAGTCATAATAACAATTGAATATACTTTTTTTCTTCAAAGCGAAGACTATAACTCCTGTTATTAGTATTAATAAAACTCATTTTCCTGCTTGCCTAGCTAGATGTGTATAGTGCAATGCGCGTGTGGAGTATAGGCCTTTCCGGAGAGTTGATGCCTACCTAGCTACCTCAGCAGATTACAAATAAGGCTATAATGCAACATTGATAATTAACAAATTATTAGTTTTTAACTTTGTGAGTTAAGCGACTGAAAACAGGAATTAAATTAAGACAAGTTTTAGTATATTGGATATGACGTAAATTTAAAAAAAAAAAAAAGTTATAATGCAGATATAGCGTTCCTATTTAAAGAAATATACTCGATACTTTATATTGTGGGCTGTTTTTCTGTCTTGCTTCATGTATTCCATTTTATCTGTAAAATGATATATGAAGCAAGACAGAATAACAGCCCTTATTCTGTCTTGCGGATTCTCTTCTAAGAAAACTTTTCTTATAGGTAAAATAAAATAAAAACAAGTAATATAAAAAAAATTTTTTTTTTTAAGTCAATTCCTACTTTTTGTTTCACTCTATTGCATAGTCTTTTATAAATAATTTTCATTCATTTTTTTAAAGTTTATCTGGCGCCATCTATGGGTAGATACATGCAACCTAAATCTAAAAAAAAAACTAAAATGAATTGATTAAATTTAATTAACGAATTAATATTTAAAAAAACTGTATTAACATCAAGTGCCCTCCACTACAAGTTCAAAAAATGTATTTCAACTTGAGTGGATGAATAAAAAGTATTTTATGAACGACTGAAAATTTGAACAAGATGTATATATATATAGGGAGAGTGTGAGCTAATAGAAGGAATTGAATAAAAATAATTCAGTTATACTGAAAATAAATAAAGATGATATAATAATAGCATAATAATTCTTTCCTAAGCACTTTAGTTAATAATACAAAACATTTACAGTTTGTATTATTTAAAATTTCCATTGTGAATGCTGGTGTTGTTTATCTTAAATAAAATTGTTACGTGAAAGCAAACGATCTGTTATTTATAAAGGTAAACGATAATTGCAAATAAAATTAATACTTTTTATAATTTATTGTTAATTAACTAACTCCCTGGCACTTCAAGCCACATCGGATCATGGCGGTCTGTCTACTGGAACATTCCGAAACATGAGACATTTTCTTTTTTATGAGGTAGGGTTGTCCGCCCTACGCTCTACAGTGTATTAAACCAGGATCTACGGTTTATAATTGATTCTGAGGCATTACAAGCCTCCATGTCACTGCCTGGATTCGAGCCCGAAACATGTGGCACCCAAATTGGAAAAAAAAGTATAAAGTAAGTGGCTGTTTTTAGCATCTGAAAGAATAAATAAACTAAAAAAGAATTTCTCTCCGATTATGGAAAGCAAACATATATTTTGTGGATAAAAAAGTGTTTTATTATTGTATATTTTAATAACATGCCGTGAGGATTAGAGTTATCAGGAACGTAACAAGGAAAAATAACAGGTTTTAATGATGCTTGTTGTAGTGGTGCTGAAATTTCACGAAGAATTGGAGGATCGAAGGCTATCTTTAACAGATTTCTCCTTAATCTAGGCAGCTAAAGCACAAAACTGTACTCAGGAAAGCCAAAGATAATTTCTATTGCTGTTATGACTAATCCGCAGTGTCTGGCAGAGCGGGAGGATACCCCATGAGTAGACCATTCATGCACCCGTAGAAGTCTTACTTGGCTCCATGCCGCTGAAAAAGGAGGGCAGTGCTTTCCGGGAGAACTTTTAGAGGAAACTACCCCACATTTGTAAATCGTATGGCGGAAAACCCGGAAAAAATCCCACTAGGTAGTCCAATTCCCGAGGTAAGAGTCTGAACATCACAAAGACCATCGAGGCTCCTCGTTTTTTGAAACAGTGTCTACAACAAAGCTGCCAGCGGATGGAACCTGAGCCCTAATGCTCACCAGCGGTGCACGTTACCACTGAGCCACGAGTCGGGCTGGATAATTTCGTGGAGTCAAGACAGCAGATAGTGTCTTCCCTGCTTGCAAAAATTGTCTTGCTCTCAAATTGAAGATGAAATGCAGTTATCCTGCACATGACTTACTAAAGTATAAATCATGTCGAATTTGTACTTTTTTCTCTTTTTATCTGCAAGGTAATTTCTCGAAAATCTCATACAATTTTACAAACTCAACTTAAATGTATATTGGTTGTGATTTCCTTATAACATGACGTATCCTTACATTTCATAAAAAATATGGTATATATTCCTAATCTCATATCATATATTTTTTTTTTTGCCACTGCGGTAGAATAAGAAAACTAACGATAACGAAGTTATTTTCTTCCATTCAAGCTTATGCTCCCAGACATATCAAGAATTCATGCTTTAGTAATTCAATAAAATATCACTAAATATTTAACGCTGTCATTTAATAAAAGAGACTTTTGAAATAAAACCGCATTCCCTGATCGATATCTTCGATCATTTCCCAAGAAATATAATAAAAATAAAACCTATTGCTACTCGCAGATAGCTCGCACAACTGTCCAGGTCTTCATGAACGGGAACAATGGTTTCTACATACCAATGGGAACACAAACAGTTTTTACATTGTGTCGAATGCAAAGCAATCAGTATTCTGTGCAATCTCACGCTTTCGGATACTTGGCAAAGCTCCACGTGAAATGATTCTCTCGCTAATACAGATTGATATGCTTTATGTTCTAAACAGAAAGGTTTCTTTTGAAGCAAAGGAACTATATCTATTCGCACCCGGGAAAGAGGTATATAAATTTTGTTTGTCCATTTTATCTTCTCAATATATTATACGATAAAAGATACTCGTATTACTGTGTATTTGGTGTGTATTCAGCTTTGGTTTCAGTACTTGGGTTCTAATAAACAAAGCTTGATTTCCCTTGCATCATAGCAACGATGTCCTTAGATGTCCGTGGTCTAGGTTCTAGAGATCGGTGAACTTGGACGAGGAAAAAAAATCCTTATACCATCATGCATATAAATCATTATATTATATCGTTAAATCTCTAAATAAATCTTGAAACCGCGTTTCCTTCTATATACTGGCAAAAGCGCCCCCTTTGGCGTTCATGGGAAATGGGCAATTGGCCTAGAGAGGAAGTGACCTGTACTTAAGCTGAGAAGCGTTTAGTTTATGGTCTCTCATACTGAGAAGAAATATATTTATCGCCTACTGGTGCATTAGTTGTCCTACAGATTCTCCCCCGGAGAAGCAGATTTCTCGCATTCTGTGCGTACCTGAGTATCGGACTTTGGGCTTAGAAGTGGAATCCTTTCGCGAATCTATAATTATATGTCTTTAAATGTGTTAGATATTGTATGTCTCTAATTGTATGTGTAGGTAGGTAAAACTGAGAGTTCTCCGACATAAAAGCCCTCTATTGGGTTTGGAAACTCGCAAACCCACTATTCGATTAAGAACCAGGATTGTTCTCATCTTCAAATAGATTGAGAGATTTCAGCAGCTAATTGTGCAGGCATTAGAGTAATTCGCATTTAGAAAAAGGAACAACTCTTACCTGCGTCATCAATAAATCATAAAAGAAATGATAAATAAATAAAATAATGAAATGGTTTGGTTTGATTCTCTACAATAATTTTTCGCACACTAGGATTAATTAGAAAGTGACCTGAAGTGCGGGACGAACATTCTAGTCATGGATGGATGGTGCCTTCCGGGAGGACATTTTAGGGGAACTACGCCGTATTTGCGAAATAGTACCCCGTATGGGAGAAAATACGGAAAACTTCCATCACGTAGTCCGATTAGCTCTGGCGCTCGGCACCACCGATTTCGGGTGTCGGTGGTGTCTTGGATGTTTGTAGTGGTTCGGAATCCACTTTAAGCCATAGGTCCCGGTCCCATATAACCGTAGAGCGTTACAAAGCCAAATCACTCTTTTCACATAATTCCCAAAATGTAAAGGGGCAACTCAGCTCTAGGCACAGTAGTGTAGTAGTAGTAGTTCGATTGACGAGGCAAGATGGTGAAGAACATTCCAAATGTCATCGAATTTCCTCTTTGTCAAAACAGTATCTACAACAAAGCCGCCAGCGGATTGAAACTCAACTCTAATGCTCACCAGCGGTGCACGTTGCCACTAAGCTTCGAGTCGGTCATGCAATTTTTTAAAATAACGTTTCATTACGAGAAATTAAAAGTCCAAATTTCAGTAATTAACTATTTCCCATACCATTTGTTTCATATTAACATCGAAATTTAGAAGGCATATGCACAGTAATTTAAAATAACTAAAAGAAAGAAATTTTAAAAATTAAACATACACACACACACACAAAAAAAATAAATAAATAAATAAATAAAGTCGCAAATAAAAATTTTAATGACTTTGGAAAAGTATTATTGAATTAACAGTAACAATTTTATTTAACCTAAAAACAACTTTTTTATTTTGAATTAAAAGCGTTTGCAATTTTTAGCGGATATATAACTATTATTAGCCTTCATTTCAAAATTTCCAAATGGGAGATTTGAAATGCGTAAATAAAAATCACTCTTTTATTAACGTTTTCCACGACAAATGCAAAATAACAATAAACTAAAGAAATATATTTTCAAGCAATGAAGCCATGCAAAAGAATTCGGAATGAAGCAATCGCGGAAGAAGAATTTTTATCTCAACAAAGACTTTTGTCAATTTAGTCTTTTTTCATTCACCACAATAAATCAGTTTATAAATAGAAAATTCTCTATTATAAGATTTAAAAAAAAATAAATACCGCCCACGCTTAGATAAAAGATTTATCTAATAAAAAAGAGAAGAGATTTACGGAGGAGACAAATTTCAGAGAGTTCAACGACCTCCTAAAGGGGATTCCAGTGGGCACAGACGGATGGTTTAGACAGGCATCTGCATTGTGATGCCGCCGATGAATTGGATTTGGAGAAAATATAGTTTTTAATGGAGAGAATTCGATAATGCATGGGAAATTTTTTCTTCTTTAGATAGCACAAAAGAAACGTCTCTATGAAATAAATAAATGTGGAGCTATTGAAAAAATGTGCTTAAATCGAATACCAATAATATATGTACGTACCGGACGATATTTTTACCATACACAAGATTCTAGATTCATTACACAAGATTCTAGAGCAACTGAGGTAATGATTTAAAAGAAAATAGTAGTCACAATTTTTACAAATAATGCTAACATGAAAGAAACTTTATCAAATTAGTAAAAGTGGAGCTACTGAATGTAAATCGTATGTAAATCGTATACAAACAATATTTGTACCGAAGGATATTTTTAAACAAGACTTTAGAATAACTGAGTTAATGATTTAAAAGAGGTCATGAATTTTATAAATAAGGCTAGCACGAAAGAAATTTCCCTATAAAATAAGTAAAAGTGGACCTACATAGAAAAGATATTTTCACACAAGACTCTAGAGCAACTAAGGTAATGATTTAATGGAAAACAGTAGATCAATTTATCACATGGCAAGTTTTTTCAAGTAGGTCACAATTTTTACAAATAAGGATAGCATGAAAGAAACTTCTCTGTCAAATAAGTAAAAGTGGAATTACTAAGGAAATATGCGTAAATTGTATACAAATAATAAAACCTGTATGTACCGAAAAATATTTTTACGCAAGATCCTTTTTTTACACTTCTAGAACAACTGAGGTAATGATTGAAAAGAAAACAGTTGTCACTATTTTTATTAATGATGCTTCGTGACAAAGGAATTGACAATAATTATTTATTGTCTTCTAATGACAAGTTACGATTGACATGAAATGAAATTACTAGCGAAATAATATTAAATGATATCTTTAAAGATCCTTCCATTACATCTCTTCAAATCTTCATTTTGTTTCGATCAACACCTTTTCTATTCTAAGTGTCTCAGTGTGACTTTAATTTGACCTTTCACTGTTATATCGCCTTCCCTTTTATATAGCTATAAGAATCACAATTTGTGTTTTGTCAAGGTGTGTTTGGAACTAACACCTACCAATGTAAGTAATATTATGTGTATTCCAAAAACGTACATTTCTTCAAAGGTTATCAAAATAATGGAAATACCTTAGAGTTATAAGGAATCCTTTACTAATATGGCGTGGGACCGCCTTGGGCATGCAATACAGCTTGGATTCGACAGGGAATTGAATCATACAAGTGCTGAATAGTGTTTAGAAGAATATGAAACCATTCTTCATGGAGATATTGTGAAATTTCCAGGAAAGTTTCCTGGATATCGATTCCGGTTTGATCTCTCTAAAATAGACCATAACGATTCGATGACATTGAGATCAGTGGACTGTGAGGACCAAGGTAGATGTTTCACTTCTTCCTCGTGTTCATCAAATCTGGATAGGTCTGGCTGCATGAATAGGAACATTATCATTGTGAAAAATTCCATCTCCTGCAGGAAACAAAGTTAATGATGAGCTAAAAATTTTCTATATTTCTCCCGCAGTGATCATTCCTTTCAGGATTACGATTTGGCCAGCAGAAAACCACGACATGGCTGCCCATACTATGACAGATCCACCTCCATGCTTGACAGTTGGAAGGAGACAATCACGATCATACTCTTGAGCAGGTGTTCTCCAAACGTGCATCTGTCTGGTTGTGGGGAAAAGTGTGAAAATGATCGTCTGATTCTATAACTGTCTGCCTCTTGTCAATCAATCAGATTTTGTGGTTGTGGCACCACTGCAGACGAAGTTTGGCTTTACCAGGTGTGACAAGTGGTTTGACAATTTATGACAAGTGACTTGGGAATGGCTGTTCTACAGTAAATGCCCTGTTTATGAAGGCGCCTCCTAACTGTAATTATTTACACTCAAGAATCCAGATGTTGATTGAGTTTTATGGTCTCGTTGGCTGCACTTTTCTTCTTAGATATTAAAATCCGCTTCAATACCCGTCTGTCCTTTTCACTGAGCTTCTCTTTCCGTCCACTATTTTTCTTTGCCGAGCTTGTCTTGCAGCACTGTGGATTCGCTTTCATGACTTTAGACACCATACCTCTAGAAACGTTTAAAAACTTGGATGTTTCGGTGTTTAGTATACGTATACAACTTCACTAAAGCTTACGAAGAGTATTCTTAAATGTCACTTTTATTCCCAGGTGTTTCCATTATTTTGATAACCACCTGTACTTATTAATGAAAACGAGACGAAAGAAACAGTGAAAATAAATAATTTATGGGATCCTATTTTTCTAACGAACTAATTTGTTTAATTATATTTGGTGTTTATTTTAAATATGAATTAAATTCTTGGCAAGATTTTTCAAAATTTTACTTTGGTTATTAACGTTACTTAAGAGCTGTGGCATCCAACTGTGTCTCCTTTCACACATCCACAATTAATTCATAAGAGAAAAGATGTTTTATACGGTGTTCATTTGTGAAGGATAGATGCAACATAGATTTAATGAGTATACGAAAGTTCATATGATTGAAATTGTTGGTGTGAAAGTTTTTGAACAATTTTGCATAACGACTTTCAGTTTTTATTTAGTCACTTTTTGTGGTGTAATGTAGTAACAAATAAGTGAATACTGATAGTTGCAATTAATAAATATCTTTTCAATCAATACATCCTACTTATTTTTCTACATTGGCACAACAGCCCCATGGTGAGCCAAGGGCGTCTGCCTACTGGCAGATTTCGAGACTGGAGATGTTTTCTTTTTAAGGGGTAGGGTTGCACATACATTATACTTTAACAACATTATACTTTAATTTTTTTCACATAGGCATATTTAATCAATATAAAAAAGATAATATATAATTCAAATTTATATAATTCTTCAAAGGACTAAGTCTACTGCGCCAAACATTGTTTTATGGAACTCAACCACTGCAGGTTTTTTTTTTTTTAAAGTAGAGTTTGAAGGTTTTCGAGCGACTTACAAATGCACAGAAACTTATTGCGCGTGTCAGCATGTCGTCATCACTTCGCTGTCGCTGTGAGTTTTTGTACCCATGGAATTATGGCTCCTCGATCACTTCAAATTTTTATTTAAAATTTCTTTCAAGAGCGTTTTTCACACGTAATATTTATTTACAAAGTAGTTGAGTAGTTATTAAATAATTTAATAAAAAAAAATAATTCAGTAGAAATAATGTAAAATTGTTCAAAAAGACCGTCTGGTGAAAGCAAAGATGATTTTATTTCAAAGTGAATATGAGATTTTTCAAGAAAAGAAAATTGTTTGGAACTCTATGCTTTTTTTTTATTTGTTTAAGATTGTTCTTAAATTAAATTCTAAACTTTATGGGAAACCTGCAAATTAGGCCAGCCGATTATAGTCTTATATACTTTATTATCGATATAGATAATATAATTTATAAAATATCGATAATATATATCAATAATATAATTTATAAAATATCGATAATATATATCAATAAAATTTATAAAATATCGATTATAAATATATATTATATATGTGGATTATATTTTATTTTTAGTTTCTTTTATTTTTAAAAAAACTTTTTATCGTAGTTTATTCTTTTAACTTAGCTTCGGTTGTTGACAACGGGACATGTCCCGTTCAAAACACAACTTATGGTCAGATTAAGTTCACTGTAAATGAATAAAATTATTAAAACATAATTTTCCTACAAAAATAGAATTCATTTCAATAGCAAAGGAATACAAAGCGGAGATAACGGCTATTATAATAAAAAAAAAAATAGGTTGCTAAAAATAGTTTATATATAACATAAATCTCAATTATAAAATTTCTTAAAACCTGTAAATTTACAAAAAAAAGGGCAAAATATTTCTCTTGAACTATTACAACGCAATCCGTTTAATTATTTTTTCAGTGACATCATCATTTTTAGTTACATCATTTCAAAAATCACATTCACATTCATAATACTTTAATATTATCAGGTATGACATAATTCGTAAACAAATTTCTAGGTTACGCCATTTTTTAATGTCCAAGGACTAGCCTGCAACTTTTAATTATAATTTATTTATTGCTCAATTGAATCCAAGTAGCAGTAGTTGAAAAGACTAAATTAAACCGATGTTTCAACGCAATGGATTTTTAAGCGAAAAATAACAACGAAAAAAAGCCCACCGATGTTTTGAAAAAAAATCATACAAAACTTTTTATGAAAGGTATCAAATTATAAATTCTTAAAATAACATAATTTGATCAATTAAGACAGAAGTAAGAAAAAGCCAACTCACAAATAAATTTAATTGAATTTGTAAAGTTCTGAAAATTTAATCAATCCTTTGCGATACATATTTTTTAAAACAATAAAAAAGAAAATTGTTATTTTTACGATAAAAATGAAAACACTAAAAACGAATTAAAATGAATTAAAGTGATTCAATCGTATTTCTTTTTATCATAGAAAAAAAAATTGATAAAAAATCTGTTTTTTTTTAACAGGAGTAACATGATAAACTTGTTTACTAGCATTTGATTTACATTGTGAAAAGTATCTTAATTTTATTAAAATAATTGAATGTAGGTAGAATTGCTTCAAAATAAATTGTAGTTGGTATCAAATAACACAAATTCAGTTATATAATTTATTCCATTAGATAAATAAGATACATTCATAATAAGTTATGAATAAAGATATTTATTTCAAAGTTCAATGAAACTTTATTGTTTATATATTTGATAAATCTTCTCAAGGACAAATTTCTTAATTGAAAGCGAGTTTCTTAATTAAAGTAGTTCCGTTGCGGCACCTATTACATCCTCTGTTTTCAGGCGGTCTGATGACCAATTGGATAGCGCTTTGGCGTTTGGTACCACATCCTTCAGGTTCAAATCCAGGCAGTGGTATGGATGCTTCGGAACCCACACTAAACTGTAGGTCCCGATCTAAATACCCTAAAGTGTGCAAAAAAGGACCGTAGAGCGACAAACTACCTTAACCTGAAGGTGCATGTTTGTTTTTTGTTCGGAATCTATGTTAAATTGTGGGTCCTGGTCTAATTAGCCGAGGACCTACAATTATTTTTAATTTAATACTTTTTAGGATAATTAGCAATACATTGCTGAGTTACAATCTTTGAAAAAAAAAATGTTATTATGTAGAAATAAAAGATGAAATATAAATGGTGACATAAAAAGTTCTATATCTTCATAGTTCAGGAATTTTGTACAAATAGTACCCCAACAGATTTTAATTATTTTTTATATAAAAATATGAATATACATTCTGATGTCAGTAACTTTGAAGAAGTTAAAGTATTTAGCTTCATTTCATATGAAAAAAATACTTAGTTTAATTATCAAATATGCAACTGATTTAGGCATGACAAAACCATAGGTTAGAAAGTCAATGAATTGTATTCGAGGAGGTGGGGACATGGATGCTAACTCTTCACTCCTGGAGATGTTCGCTCAAAACTGTGGTGGTAGGGTGGGGGTGCAATGCAACAGATACCCCTCCTCCGGTGACGTCTCCTGCAGAATACTGAATCTGCCACAAATCTGCCGTTCTAATGAGGAGCGACTTCATATTTAAGTCCACGCATTTAAAAACAATGTGTGTCTCATTTGATAACATTATATTTTTGGTTCTAATTCCAGATGCGCTTTTAATATGGGGTATGTTACAATTTTCTTTGTCCCATTGTGCTTTAACCTTTCCCTTCATACTTATCCAATGAATGTTCCTTTCATAGTATTGAAATAATATTCCTTTCATAGTATCCAAGGAATATTCCTTACATAGTATCCAAGGAATATTCCTTGCATAGTATCCAAGGAATATTCCTTTCTCAATATCCAATATTCAACAAACTTACTTCGATAGTCTGGCAGCACGTATAAATCATTTCTGCTGATTATCTTCATGTTTGTCAGATACTTTCCTAGGCAGCTACTTCGTCACTATCGCATTCATTTTGAAACGAAATTGGTGCAGCTTGGTAATTCAAGGGAAGAAAATCACGGCAAAAAAAGGCACAAGAAGGAAATATTTGATTGTATCGAAATTTCTTGCTCAAATACCTTTCGATTTAACTTGAAAATGGTCAAATTTTGATGACAAAAGTTGGAACTTCAGGACTTCACACCTTGATAGTGTATAAAAGAGGAGAAACTATAATTCTTGGGCACATGTTCCCTACGAATTTGAATTTTTTTACTTATTTTGTCAACTCTACAGCCTTGAATACGAATTCATACAAGGCATAAGTATATACCATTAATTAAAAGAGAATATGATATTGAACTAAGGGAAGCAGAGTGTTCAAATCGAAAGATAATTTGACATTGATGTTGTTAGGAATGGTTGAACATGAAAGAATACAGTTTTAAGAAGACATCAACATAGGGATACAACAGAACATGAGTACAGAGCGGCTATAACAACATTTGATTCACCTTAAACAACGACCCGATGTTCAATCCGAACACCGGTATTCACAAGGAAATTAAAAGAGAGCTACGAGAAAGAAATCTGAGCTTACTGTGTATCTTGTGCTCATTATTCTTTAGTTATGCTTAGCACCGCACAGAGTATTTGTAGTGTTATTAATTTGTCAGATTTAGTGTTTTACTTATTGAAATGCCCGACGTGCCGCTGGTGAGCATCAGAGCTGAAGTTTAATCTGCTGGCCTTACCTGGCCTGCTGCTAACCTAAACATTTATTTCGAATATGAGCCTGACATGACCTAGTTTCCAGACATTGATGTAAATAACGAATTAATTAATTTTTTTAAACGAATTAAAAATCGCCCGACTCGCGGCTCCCTGGCAACGTGTGCCGTTGGTGAGCATTGGGGCTGAGGTTTAATCCGCTGGCGGCTTTGTTGTAGACACTGTTTCAAAAACCGAAGAGATTCGATGGCGTTTGGGATGTTCAGTATCTTGCCTCGTGAGTCGGACAACTTGGTAGGAGTTTTGAGTAGGAGTATATATGAGTTAGGAAAGATAGCACTATAGTTATCCAGTGAAATGTATTTACTGGTGCCATCTCTAGGCCATGTCAAAAAGTTAATAGGACACCCTCTAATTTTGCATCCCTTATGTGGACGAATCCTCCAGAATCGAAGGATTTTTTTGAACGAATATCCTCTGAGGGATCGCCTAGGGAGTTTACTTCCTATTTCTTGAGCTTCGGAAGGATATCTGGTTTATGGATTTAATATGATCGTCTCAGGCATTACACAGAAATTACTATTTACTTTAACTTGCATGATTTTGGACCAGATTCTCTAATTAGGAAACTTGATCCGTTATACACCGCAGCAGCTTCGACAACATTTTATGTTAAAAACGACAATGTCATCAATTGCACATCCACAAAGCTAATTTATAAACCAAAGCTCACATCAATTGGATATTCACAAAGAAAATTTATAAACTAAGTCCCACATTGGTAATTCACAAAACTAATTTATAAGTCAAATCTCACATCAATTGGACATCCATAAAGCTAATTTATAAACCAAATCTCACATTGGACATCCATAAAGCTAATTTCTAAGTCAAATCCCACATTAATTGGACATACAAAAATCTAATTCATAAACAAAATCCCACATCAATCGGACATTCAAAGTTAATTTATAAATAAAATCTCACATCAATTTTATATTACCAAAGTTAATTTACAAACAAAATCGCACATCAATGGGATATCCACAAGGCTAATTTACAAACCAATTCCTCCATCAATTGAATATCCACAAAACAAATTTATAAACCAAATCCCCCATGAATTGGACATCCATAATGACTTTATAAAAATTCCATGTCAATTGGACATCCACAAAGCTAATTTATAAGGCAAATCCCACATCAATTGGACATCCACAAAGCTAATTTATAAGCCAAATCCCACATCCATTGGGCATTCTGAAAGGTAATTTATTAACCAAATATCACATCATTTGGACAGCCACAGAACTAATTTATTAACCAAATCCCACAACAATTGGACATCAAGAAACTAAATTATCAAACAAATCCCACATCTGTTCTAATGAACTGAGGAAACCTTATCTCATATTCATACATGACTAACTTCGTCCTTCATTTCATGGAGTCTGGTTGACGAACTTTACCGCCAAAATAAAAAACAAAACTAAAACTAAACGAGTCCTTAATAAACTCCATAAATTATTCAAATCAATCCCACGAAATCTGCAACAACTCCATTAACCGCGTCGACGAAAAAAGTACTACGGCATATCCCACGAAAGGCGGTTGACGAATGGTGGCTGAAAGTGCCTTTAATGAGCCATTTGCGGAAGTGACGAACGAACTTCGGCTCGAAATATTAAGAGGGAAGAAAAAGAGGAATGCATAAAAGGGAAGAAAAAGAGGAATGCATAAAAGGGAAGAATTATTTTTGCGAGTAATAAGTCAGGGATTCTAAGTGAATTTCCCTAAAACATTAAGTTTGCGATAAGGGAAGCGAAGGAGAGGACATTAAGTTGACAATCGTTTAGTCCCTTTTTTCTGTTGTTGTATTGGGGAATTCTTTAATACACTCATTTCAACAAACGGAGGCCTAAGAATTTTAAAAAGAAATTTCTTCCATTTGCTTCGTGGCTTCTTGTGTGCAGTGTGTAAATTATAAAAGGGGAGTTTAAAAAAATAACTCGGCGGTAATTGCTTTGTTCTATTTGGTGTTTTTCTCTTGGTTTTTAAATGTTTTCCCTGTGTAGTAAATTAAATTATTTTCTTTCTGTTTAAATGTTTTCTCTGTTTGGTATATGTTACCATTAAAGAGGTTGATTACCATTACCATAACACATGGTTCTTAAAGAGCCAGTGTATTGTATATGTTGAGATCCATTGTATGGGCCTGATGGCAGAGTGACTAGTGCAAATCTCTCAACAATTGGACATCTATAAAGCTAATTAATGAAACAAATCCAACAACAATTGGACATCTGCAAAGCTAATTTATAAACCAAATCTAACAACATTTGGACATCAATAAAGTTAATTTATAAACCAAATCCCATTAAGGACATTAAGTTGACAATCGTTTGGTCCCTTTTTTTTGTTGTTGCATTGGGGAATTCACAATGGTGGCCTAAGAATTTTAAAAGACAGTTTCCCATTTGCTTAGTGGCTTCTTGTGTGTAGTGTGTAAATTATAAAAGGGAAAGTGTTTAAAAATCAACTCGGTGGTAATTGCTTTGTTCTATTTGTGTTTTCTCTGCTTTTAAATGTTTTACCTGTGTAGTAAATTAAATCATTTTCTTCTGTTTAAATGTTTTCCCTTTTTTTGGTATATGTCTGCCTGTAATACTAGAAGAGGTTACCATTAAAGTGTTTCGTACATGCACCCCTACACTTCCACACAAAAACATATCTGGTGATGTTCGAAAATATTTGTATTATCTATTACTGTACTATTATATAAATTTGCATTTATATTCCATGGTTCTTAAAAAGCCAGTGAATTATATAGGTTGAGATCCATTGTATAGACCTGACGGCAGAGTGACTAGCGGAAATCCCACATCAATTAGACATCCACAAAGTTAATTTATAAACCGAATTCCACATCAATGGGACATACACAAGGTTAATTTACAAACTAAATCCCACATCAGAATTTACAATTATATTCCATTTATATTCCATGGTTCTTAAAAAGCCAGTGAATTATATAGGTTGAGATCCATTGTATAGACCTGCTAGAAGAGTGACTAGTGCAAATCTCTGAACAATTGGACATCTACAAAGTTAATTTCTAAGACAATCAATTGGACATCCACAAGCTAATTTAGAAACCAAATATCACATCAATTGGACTTTCACAAAGCTAATTTATTAACCAAATCCCACACTCATTGGACTTTCACAAAGCTAATTTATAAACCAAATCCCACATCAATTGTATTTTCACAAAGCTAATTTGTTAACCAAATCCCACATCAATAGGACTTTCACAAAGTTAATTTCTAAACCAAATCTTACATCAACCGGACATCCACAAAGACAATTTATAAACCGGAACCCACGTCAATTGGAAATCTACAAAGTTAATTTATAAACCAAATTCCACATCAATTGAACATACACAAGGTTAATTTACAAACCAAATCCCACAACAATTGGACATCAAGAAAGCTAATTTATAAACCAAATCCCACATCAATTCTAACGAACTGAGGAGATCATTTCTTTAAGAGCTCATATTCATAGATGACTAACTCCATCCTTCATTTCATGGAGTCTGGTTGACGAACTTTACCGCCAAAATAAGAAGACAAAACTAAAACTAAACGAGTCCTTAATAAACTCCATAAATTATTCAAATCAATCCCACGAAATCTGCAACAACTCCATTAACCGCGTCGACGAAAAAAGTACTACGGCATATCCCACGAAAGGCGGTTGACGAATGGTGGCTGAAAGTGCCTTTAATGAGCCATTTGCGGAAGTGACGAACGAACTTCGGCTCGAAATATTAAGAGGGAAGAAAAAAGGGAATGCATAAAAGGGAAGAATTATTTTTGCGAGTAATAAGTCAGGGATTCTAAGTGAATTTCCCTAAAACATTAAGTTTGCGATAAGGGAAGCGAAGAAGAGGACATTAAGTTGACAATCGTTTAGTTCCCTTTTTTTTGCTGTTGTATTGGGGAATTCTTTACCACACACTCATTTCACAAATGGAGGCCTAAGAATTTTAAAAGAAATTTCTTCCATTTGCTTAGTGGCTTCTTGTGTGTGGTGTGTAAATTATAAGAGTTTAAAAAACAACCCGGTGGTAATTGCTTTGTTCTATTTGTGTTTTCTCTGTTTTTAAATGTTTTCCCTGTGTAGTAAATTAAATTACTTTCTTCTGTTTAAATGCTTTCCCTTTTTTGGTACATGTTGGACTGTGATACTTTAGGAGCTTAAAGTGTTCTCTATTAAAGTGTTTCATATATACACCCCTACACCCCCACAGAAAAACATACCCATGGAAGTTAGAAAATATTTGTATTATTTATTATTATATAAATTTTTGTTATATTCCATCCTTCTTAAAAACCAGTGAATTATATAGGTTGAGAGTCAATGTATGGGCATAATGGCAGAGTTGCTACAGGGTTCGAGTCTCGGCAGTGCCATGGATGCTTATAGTGATTCAGAATTCACTTTAACCCGTAGGTCCCGGTCTACTATGTGTGTAACAGCGTAGGGCTGACAACTCTGCTCCGTAAAAAGAAAAGATCTTTTGTCTCGAAATTTGCCATTAGGCAGACGGTCTTGGCCCACCATGGGGCTGTTGAACTAATGAAGAAGTAAAAGAGAACCAATGTATATAAGATGCATGTTCGTAGATCTATAATTTTGCAGGTTCAACATTTTAAAAAATGCAAAGTACTTGAATTCCAGACACACACTTTTCATAATCTCAGTCTCTCTCTCTCTCTCTATATATATATATGTAAAGCAAAATATTTGTATATCTGCATTCAAAAATCGCATCCTATATTAATTTTTAAAGATTTCATTATTTTTCGTTTATCAGGTCGAATCAAAAGTCACGAAAAAAAGTTGTCATTAGTTAATTTTTAATTAAATAAATTTTTTTTTATTTTCATAAAAGAATTACGATTGAGAAAAGAAGTCACAACTCTTAATACACAGTGTGGTTAATCTTTTTATTATTATAATTCTTCTTCTTGTGGTTTGAGGTTAATTTTATAATTATCACTATTCTTTTTGTGATTTGTGATTAATTTTATTATTATAATTATTCTTTTTGTGATTTGTGGTTAATCTTTTTATTATCATTATTTTTTTTTGTGATTTGAGGTTACTCTTTTTATTATTATCATTATTCTTTTAATGATTTGTGGTTCATGTTTTCATTTTAGAAAAAACTTTTCAACTTTACACCTGGCACCATACATAAATTTGGTTTCTTGTATCGTTATCAATTACATTCCTTGTTTCTATTTGTAATCATTTTAAGATATTTTCTTCTAGCGATATAGATTGTTTGTAAATATATGACTTAATACATTAATGCAAACGATTCCTTTAAGAGCTATTCTTGGAGGTGTTAAGGAAAATTCTTGTCGGAGAAGAAGGTATAATGTAGAAATATTTTTTTTTCTAATGCAGCTGGCAAACACTTAGACAGCTTGGTCTCGGATGCCTTAAGGCAAGCGCTGCACAGACGTTACTCACTTTACATTACCCAGGGGGAGCGTGTAACTTGAAGATAAGCCACGGACGCTAAGTAGCAATGCCCCCGCAACGTTCTACGATCCTATTAGGACCGGGACCTACGGTTTAAAGTGGATTCCGAACCACTACACACATCCATGGCAACGCCGGGACTCGAACCCGAAACCTGTGGTACCGACCGCCAGAGCTCTAGCCACTCGGCCATTCAGGCCCCATAATGCAGAAATATATAAATGCTATAAAGACCCAGATATTATAAAAATTATCAAAATCAATAGATTAAATTGGGCTGCTTAAATATTTAGAATGAATGATTTAGACTCTGTAAAAAGGCTCGTTTTAGCAAAGCCACAGGGACAGAGAGGAAGAGGATGACCCAGGTTTCAATGGATAGAGGCAGTTGAGAAGGATTTTGTACTGAAAGTTAAGAATTGGAGGACCATTATCCTTTTAGTGATTTGGTTTTTAATCTTTTTATTATTAACATTATTCTTTTTTGTGACTTGTGGTTAATCTTTTTATTATTATCATTATACCTTTTTGTGTTTTGTGATTAAACATTTTATTATTATCGTTATTCTTTTTGTATGGAACACGTGGAAGGAAATCTCTCCAAAGGAAAGCTTTTGCCCACTCTGGGCTGCCCTGTTATTGATATTATGGTGAAGCAGTTCCACATTATCATAATATTTTACAACTTATTGTATTAAAAAGATTTTACGTTTTTATTAAAGATACTAAAAATGTTTTATTTCCTATTGATGGATTGCTATATGATATGAAATACAACCAGAATCTAGGGTCTGGCATCGACATTCTGGTAGTGACCTTCAGAGTTTGCTCCCATATGATGCCCAAATACGAAACAACTTTGAATGTCTTCCCTGGAGACATTAACACTCCTCTACCTGCCAGCAATTGCTTGTGGTATATGCTATGCGATACATGAGGATTCCGGTAAAAAATAAAAAAAAAGTGACAATCATTTTTTGTACTAGGAAACGAAATTTTGACCATCCTTCAGAATTTCAATTTCTGGAAGAGTTTAATATCAGGAGGGGTGGAGGGGGGAAAGCAATAGAAAGTGAGTGGAGCAGAAAATTTGGATTCTACGCGAGGTTTGAATTCAGATGGAGCGGCTTCAGCAATCACGTCTCGCGAGGAAGAAATGCGACGTCTGGAGAATTGGGAGTGCCGTCTCAAAAATACTTAACATTCGTCGTATGTGTCGCCGCTGTTCCTCGGAGGAAATACCTTAAGAAGTGAAACAAACATTATTTCGCTCTACGTTCTGTTTTCCATCAGATCAAAAACGCATTGAGATTTCCCGTTGCTGCAAGTGTTGAAAAAAAAAAATACAGTGCCAGTAAAGCTTAAAAGGAAAGTTTGAATATCTGGAGACTCATTTATATTTGTTTGGTGAAGTGTATGTATGTATATCAACTGTTTATCATCGGTTTATCAATTGTCCAAGGCATCTCCAAAAAAATGAAGATATAAAACAGCACAAGTAAGATTTGTTGTTTCTAATGCAGCTAGCAATACAGACAGCATAAGACAGCTAATCTTAATGTCATAAGCAAGGGTTGCACCGCTGATACTCCTTTAGCACGCTTTGAAGATATGCTACGGACAAGAGAACACTACAAAAAAAAAAAAAAAAAAAAAAAAAAAACCCGTTCTACGATTCTACGATCCAATTAGAGAGGGGCCTACGGTTTAAATTGGATTCCGAACCGCTACAAACATCCTTGGCGCTGGCTGTGGCTACCATGGCTTGTGGCACTGAACGCCAGTCGCTCGGTCAATCAGGCCCATTGAGATTGTTTGTAAATGTAAGGTTTAGTTTTCTCCTTTGCCAACTTCATTTATCTCTAATATTTTAAGGAAATTTGGATAAATTGAGACAATGCAGCAGCAACAAGCCTAAATCTGAAAGCACCTAGTCAAGTCAAATGAGGGTTTACTGCATTAATGCAAACAGCTACGTATTATAATGTTTTACAGCTTATTTTTTTAAAAGAGCGTTAGTATTTAAAGAAGATGTTATGTTTTTAATGGAGATTAAAATGATTTTTTTTCCTATTACTTGACAAAAAAAATATCACATGTATGAATCATGAATATAAGGATAAAAGCACATATTGGACATCTCGGCAATGAAACCGCTGATGAGCTTGCCAAGCAAGGCATATCAAATGGCCAGACAATTCAAATAAAAAGTCCCCTTTCAGAATTGAAAGGTTTTTTTAAATAATCACCTCCTTTCTAAATGGCAAAAACAGTGGGATGAAGGATTAACGGGTCGACCTATTTATGAAATTATTAAAAAAGTGTCGGCATATTCTGCTGGATGGACAAGAGAGGAAACCATGTTTTTAACAGGGCATGGTCCATTTCTCTCTTATCTACAACGATTTCATCTGAGGGACGCAAGCTATTGTTCTTGTGGAGATGTGGGTAATCCTCTTCACTACGCTACCTCCTGCCCACTTACTTTATCATGGCATATGAAGAAACCTTCCGAAGAGAATACTATTCAATGGAAGATTAACATCTTAAAATGC
Source organism: Caerostris darwini (assembly GCA_021605075.1). Lineage (NCBI taxonomy): Eukaryota > Metazoa > Arthropoda > Arachnida > Araneae > Araneidae > Caerostris > Caerostris darwini. The sequence goes on from BPLQ01000304.1 coordinate 26,971, forward strand.
AAAGGGTCTCGACTCAAAATCCGAAGCATGATAAACTTTATTTGTAAAAATCAAATCTTACTTATCCCGGACTAAGTGTGAAACAATATTTTGTACACAAATTTTTAACAATCTTTAGTAGCATACTTCCTTTTTCTACATATATATATTTTTCTTATTCTGTGCGTGTGTGAATGTATTTATAAACAGAGTAATCCTGCTTTATAAAGAAATTGACATGTGTTTACTCATCATGTGTATATACTTATAGTTTTGCTTCTCACAAAGATTTAAGTGTATATATATATATTTATTTTTTTTTGCGTGTATATTTTAAGTAATTTTACTTTTTTAAATAATCTAAGTGTTTGCATATACTGTGTTAGAATATTAAGGTAATTCGCTGTTAAAATAATTTATAATTATGAATCATGTAAAGTAATTAACTTTATAAAATAATCTTTGCTTGTGTATATATTTAAGGTAACATAACCGTCCTATGTTTGCATATTTAAGTAATTTGTTTTACAAAATAATCTATGCTTGTGTATGTATCAAAGGAAATTTTGTATTATAATGTATATAATTTAAGTGGGTCCAACAGCATATTTCTAGGGCACACTATATTTGAAACAATTCGTTTTCTTTTTCATTATTAGACTTCAAATTTTTTTTTTCCTTATTATCTTTGTCCTTAATTTTGCAGCAACTGCTCCTACCGTCGATTTATTTATTAGCTATTACGATTTTCTAAATTCTATAATAATTGATTTGATGAATATTCCTTCAGCTCTCTGATTTGTATAATCTCTTATGTAGTGTTTATTGTATCATATTGCTTTTAATTTTTTTCTCTAAAATCTCTTACCTAACGTTTTTATATTTTTCGCATTTCATATTCCTCCTTTTTAAATTTTTGACATTTAGTTCTGTTCTTGTATGAATTTTCCCCATTGCTCAGCTTCTGTACCTCCAAAAGTGAATTATGCAAAACTTTTCCGCCTCCATCGTGCGTCCTTTCCTTTCACCCGCATCATTCCCAAACTGTATAGGGGCAACTCAGCTCTAGCCACAGTGATGTGGTGTGGTGTAGTAGTAGTAGTAGTAGAATCATGAATATAATCACATGTATGGATATAATCACATGTATGAATATAATCACATCTATGAATATAATAATAGATCATGAATGAATATAAAATATAACCATAAGCTAGGGTCTCGCATCGGCATTCTGGTAGTAGTTTGCTCCCATATGATATCCAAATATTAGCAACCTTGAATATCTTACCGTGATGCATTAACGCTCCTCTACCTGTCAGCATTTGCTTGAGGTATACACTATGCGATACATGAAGATTCCGGTAAAAAATAAATAAAATGTCAATATCCTTTTTTTTCCAGGAAACGAAATTTTGACCATCTTTCAGAATTTCAATTTCTGGAAGAGTTTAATATCGGGGTGGGAGGGGGAAGAGGAAAGTGATAGAAAGAGAGTGGAGCAGAAAATTTGGATTCTACACGAGGTTTGAATTCAGATGGAGTGGCTTCAGCAATCACGTCTCGCGAGGAAGAAATGCGACGTCTGGAGAATTCGGAGTGCCGTCTCAAGAATGCTTAACATTCGCCGTACGTATCGCTGCAATCCTTTGGAGAAAATAGCTTAAGAAGTGAAACAAACATTATTTCGCTCTGTATTCTGTTTTCCATCAGATCAAAAACTCATTGAGATTTCCCGTTGCTGAAGTGTCGAAAGAAAAATGCAGTGCCAGTAAAGCTTAAAAGGATGGCTTGAAGAAATATTTGAAAAGGAAAAGTAATGAAAAAATTTAGCAGGTGAATACGAATTTCTTCGTTGATACTTGTTTGGGGAAGTATATGAATGCGCATCAATTGTTTAGCATCAGTTTATAATATGCACATCAATTGTCCGTGGCATCTCCAAAAAAAGCGAAGATATAAAACAACACAAGTAAGAGTTGTTGTTTCTAATGCAGCCAGCAATACTGAGATAATTAATCTTTATGCCATAAGTATGGGCCGCACCTCTGTTGGTCATTTAGCACTACCCAGGGTGCACTTGTAGCTATAAAGATATGCTGCGGACGAGAGTAACACTCACCCTCCCCCACGCTCTATGATCCTATTAGACCGGGATCTACGATTTAAAGTGGATTCCGAGCCACTACAACCATCCATGGCACTGGCTGTGGTCACCATGGTCTGTGGCACTGAACGCCAGCCATTCGGTCAATCAGGCCCATTGAGATTGTTTGTAAATGTAAGGTTTAGTTTTCACCTTTGCCAACTTTTTTTACCGCTAATACTTTTACAGCATTTGGATAAATTGAGATAAAGCAGCATCAACAAGCATAGATGTCAAAGAACCTAGTCAAGTCACGTCACGTCAAGTCAAATGATGGTTTAATACTTTAATGCAAATTTAATTAAAGTTTGGGAAAGATGGTTTAATACTTTAATTAAAAAAAAACCTATGTACTTATAGGGGAGATTAAAAATGTTTTATTATCTATGTTGTTGTTGTTGTTTCTTATCCCACTTGGCTGGCCAAGCCCACAAGCCCATATGGACTCATGATTGAAGGGGAAGGAAGCAGCTTCTGTTGTGATGGAGCACCCGTAGGTAGAAGCCTGACTTTTGCTCCGTGACGCTCTTACAGTCATAGAAGACCGGGACCTACGGCTTAAAGTGGATTCCGAACCACTACAAACATCCATGGCACCGCCGGGATTCGAACCCGAAACCTGTGGCACCGAGCGCCAGAGCGCTAGACACTCGGCCATTCAGGTCCCAAATTTGCCAACGGCACGCGGTGTTCCCAGGTGGTCACCCACCCAAGTACTGACCGCGCCCAATGATGCTTAACTTCGGTGATCTAACGAGAACCGGTATATTCAGCATGGTACGGCCGTTGGACTTTATTATCTATTGCTGGACAATGGCGGATCCCATGTATGAATATAATTACATGTATGAATATAATAATAAATCCTGTATGAATATAATCCCATGTATGAATATATCACATGTGTGAATATAATAATAAATCCTGTATGATTATAATAATAAATCATGAATGAATATAATCCCATGTATGAATATATCACATGTGTGAATATAATAATATATCATGAATGAATATAATCCCATGTATGAATATATCACATGTGTGAATATAATAATATATCATGAATGAATATAAAATACAACCAGAAGCTAGGGTCTCGCATCGACATTCTGGCTGTGGCTTTCAAAGTTTGCTCCCGTATGATATTCAAACATGGAGCAACCTTGAATATCTTCCCAAGAGACATTAACACTCCTCTACCTGACAGCAATTGCTTGTGGTATATGCTATGTGATACATGAAAATTCTAGTAAAAAAAAAAAGAAGAAAATCCTTTTTTTAACCAGGAAACGAAATTTTGACCATCCTTCAGAATTTCAATTTCTGGAAGAGTTTAATATCAGGGGGAAGGGGGAGGTGAAGGGGGAAGCGATAGAAAGTGAGTGGAGCAGAAAATTTGGGATTCTACGCGAGATTTGAATTCGGATGTAGTGGCTTCAGCAAGCACGTCTCGCGAGGAAGAAATGCAACGTCTGGAGAATTCGGAGTGCCGTCTCAAGAATGCTTGACATTCGCCGTGTGTATCGCCGCAGTTCCTCGGAGTAAAATATCTTAAGAAGCGAAACAAACATTATTTTGCTCTACGTTCTGTTTTCCATCAGATCAAAAACTCATTGAGATTTCCCATTGCTGAAAGTGTTAGAAAAAATGCAGTGTCAGTAAACTTTAAAAGGATGGCTTGACGAAATATTTGAAAAGGAAAAGCTATGAAAAAAATTTAACAGGTGAATACGAATTTCTTCATTTATACTTGTTTGGTGAAGTGTATGAATGTGAATCAAATGTTTATCATCGGTTTATCAGTTGTACATCAATTGTCCATGGTATCTCCAAAAAAAGTGAAGCTATAAAATAAAAAATTAAGTAAGAGTATAAGTTGTTAGAGAGTTTTTGCATACCGTATTTCTATCGTCCGATATTTTTTTCTCCCTAGCGCGCATGCTCATAGGAAACATTATTACAGATATGCATGCGCAATTTCCTTTGAGCAGGCGCGCTAGGGAGAAAAAAATATCGGACGATAGAAATACGGTATGCAAAAACTCTCTATTATTTAAAATAGATTAATCTCCTGGCGCAACACGAGAAACTTTCATTTCAAAAACTTTTATTTAAAATAAACGCTGATTTTCACGTCAGTTTATTTATATGCGTGTTTTAAAACTGGCATGAAATAGGTGTTGCTAAATGTAACGATTGATCCGTATCAAGTCACGTGCTCCGTAGTTAAATTTGAATTGTCTGACTTGCAAAATATATGCAGATTATCGTTTTAACCCGAGGATATCAGTCATGTTCTTTCCCTTCCAAATTTTAAACAACTTGTTTATAAATTGCCCAAAAAATTTAGAACTCCATTCCAAATATTATTAATTGTGTTTTGAATGATCTAAGCAACTATGATTACGAAATTTCTGATTTCGAAAATTGCAAACGGCCTCGCGCTGTTCTGAATATTATTCATTAATGTTTCGATATCCTCCTTTCCGAATGACCGTGCAGTTTCTCCGCTGAGTCACAATTTCCCCTCCAATCGTTTTTGTTTGTTTCTAGTGTTAATTTTTTTAATGCCTTCTTAAAAATAATAATTATACAATAAAAAATTATGTATGCATAATTTTTTTATTAATTAATAAATATATAAATAATTAATAAGTTATTATTTTTAAATAATATATAATATATATATATATATATATATATATATATTACTCTTTTTCCATCTAATCAATGGGATTGAAGCTTAAAAAACTTCTCTCATTCATAAAGCAGGAGATAGAGGTTGCTATGCAACCAGTGTTCTCGTCAATCTGGCAAATCGACGTCGTCTTATCCTAAAAATAACGTCTAAGAATCAGTTTATGTTTATAAATGTTAATTTATTAAACTTCTCTGATAATTATTCTTGTAATATTTGAATAATTGCTTCGTCATAAAATTCTAGAGAATTCATAAAATTATATTTATGTTGCTATTGAATTTGATCGTTCTTCTACGAATTCTGCACTTTGATATCGATTTCGCCAAGTCTACATTTTTGCACCCAATGGAATTGCCAAAACAATAGTATATTGTAACTGCAGAGGCCATTTGTTGACGAAAACGGCAAGGGAAAGAAAAATCGCCAAATAAACCAGCTTTAACCCTAAAGTGCAGAAATCTTGGTCTTGTAGTATTCTGACCAATTGATTCATAAATATCTTTGGGTGCTGAACATTCATACTCTCCCATCTGTCAAAAGCCAGAATAACCACCTTTGGCAGAGCGGACCGCTGCAAGACGTGCAGGAAGAGAGTCAATTAGGTTTCTGAAGGTGTTCACTGGGATGTTGAGCCATGCCGACTCCAGTGCCGTGGCCAGCTGAGCTAGATTAGGATCCATGGCGCGAACAACCCGATCGAGGTGGTCCCCTAGATTCTCGATTGAGTTTAAATCCGGCGAGTTTACTGGCCAGGGGAGTACGGTAAACACATCCTGGTGCTCTTCGAACCACGCACTTATACTGCGAGCTGTATGATACCTCGCACTGTCCTGCTGGTAGATGCCATTATTCTGAGGAAAAATAATTCGCATGTAGGGGTGGACAAGGTCCGCAAGGACAGATGCGTACTTGCGCTGATCCATCGTGCCTTCCACAATGATGAGTGCCCCCAATGAATGCCAGGAAAACATTCCCCAAACCATAATGCTCATTCCTCCAGCTTGGATTCTTCCGGAAATTGTTGCAGGGTGTTTGCTTTCAGACGTTTTACGCCGTATTATTGACATTTCACGTCAACGTTCATCTGTCCGATGGAGCATAAAACGTGATTCATCGGAAAAAGTCACCTGTCGCCACTCTGTGGACGTCCAGTTTCGGTACTGGCGTGCAAATTCCAACCTTCGTCGCCGATGAACAGTAGTCAGCATAGGTGTATTAACCAGGCGTCTGCTGCGGAGGCCCATGCGCAGAAACGTTTACTGAACCACTCTTGGTAGCCCCTTGGTTCATCTGGGCGGTCAGTTGCTCAACAGTTGTACATCTATTCGCCCGAACGCATCTTCGTAGCCTTCGTTCGCCTCTGTCATCTATAGTCTGTGGTGCATCACATGGGCCATGCCGCTGATTTTGGATAGTGCCATTTTGCCACGCACGGTATACTTTTACCATGGCGGCACGGGAACAGTTCACAAAATTAACCACGAAATACTTCCACCCTTGGCGCGAAAGCCAATAATCATGCCCTTTTGGACGTCAGATAAATCGCTACGTTTCTGTATTACGCCAACGATTGAAATGCTTTCCGATGTCCTAGGACATTCTTTATATACACTCCACTGCAATGTGCTGCCACCTGCCTTTTGTGATTTATTTCACGTTGACGTCAAAAGTAGGTGGTGGTCACATTAATGTGACTGGACTGTGTATAAATACCAATAAAATGTAAGAGATAAAAGATACAGGAAAAAGAGTTTGGGAAAATTTATTTAACTTAAAATAATAATTTCTTTTCTTTATTATCAAGCAGTGCTATTTTGGTATGACCAATGGTATTTTCCTTTGTTTTTAAAAGGATTTTAAGGAAACCAAATATCCTGTTAAAGAAAGTCATTTTGGTTATTGCTTAGGTTATTGCTGCAAATATGTTTCAAATGAAATGAAATTTGTTTAAGTAGAACTTGGAATAGACAAAATAATTTCATGATTATTGAGAATACGCAAGTAGTAAGACTTAAAAATTCACATATAAAAATGTAATTAAAGTTTTGAAAAAATTTCATACAAATAAAATAATTATTTTCATGCTTACAGGGTGCTGAATTTGGGAATATTATATTTTCTTGAGGTAAAGAAAAACTTAATTTATACTTTTCTAACATTATGGATAAAAAAAAAATAGCTTAAAACATCTCATGGATAAAATTGTTTAAATTATATAAACTTAATCACATTAATATGTAGGTTGCTATTCACTTTCTTCTTTTTCATTAGTGCAACAGCAACCCCATAGTGAGCCAAGGACGTCTGTCTTCTGGCAGATTTCGAGACAGGATATGTTTTCTTTTTATGGGTTAGGGTGACAGCCCGACTCTCTAAACCTTATATCCGGTCATATGATATAAGGTTTAGAGTGGATTTCGAACCACTACAAACATCCATGGCACCGCCGGGGCTTGAACCAGAAACCTGTAGCACCGAGCGCTAGTCATTCGGCCATCAGGTCTCTTGCTTTCCACAGCTTTTACAAATAAGAATAAACTAATCGACTATAAGCCTTGGGTTTATGTATAATAAAAAAGATATGTCTGGCATATTAAAAACAATTGCAACGCTTTTTATTGTGGCGAATGGAGGAACCTAATAAATAAACGAAGTAACGGTAACGAAGTAAGACTGAAAAAATTAACCTGCGTAATTGAATTATTTAGAAGTGACATAAAAAAATACCGTAGTTGTATTTAATCGCAAGCACACACACACACGATATATATATATGCAGGACAATCGTTTAAACTCCGTAATGTTATCAAAGTGGTTTCAAGAACTTATTTTAAAAATTGTTGAAAGATGTTGGAAGAAGTTTCCCACTGCAATATATTGAGAATTATTAATTTATTTTATTGAAAGCCCTCATATAGTAAAAATATTCAGCTTTTCATATTATCCAAAATTTATTTATTTAAAATCTCTGCCGATGTCTAAATCTTCCAGATCTGGTATTGGGTCGTTGACCAAATGCAGCTATTGAACTTTATGGATGCTTTTGTAATGGAGTGATCAACTTCTGCCTTGTGGAATGACTGTGAATATTGAGCGTTAGTATATTCCTGTGGTTATCAAACCTGGTTGATGTTGTATAACGACAAAATTCGTATTCATAATTTAAAATATAACGTAGGTTAAAAGACAATGACATATACAATCTTTGCTACCATATTCTCAATGCATTTTAGTATTATGGGGTGCGACAGGCTGCAATCTAGATCTATCTCCCCATAGTGCACCCTGGTAGATCTACTACTATCTGCATGCAGCAAGGCCCTAAGATCTGATCACCTCCGTGGGACTTCGTGTAGACTGAATGTCTTACATTGGAATGCGGGCGGCCTGTCCCAATCTAAGAAAGTGTGAGATTCAGCATTCCCTTGCTAGCTACAATGTTGAGACTTGCGGTGGGCTATGACTGTTTGGGGAACCATCTGCACAACATTGGTATTTTTGATAGCCTAAATTGCCTGCTCTGTGGGAAAGACGAGATCATAGACAGACACCATACAGCAGGACGCTCGGAATTGCGTGCGGACTCAGAGGTGAAAAGATATTGGAGTTCTAGAACTTTGCTGATGACACATTGACTTTTATCTCTGATTGTTTTCTTTTTTCTTGTGTGTGTTTCACACTGTTTTGATCTTGTAAGAGTTTGTCTTTTTCTCTTGCCATTGAAAATAAAAAAAAATTACGATTATGGAGGCGAGGTTATAATTTTCATCTCTTTCCTTATCTATTATATGTAATCCAGTGAAAAGTTTATTCTGGTCAGTAAAATCGAAGAAATTGAAATTTCTGGCCATAACTTCTAATCGAATTGGATTCCATCTGCTGCTAGCTTTGACGGATCCAGTTAATTCGCATTCGGGTTCGATCTCAGGGTTCGTCGCATAGGTCACTATGACGACGTGAAATTAAGCAAAGGGAAGCGTTTTATTGCATTCGGCATCGAATTAATTTGGGTAGAAATTGGACGCTTTATTCTTGTGTTTGTGTCTTTCTGGTATTCTGTGATCTGGAATCCTACCAACTTGTTCTCAGGAATAAGTATCGCTTCGCATCTAGCTCGATGACAAGCAATACTGACGACATATATATATAGTATATATATAGCGATATATGACGACGTTTAGGACAAATGTAGTATACTTCTTCTTCATTTACAACAACCCCACGGTGGGCCAAGGCCGTCTGCCAACTGGCAGATTTCGAGACAGGAGATGTTTTCTGTTTACGGGATAGAGATATCAAACCTACGCCCAAAGCTTTACAGTCCTATTAGACCGGGACCTACGGCTTAAAGTGGATTTTGAACCACTACAATCATCCGTGGCACCGCTGGAACTTGAGCCGGGAACCTGTGCCCCAGAGCACCAGAATGTTATCCACTCGACCATCAGGCCCTTGAAAGAAACTAACCTGATTAAATACTAAACTCCGTTATGAAATGACAATAATAATTCGGGATGCTATTTAATTTGATAACTGGAACTGGCACTATTCTTCTTTCCTTTGTATTATATTTACTTTCATGGATTCAAGGCTTATATTTTACAAGATAATGACAGGTTGAATACCGATTACCAATGAATTATTTGACCAACTAGATCGGCAGATCTTTCTCCAGTATATCGCGTCTGGAATCAGAGCAGGCGCCGCTGACAAGCGAAGAAAATCTATCTAACTTGAAAATTGCTGACAATGTATCGATCAATGTTTGGTCATGTGCCATACCAAAATAAATAAATCAATACCGAACCGGTATGAGCTTGCAAAAGAGACAAAGGTAGCCAACGCCTTATTTCACATAAATAAATAAGTGCGAATATATTAACGTGTCATTATTAGTTCGCTGTAAGCAGCTGTACTTCCAAAAACAACGCTCCATTCGTCCAAAATATTCATTTCTACCTTTTCCCTCTCTCTCTCTATACAGCGCTGTATATATATATATATATATATACATACAGCGCATCATCCATTCTTTTTTGGTGTGCTTTTTATTTCTCTCTTCGAGTTCAGAATAGCCTTCTTCATGTTGAGCTGGTAAAAACAGTACAACTGTTTTCAATAGATCATAAAACACATTTATCATAGATGCTGATCTTCTTAAAATACATTCAATCTTTACCAATATACACTTTTTAGTAGAGTGAAAGATAATGACTTTATTTTGGAACTAATATGAAACAAGAATATTGGTAAAACGAAATTTTACACCAACATTCCCACGAAAATAAAAAAAACAATATAAGATACAAAAATTTTAAGACTAATAAATAAATAAAATAATAAGTAAGATAAAAATAATAAAAATATTAGAAAAGGGGAGAAATACATAACATAATTTAAACTAAGTAATAAGGTGATAATTTTAATTTAGTTTAGTTTATCATTTCAAGGTCATTTTGGTCAGGTCATTTCGCTAAGGTCATTTTGTGCGCAATTTAGACTAATTAGACCGGGACATACATTTTAAAGTGGATTCCGAAGCACTCACAAAAATTCCAGGGCACCGCTGGGACTTGAATCCGAAACTTGTAGCATCGAGAGTCAGAACTAATACTATTATAATTTCTTATTATTATTATACTCTTACATGAGAAATGTTAGAGTTATTTAGAGATTAAACGATGCTCCAATAGTCGCTCAATGGAAGCCACCAGGATTCGAACCTGAAGCCTGTGGTACCAAAGGGAAGAGCGCCAGCCAATTGGCCATCAAGCAGCAATAAGTTGATAAGGGCCTGATGGCTGAGTGACTAAAGCTCTGGCTCTTGGTGCCACATGTTTCGGGTTATAGACACGGCGGTGTTATGGATGTTTGTAGTGGTTCGGAATCCACTTTAAACAGTAGGTCTCATTCTAATACAATTGTAAAGCGCTGGGTGTAGAGCTAGCAACCCTACCCCGCAAAAAGAAAACATCTCTCGTCTCGAAATCTGCCAGTAGGTAAACGACCTTGGCCCATCAGAGGGCTGTGGCGCTAATGACGATGATAATGAATAAGTTGATAAAATTATACGAAAGCAAATAAAAATTTTGAATTCAAAAACTAATTATTGAATAGAATGGGTATAACTCTACAATATCAACCACTATTTAAATTTGTATTATATCAAAATTGACACTCTGTCAAGTATTTTTTTATTAAAGCTATACTTAAAAAATGTAAGCGAAAAAGAAAGGTAAGAAAATTGACAACAATAAATGGAGAAAAAAAGAATGTAAAAAAGGCTTTTAAAAGGCTCTTCACGTCAGCATTCTCTAAAACTGTTATCTTTTAATATAGTGTTAAAGTCTCAAAAACTTTGCAATTTTTGCACAAAGTGAAACACTAGAAAACTGAAAAAGAGCATCTTATTTTTTTATGCATAAATAAAATATTCAAAGAAGGCCTATAAAGTTGAAAAGTGTGTATAACAACAGCTCTTAAAAGGGCTTTATTTTATTTTTATAGCTTATGCACTTCTTTCACACCATATAAACAAATAAGCTTTTATGGTATCAACAAATTTATTACAATATTTTTTTGAAACATTAAAAGTTAATATCAATAATTAATTAATAATATCTACATGTAAAATATTTTAAGATATAAAAAAAAAACGCTTCAATTTCAAACCTCTAGTAACCTTTTATGGGGTCTGATGACCGACTTACTAGCGCTCAGGGCTGCGATGCCACAGGTTTCAGGTTCGAGTCTCGGCGGTGCCATGGATGTTTATAGTAGTTCGGAATCTATTTTAAACTGTAGGTCTCTGTCTAATATGAATGTAGAGTGTTGGTGGAGCAGATAACAATCCTAGTCCGTAAAACGATGAGATCACCTGTCTCTAAAACTGCTAGTATGCAGACAAATTCATTGCTGCAACATATATGCAACAGATTCATCGTTCCCAACATGCGTCATGAGATACCTGTCTATACTTTTAAGAAAGAAGGAGCCATGTTTTATCAGATGACTTTTTGCGGTTACAGTTTAGTACTAGGGGGTCGTAAGTCTCCAATGAGGTATTTCGATTTTTCATGCGAAACACTCTGTCAGAATTTTCATTGGATGTATTGAAAAAATATTTTTAAAGCAGAGACCATAGCATAGCCACCAACAGAATGTTTTTAGCACTCAGTGCCAATGGTTTACAGAGTAGAGTTGAATCCATCTCCTCCACTACTCTAATAATAAATGTGATGCGTACACTTGAGTACATTAATATTAATGATATTTTGCATGCTTTTCATTTATCTAATTTTTTTCTCGCAAAAAGTTTTTAATATTTAAATTTCCAAAAATAATTACAAATTAAGCAATAAACACAACATTGTTTCAATGTACTATTGTATGTTTTTAAACTTTTTCAATACTCTTATTATGTACAAATAAGCGTTAAAATAATTTGGGGTAAATTGCTGTTGTTGCTTATCCCCTGGTTTAGGCCCCTAAGCCCGGTCGATAAGAAAGGGAGAAGCAATGGCTTAGCAGTGGCAGCAGGCATAAGTCTTCACATGCCCGTAGAAGGTTAAACTCCTTATGTGGCCAATCCTGATCCTGAATAAAGCAGTCTGGCAGTCTGAGCAAATCTTTAGCAAGTGCATTGAAAGGACATACCAGTCATGCTTTTTCCAAGCGGGATTTATTGGCCCAGAAATTGGGAATGTACCTCAGAAGCTCGTAGAATGGTTTGGTTTGTCGCTTTGGTCTAATTATACCGAGACCTACAGTTTAACATGGAATCCGAACTACTCACAAACATCCATGCCATCTCCACGATTCAAACCTGAAACCCGTGGTACCAAAGGCCAGAGCGCTAACAATTGACCATCAGGCCGCCTCATAGAACGGTAGAAGGAGTAGTGGGAAGTTATCTATCCTCCTCGGCAAGCAGATAAGCAACTTCGTTTCCATATATATCTACCCTTGGAGGGAATCCACAGCACACAGTGCCGCCCTGGGCCAAAGCAGCCAAATTGGCAATTATATTCCGCCCACAGGATCCAGGATGCTCTGCCAGTGCACCAGGAATGGGATAGAGCTTTTTTATAAGTTAAAATCCATACACCAGGTACACTAGATTTCAAAGCAAGGTTCAAGGCCTCACTTGTAGCAACGAGTCTGGAACTGTGGTCAGGATTTCTAAAACGATATCTGAAATCACCTCCACTTGTTTTCATAAAGACATTACCGCCTGTTTTACCAGAGTCAGGTTTGCTTCCATCAATGTAGATAACCAGGACCTGACAAGGAATATTATTAATGACCTCGAGGTCCAGCTGGCGCATTAAATCTGGGTGTTCATTATTCTGGGCTTAGTTTGGAATTTAAACTTTATAAACATTACGTAATGTGAAGTTATTAATCAATGCTACCATTTCTGTCATCCAATAGGAAAAAAAAAACTTCTATTTATCTTTCGTATAGAAGAGAAATATCTGACAAGATTTCATTCGGTCTAATTCCGGTTATCATATCATGAATGACGATGCTAAGAAAGAATAAAGAAATGTGATTAAAATATTTTCCTGAATGACATATTTACTTATTTAATTTGGTATTTGGTATAAAATTAAGTTTCGAATATCTAAGCACCCATTTTCAAAGGAGAAATAGTTTAAAAATAAAATTTAGTACGGAAAACATGAACATTTTTTCAATTGAAAATTTTTAAAATTATATAACCATTGCAAATGATGCTACTTTGATTTTAATTCTTTCTCTGCATTTAATCGATAACCTTTGTTGTTGTAGTAATATCCCTAATGGAAGGAGGGAAGGGAGGTGGCTTCTGTTGTGATGGAGCACCCGTAGGTAGAAGTCTGACTTCTGTCACTACGAATATCTTGGTTTTTTTCGCTCGGTGGTTCAATTTATTTTTATGAGCAGCAGCTTTCTGGTGCGAAAAGACTTTTACAATCAATTCAGATATTTTTTGAAGTTTCATTTATTTACATACAGTTAGTATTTACAAATAATATATACAGAGCAGGCATTCGATCTTATTACTCCGGTGGTAATAGCTCATCTGCGAGTCCAGAAGAAAAACCGGTTTTTATAACACTAGCATCACCGCCCAGCATCGCGTTGCAAAGCTTACAAATTCCAACAACTTTTGCTCGATGGCGCTGAAGAAGGAGAAAATTGCCTTCCGGGAGGACTTTTAGGGGAAGTTACCCGCATGGGAGTATGGTATGGAAGAAAACCCGGAATAACTCCCAAAAGGTAGTCCGACTAACGACACAAGATGCTGAGCATAATTTTTTTTCCAATGCAGCTGACAAACAGACAAGGACGTCTTTGGATGCCTATAAGGGCTGCACCGATGTTGCTCACATTGCATTACCCAGGGGGCGCGTGTCACTTGATGGTAAGTCACGGACGCGGAGTAACAATGCCCCCGCAACGCTCTACGATCCTATTAGGACCGGGACCTACGGCTTAAAGTGGATTCCGAACCACTACAACACCCATGGGCAAAGCCGGGATTTGAACCCGATACCTGTGGTACCGAACGCCAGAGCGCTAGCCATTCGACCATCCGGCCCCCTGCTGAACATCATAAGGTCATCAATTCTCGTCGGCACTACAACGACCTGAAGGCTAATTGATTATCTCTATAGTCTTTGATACCGCAGCTTCAGGTTCGAATCCTGGCGGTGGCATGGATGTTTGTGAGTGGTTCGGAATCCATGTTAAACTGTAGGTTCCGGTCAAAATTAGGCTAAACTGTGCACAAAATGACAATAGAGCAACGAACCAAACCAAACAAAACCTCGTGTCATGAAAGATCGTTTACAACAAAGCCGCCAGTGAATTGAACTTCAGCCCTAATAATCACCTGTAGCACATATTGTCCCTGAGCCATGAATCGGCATAATTTTTGTTAGTTACAATAATAACAAGTATAAAATAACATTGAAATAATTATATAAAAAATAAGGTATCAGATATTCTTTTTCGTTGTACATTCTCTCGGCATGTCTGCCGAATTTTTTTTGACAATAAAAATTCTATAATTCAATATAATTATATTTTATGTTTGTCGAAACTTTGTCCTGTGCTCTTTGATTTCAAATATATATTCATATAAATTCATTAAAAATTATTAAATATATACTCATTAAGTATTTATTAAAAAATTAAATTATAAATTCATATAAATTCATAAGCACAAAAATGAAACTGTCGAACGACACTGTCGAATTTAAAAAAAATAAAATAAAGTAAATCAATACTTAGTAAACTCCAGCAAAAAAAATTTCTGAAATTTCAAGAACAAGAATTGATCTTATGTTTTTAAAGAATAACATCTGATGTTAAAAAAAGCCAAGAAAAGTCCAACACATTTCAGATGGCAAATATATTCTTTTTTCCTTGACCCTTTCAAATGCCTCAACATGCCAAAAAGTCATGACGTTCAAAATTTACATTGTCTGGAAGCTTGAAAATAAATAAATAAATAATACATTTGCAACAACAACAAATAAAAGAACAATAGAAACATCAGAATTTAAAGAGGGCAGACTGAGACATCAAATCCAGTAATGGAATGAGGGAATAACAAAAAGAGAAAAAGAGTTTTACAAAGCAAGGAAGATAAAAAAAAAAAACAAAGATCTTAAGCGAATCAGACAGCTCAGAACGATATTGGCACGACATGATGACAGAGGATCTCAAGTCTTGAAAGATAAAGCGGAAAATGGTTTTGTGATGAATTGGAAAGGATTCTGATAACAGGGATGAGGTCACAATGTGTTTTTAAATAACCGCAGGAGAGTAACACACTTATATGTATCACACATGTTTCACAGCCATTTCTAGAAAGAAGATGGATGAGAGCATTGTGTCTGTTACTAAGACAAATCTTTCATTTGTAAAAAAATCAGTCTTAATTGTTTTAAACGTTTAAACATTGTATCGAGTTAATATCCTGAATAAAACTTCAAAGAGTTTTTTAATGATGTTTTTTTTTTGTGAAAAGCTCTTTGGCGCTCTGTACTACAGGTTTGGGTTCGAGACGAGGATGTTTGTAGTGGTTTGGAATCCTCTTTAAACCGTAGGTCCCGGTCTAATAAGATCGTAGAGCATGGTGGAGGGAGTTTACTGGCGTCCGTAGCATATATTCAAGCTACACATGCTCCCTGGGTAGTGCTAAATGAGTAACAGTGATGCAGCCCTTGCTTATAACATAAAGATTAACTGTCTGTGTATTTTCAGCTGCATTAGAACAACAATGTATGGGGGAAACATTGGAAAACTCCGTTCAGTTAGTCCGACTGATGAGGCAAGATGCTGAACATCACAAACGCCATCTTTTTTTTGTGTGGTGGAACAAACGGCAGTGGATTGAACCTCCACCCTAATACTCACCAGCACTTTGCCACGAGTAGGGCATAATTTGTGTTAGTTATAATAGTAACAAATATAAAATTAAATTAAAATAATAATTTAAATAAATCAAGTATGAGTTTTTTCCCTTATTCATTTTCTCGGTATCATTTCTGCTTATTTATTTGACAATAAAATTATATAATTCTAAAATTCAATATAACTATGCTAACATAATGTTTTGTGTTTGCAAATCTTGAAGTTCTTTATCTTGAGTTCTTTGATTTCAAATGTAATTTCATAGACACACAAAATGACTGATGAAACTGCTTGATTAAAAAATAAACAAAGACAAATAAAAAAAACTTAAAATAAATCAATACTAAAGCAAAAAATACAGCAAACAATTTCCGGAACTTCAAGAACAGGGATTGATCTTATGCTTTTAAAGAATAATGTCTGATGTTAAAAAAGCCAAACAAATTTTATACGACAGAATAGATTCTTTTTTCCTTGAACATTTCAACTGCTTCAAAATGTCAAAAAGCCATGACGCTCAAAATTTACATTGTCTAGAAGCTTGGAAATAAATAAATAAATAATACATTTGCAACAAACAACAACGACAAAAAACAACATCAGAATTCTAAGATATAAGGAGCACAGACTGAGACATCAAATGCAGTAATGGAATGAGGGAATAAAAAAAAAAAGGAGAAAAAGAGTTTTACAAAGCAAGGAAGATAAAGAAAAAGACCTTAAGCGAATCAGACAGCCCAGGACGATATTGGCACGACATGGTGACAGAGGATCTCGAGTCTAAAGAGATAAAGCGGAAATGGTTTTGTGATGAATTGGAAAGGATTCTGATAACAAGGATGAGTACACAATGTGTTTTTAAATAACCACAGGAGTGTAACACATTTATATGTATCACAAATGTTTTACAGCTATTTGTAGAAAGAAGATGGATGACGGTATTGTGTCTGTTACAGAGACAAACCTTTCATTTGTAAAGAAAATCAGTCTTAATTGTTTTAAACACTTAAACATTGTATCGAGTTAAAATCCTGAATAAAACTGTAAGGAGTTTTAATGAATGATTTGTTTCTGTCAAAAGAAAATTAGCACACAATATTATAAATATTTAATAATAATAATAATCAACATTTGATGTATATTTATTAATTTCGTGAAGAAAATTTAATATTAGAAGACTGATGGTCGAGTGATTAGCACTTTGGCGTCCGGTACTACAGGTTTCGGGTTCAAGTCCCGGCGGGGCCAAAAATGTTTGTAGCGGTTCGGAATCCACTTTAAGCCGTAGGTCCTGGTCTAATAAAATCGTAGAACGTTGTGGGGGGAGTTTACTCGCGTCCGTAGCATATATTCAAGCTACACGTGCTCCCTGGGTAGTGCAAAATGAGTAACAGCAGTGCAGCTCTGGCTTATAGCATAAAGATTAATTGTCTCTCTATTGTCAGCTGCATTAAAACAACAACGTATGGGAGAAACAGTGGAAAACACCCACCAGGTAGTCCGACTCAAGAGGCAAGATGCTGAACATCACAAATACTTTATCTTTTTTTTCTTTAGAAACAGTGTCTACAAAAAAGCCGCTAGTACATTGAACCTCCAACCTAATGCTCACCAGCACTTTGCCACGATTAGGGCATAATTTTGATAATAATGATAGTAACAACGTAAAATAACATTAAAATAATAATTAAAAAAATCAAGTATGATTTTTCCCCTTTGTTTATTTTCTTGGTACCATTTATGCCCATTTATTTAACATTAAAAATTATATAATTCTAAAATTCGGCATAACTATGCAAACAGGAAGTTTTGTAGCTGCCAAATCATTGTCTTGAGTCCTTTGATTTCAAATGTAATTTCATATGCACACACACACACACACACACACACACACACACACACACACACACACACACACACACACACACACAAAAATGACTGGGATGAAACTGTTTGATTAAAAAAAAAAAAAAAAAAAAAAAGGAAAAACCCAAAATAAATCAATATTGAAGAAACTCCAGCAGAAAAATTTCTAAAACTTCAAGAACGTAGATTGATCTTATACTTTTACAGAATAATTTATGATGTTGAAAAAAGCCAAACAAATTTTAGATGGCAGAATAGATTTTTTTCTCTTGAACCTTTCAACTGTTTCAACATGTCAAAAAGACATGACGTTCAAAATTTACATTGTCTGGAAGCTTGAAAATAAAATAAAATAAATAATACATTTGCAACAACAACACCAAAACCAACATCATCAGAACTTAAAGAGCACAGACTGAGACAGCAAATCCAGTAATGGAATGAGGGGAATAAAAAAAAGAGAAAAAGAGTTTTACAAAGCAAGGAAGATAAAAGAAACAGATGTTAAGCGAATCAGACAGCTTAGGACACTATTGGCACGACATGGTGACAGAGGATCTCGAGTCTAAAAAGATAAAGCGGAAATGGTTTTGTGATGAATTGGAAAGGATTCTGATAACAAGAAATGAGGATACAATAATGTGTCTTTAAATAACCGCAGCAGTGTAACACATTTAATATGTATTACAAATGTTTTACAGCTATTACTAGGAAGAAGATGGATTGTGACGGCATTGTGTCTGTTGCTGAGACAAACCTTTCATTTGTAAAAAATACGTCTTAATAGTTTTAAACATTTAACCCTTTTATACTGTTGAAATCCTGAATAAAACTGTAAATGAATAATTTCTTTTTGATAAAAGAAAATTAATTCACAAATTAAAGAAAATTAAATAATATTAATGAGTAAGCATTTGATGCATAATTATTAATTTTGTGAAGATTTAATATTAGGAGCCTGATGGTCGAGTGACTAGCTCTCAGTGCCACAGGTTTCGGGTTCGAGTTCCGGCGGTGCCATGGATGTTTGTGGTGGTTTGGAATTCAACAGTAGGCCCTTGTCTTCCGCAATGTGAGTGTACAGCGTAGGGCTGACAACCCAACAACATAAAAATAAAACATCTCGTGCCTCGAAATCTTCCAGTAGGCTGACAGCCTTGCCCCACTATGGGGATGATGATTAAGCCATTGATGATGATGATAATGATAACAAGTGTAAAATAACATTAAAATTATAATTTTAAAAAATCAGGTAAGATATATTCTATTTTCTTGCTCATTTCACGACATTTCTGCTCAATTATTTGACGATAAATGAGCAGAAATGAATTTAGTATAACTATTGTAGCGGAATGTTTTATGTTTATCAAGTCTTTGTCCTGAGCTCTTTGATTTCAAATGTATTTTCATATACACAAAAAATTACTAGGATGAAACTATAGGACTTAAAAAAATAAATAAAACTTAAATCAATACTGAGGAAACTCCAGCAGAAAATTTCTGAAACATCAAGAACAGGGATTAATCTTATACTTTTAAAGAATAATGTTTGATGTTAAAAAACGCCAAGAAAAACCAAGCACATTTTAGATGGCCAAATAGATTCTTTTTTCCTTGAACCTTTCAACTGTTTCAACATGTCAAAAAGGCATGACGTCCAAAATTTACATTTTTAGAAGCTTGAAAATAAATAAATAATACAATTGCAACAACAACAACAACAAATAAAAAACAACAACAACAATAAATAAAAACCAACAACATCAGAATTTAAAGAGGACAGACTGAGACATCAAATCCAGTAATGGAATGAGGGAATAAAAAAAGAGAAAAAGAGTTTTACAAAGAAAGGAAGATAAAAAAGATGTTAAGCGAATCAGACAGCTCAAGACGACATTGTGATAGAGGATCTCAAGTCTAAAAAGATAAAGCGGAAATCGTTTTGTGATGAATTGGAAAGGATTCTGATAACAAGGAATGGGTATACAATGTGTTTTTAAATAACCGCAGGAGTGTAACTCACTTATGTAATTACAAATGTTTTACAGCTATTTCTAGGAAGAAGACGGATGATAGCATTGTGTCTGTTACCAAGACAAACTTTTCATTTGTAAAGACACCCGTCTTAATTGTTTTTAACATTTAAACATTGTATCAAGTTAAAATCCTGAATAAAACTGTAAAAAGTTTTGATGAATGATTTGTTTGTGTCAAAAGAAAATTAATGCACAAATTAAAGAAAAGTATTTAATAATAATAATAATAATAAAAATTTGATGTATATCTATTAATTTTGTGAAGAAGATTTAATATTAGAAGCCTGATGGTCGAGTGACTAGCGCTTTGGCGCTCTGTACTACAGGTTTCGGGTTGGAATCCCGGAGGCGCCAAGGGTGTTTGTAGTGGTTCGGAATCCACTTTAAACCGTAGGTCCCTGTCTAATAAGGTCGTAGAGTATTGTGGGGGCAGTTTACTGGCGTCCATATCCTATCATCAAGATACACGTGCTCCCTGGGTAGTGCTAAATGAGTAACAGCGGAGCAGCCCTTGCTTATAGCATAAAGATTACATGTCTCTGTATTGCCAGTTGCATTAGAAAAAACATAATAAAAAGTGTAAAATAACATTAAAATAATAATTTAAAAAAATTTAGTTATGAGGTCTTCTTTCTTGTTCATTTTCTCACTAATATTTATACACACAGTTATCACATTTTCTCACATCATTCTCTCACTAATATTCAGTGTCCGACAACGCGGGACGGATCCCCCCTATTCGGGTGACTTTTGCCCCCCCCCTATTTTTGTATCTTATACCACTTGATTGACAACAACATCTAGACCAAGTTAAATCTAGATCAACATCTAATCTCAAGTGTGGTATCATGGAAGGAGGGAAAGAGGAGGCAGCTTCTGTTGTGATGGAGCACCCGTAGGTAGAAGTTTGACTTGGCGCCGAGTCGCTTGAGGAGGGCAGTGCCATGAGTTGGGCACATAATAATATAGCACATATATTATTTTATTGCTTATAATTCAAATGATTCCTGCTTTTATTTTTGACGTTATTTTTATTACATATTTGTCAGGAGATAGGAAAAATACATAAAATGTAAAACTTAATTTACTAATAAAAGAACAATATTATAATCTTTCTAATATATACATCTTCATGGTGAATTAAAAATCATACAAAAAACTTTAAGGAGTATGAAAAGTTTGCAAAACTCATGTTTAAAAAGATGTTTCTGATTCAAATAGGAATATAATCGTTACAACTACAACTAGTATGCAGTATTATAGCAGCGTATAAAAACACCAAAAGATGTATAGTATTTTAGTATCGAAAACAAGTGCATTAAAAACTTGCCATCTAAAGTGATATATGATGTGCAATTTCGACAGATGGCGCTGGCAAAGGTAAGAAAAAGCCTCTCACGGATTTATATGTTATTTCAACAACTTTCGATATTTGTCTTCATCATGAAAGTCGAACTCCTACGTATTCATTCTCTAGTTAGTGAGATACGAGTGGACAAGAAAAAAATAATTATGCAAAAAAAAAAAAAAAACCGCACCCCTCACCGATCACGTGATAGTTTCATAGTTAATGGCCCGAGACGTGCTTTCGATACACTGTTTATGTCTTATGATTGCAAAGTTCGTAAACATATAAATGATGCTGCCATCCTTCTCTCTGTTTCTTTTTGAATGCTTTAGAATTTTCAGATCAGAGACAAATTTACATCGGTGGCAATGTGGTGCCCTGATTAGGGAGATGTTGCGGTGTTATTAATAAATACTAAATAATAATCCAATTTTTTAAAAAAAAATTTTCTCAAGCAGGAATCTACAGAAAATAAAATTATTAATCAATTACGCTATGGTGATTTTTTTTTCAGATTAAATGTTTTTTGGTTTGGAACTAATGCTAAAAAACACCAGGTAATAAAAAATAATATTTCAATGATAAACAGTTCGCAATCATTTTATTTTCATATCATAGCTTTCTTTCTTGTTACAGGTCTGAACACTGGCGATGGCAGGAATGTTTGTTATGGTTCGGAATCCACTTCCGGTTCGGAACTATAGGTCTCGGTCTATTTAGCTCTCGTGTGCGCAAGATGACCGTAGAGCGACAAAACACACAAACCATAGCTGGTTGCCAATTTACGCTGTGAAATTTTCCATATTAGATATTTTAATTTCTACAAATTTTTATTTTGTTATTGCAGACATAGATCCAGTAAAGTCGAAAACTATCGATACCAAATCTTTTTATATTAATATTTTCTAGTAAATTAATTTATTAAATTAATTACTATTTTGATCCCTCGTGTGGGTCCGGATTAGACTAGCTCCACTGTAGCCCATGCATGTCGTAAAAGGCGTCTAAAATGGGTAGGTATAAGCGGGTGGCGTAAAGTCAGACTTCTCTCTCTTTGGGTGCCCCATGTCTTTGTGCCGCAAGGTCAAGGACAAAAAGAAGCTGCATTTTTTTACCCTTTATTATGATCACAGATTCATGAACTTGGTCTAGATATGTTATTGTCTACCAAGTGGGATAAGAAACAACACTATTTGCTAGGGAGTAACGTTAGAGGTACTATATAAATGCATATTACTACACGCCATAAAGTATCTAAATATTCACTCACCACTTTCAAGCTAAAAATGTGTGCTAGCTAGCTTGCAGGAAGACCAAAGTTTGATGCGACGTTTTCTACAATCGTTACTTTAAAATTAAATAGCGAGTGTCTCACCATAACGGTTGGATTGATATTTATAAAGTTTTCTGGTTATTTACTGCAACAATGTAAATATTGAGTGACTACTCATGAAAGGCCTTAATCTTTTAATTTTGGAGAGCAGTGTTGATCAACAGAAGAGGTGTTACCGATAATATATAATTGGCAAACACGCTTAGCAAGTTTATGAATCAGCATAAAGTATTGGAAATAAAAAAAAATCTATGCTTATTAAGCTTTTGCGAGCTGTGAAAGAAGATTATTTCTAGCAAATATGACTGGAATACTGAATCTTTGGGAAAAGTTGCTGAAGTGTTGTTTCTGATTCCTAATATGGTCCAGCTATTATTTCAAATTCAAAAGTCCATAAACCTGTAAAAAGTCCAAGAATAGAAGAGGTTCAGTCGTCCAATGTAAAATCAAGACAGTTGAAAATATGAGCAGGCGATGTTTGAGCAGTCCTACACTTGGTGCAGGCACCAAAAAAGAGTCCACTGGTAAAACGAGATAACCAAGTTTGTTGGTTGCTATCGCCATTGCTATCACCCACAAAAAACAGGGCACCACCAAGACGATCATTAGAATACAAGTCATGTGTTGGAAGGACATTTCTGAAATCCTTAATTGTCTTCCCAAACTCGGTGAACAGCTCACTATAAGTGCGAAGCATATTGGACTGAGAAGTCTCCGAAGAAACAACGTTCGCTAGACAGTCCACAATCGCATTGCCAATAATGCCGACATGCGAAGGAATGCATTGGATGTGTACCTCGGAATTAATAGAAAGTTTAGAAAGGAATTTCAGGATGGCAGTACCTGCAATACAGTCCTGTCTCCAATGTTTGTTCCATTATTTAGATATTGAACTGAGGATCAGCTGTCAGTAAAGATCCATATATCCACAAAATCTGGCTCAACAATATTCTCAATATAGCTCAGGCCTCTCTCGATAGCGATCAGTTCGGATCTGAATCAGAGCCGGAATTAGAATTTCTATTTTTAAATCTAAATGTAACACTAGGAGTCCTAATGAAGACACCACTACCAGAAAAGTCTTGGACACTCTTATTTCCACCTGTATAAATTTGAAAAGCATATTTAGGTATTTGATTGATAGTTTCAAGGGTCATTTGTGTCATGAATGCAATGCTGAAGTAATACCTGCCATGTTCATTATTTAAAGGAAGATAAGTTCTTAACATCATAATACATAAAAAAAACCCAGAAAGAAACATTAATAACAACAACAAAATTTTATCACCATAATGTAGAAGAACGATAGTAAGCAAAAGTAGTCAAAATTATGGATCAATGATCACATACACACCTAGCGCGTAGGAGGGTTCGGGATTTGAATCCTTTGGCTCTTACAGTCGCCGCTTTCCAAACGAGGAGACACATTGGGGATTGTAATAGTTATTTACAATAACTATCACCATAATACATAAAAGCAAGAGTAAGTAACACTAATTTTTTTCTCATAATGTATAAAAACGAGTGTAAGCAAAAGTAGTCCAAATCATGGATCTGTGATAACTTGCGCAGCGACCGTCTCTTACAATCACCGCTTTCAGAAACCAGGAGACTCGATGGTGATTGTAATAGTTATTTACAATCGCTATTTTTTTTTTATCGACAGTAAGGTTATCTGCTAAAGGATTTCTGGTGTTTCTCTCATTAGACAATCAAATGTGTGGCTAAATCCTAAAAGTTCTCGCAGGGTGAGAATTGTGGTAGTATTGTGTTGGTATAACATGTACAGAACATGTATGGAATGTATAGTGGTGGTATAAAATGTGGGCTGTACATGTTATACATAAGGCGAAATGAGGCCAGTCGATGTACAATCAGTAAGAAAACATCAGCGAATGTACCATTAGTAATTATAGCCATGCTTAAAATTTATTCCTTCAATAAAAACTGTAATATTATATTATTCGAATTAACTGTAATAATAACGAAAATTAATACGTTTGAATTTTTAGGTTCTGTGATTGGCGAAGTATGATTTATAAAACATTATCCATAAAAACTAACAATTACTATATATATATTATTATTAATTTTTCCTTTAGAGTAGTTAATTAAATATGTAATTAAAAGTGTTTTAAAATATGGCAAGTTGTCAAGTGATAAGAATTTTTACTTTATGTTAACTTTGTTTGCATATTAGTAATTAATGCATAGAAATAATTATCCGACACCTCTTTTCCAAACTGTTTATTGTGCGTAGTATTACTTCAATTTATTTTTAAATAATTAGTTTTGGTTTATCACAGTAGTAAAATTACGTAAATTAATTTAAACTTTTTGTAAAAATGTTATATCTTGAATACAAGGCATATGGATCAAGGATTTTTTTTAATCATTTTTTTTTTCATATCATTTTATTATCGATACATTATGTTTATTTGAATATTATCTTTACCAATAAATTATGTTCTTACATTTATAGTTATTTAACTACAGTATTCCATCCGCCAAAAAGGTAAGACATTTATACAATGCTTTTGTTGGAAAATATTTTATTACATTGTTCATAAATTTAACTCTATGAAATATTTAGACTAGAAACTTAAGAATAAAAAACACTTATTAAGTTGAAAGAAGATGATTTTGGTTCTCAAATAATAATAATAGTATAATAATAATTAAAAAAAAATGAAATTTCTGACTTAATAAGAAGTAAAGCAGAATCTTATTGAGAAAAGCACATTTTAAAAATTTATTTTATACACTGAAGTGACAAAAGTCATGGGCTAGCAATATGCAAATTTTCAGATGGCAGTAGCATCGCGTAGAACAGGTATAAATGCGCAGTGCTTTCGCAGAGCTTTCATTTCTGTTCAAGTTATTCATGTGAAGAGGTTTTGACGTGATGATGACCGCACGACGGGAATTAACAGACTTTGAACGCGGAATGTTAGTTGGAGCTAGACGCATGGGTCATGCCATTTCGGAAATCGTTAGGGAATTCAACATTCCCAGATCCACTGTGTCAAGAGTGTGCCGAGAGTATGAAATTTCAGGCATAACATCCCACCATGGACAGCGCAGTGGTCGACCGCCTGCACTTAACGACCGAGACCAGCGACGTCTGCAAAGAATCGTAAATTCTAACAGACAAGCAACACTGCGTCAAATAACCGCAGAAATCAATGTGGGACGTACAAGGGACTTTTCTGTTAGAACTGTGCGGAGAAATTTGGCTTTCTTGGGCTTTCCAGCAGAAGACCGACTCGAGTGACTTAACTGACAGAACGACATTGCTTGCAGCGACTCTCGTGGGCACGTGAGCATATCGGTTGGTCCATAGATGAATGGAAAACCGTGGTCTGGTCCGATGAGTCACGATTTCAGTTGGTAAGAGCTGATGGTAGGGTTCGAGTGTGGCGCAGACCCCACGAAGCCATGGACCCAAACTGTCAGCAAGGCACTGTTACAGCTGGTGGTGGCTCCGTAATGGTGTGGGCTGTTTTTTCATGGCATGGACTTGGTCCTCTGGTGCGACTGGACCGAACATTGACTGGAAATGCTTATGTTCAGCTACTTGGAGATCACTTGCAGCCATTCATGGACTTCATGTACCCAAACAACGATGGGATTTTTATGGATGACAATGCGCCATGTCACCGGGCCACAACTGTTCGCGATTGGTTTGAAGAACATTCTGGACAATTCCAACGAATGATCTGGCCACCTAGATCGCTCGATGTTCGTGCCCAAAATCCTGCACCATCAACGCTTTCACAATTATGGACGTCTATCGAGACAGCATGGCTCAATATTCCTGCAGAAGACTTCCAACGACTTGTTGGGTCCATGCCACGTCGAGTTGCTGCACTTCGCCGGGCGAAAGGAGGGCCGACACGATATTAAGAGGTATCCCATGACTTTTGTCACTTCAGTGTATAATACTGATTATGAAACTGTAGTTGAAAGAGAAAAACTTTATATATAAAAGATTTTTCTTTTTAAAACCTTTTTAGCAGAAATCTATTAATTCATTAAATAAAATTAAATAAATTAATAATTAATTAATTAAATTAATCATTATTTAATAAAATTAACTATTAAACTAATTAAATTAATTAAGTGGATATTAGCTATTAGAGTAATTACCCATAAATAATAAATAAATGATTATAACTAATTAATTTTTTTATAAATTAATTAATTATAAAAATTTAGTAAAATTTTTAATTTTTTTAAAACATGTTTATTTTCCTTCTTATGATTTATTTTATTTTCAAATCCATATTTATCAGTCAAAAGCATAAATAAAGTGTGTAAAAATACAATAAAGAGGTATTACAAATGATTGTACTGACTTCAACATTACAAGCCTTTTAAAACGTTTTTCTTAAATTTGGGTTATTAAAATGTGCAAAAAAAATTATGTTAGATCTGCTATTCAAGCAGATCTAACATAATTTTTTTTGCACATTTTAAGATTTTAAGGAAAGAAAAATGTTAACTTTTTTGCATGTTAAAAAAATTCCAATAAAATTTCTAGAAGAAATGACGTTAAAAAAGAAGGGTCCTGTATTTATATATCACAGATACTTAGAAACCTTCAATTGGAGAAAATGTAGAAAACTTCCATTTTAAAAAAACATACAAATCCAATATTGTAATACAATTATTTCAATTAGGATATCCGCTTGAAAGACTCTTTGTTATAACTTTCACCGAGTGTGCTAGTTCTTCAAAATAATCGCTCACATGCTAACTTGCTTAACACAAAGGAAATTCTATTTAATTCTCAGTATTCATTGTTAAGTAAATCTAGTGAATAAAGTAGTTATTGCTTAACCCCTTATGACTATTTACCAGAGATTTAAAATAGATTAAGAATTCATTTAGAAAAGAGGTGTGAAAATGTTGCAATTCGAGGTATGCAAACATTTTAAAGTTCATCAATTTAATTATTATCAATAAAATTTAATTAACGGTATATCACCCAATGTTCCTCGGCTAGCTCAGATTTTTTTTTTACATCGAGAGACGATTAAAGAATTTCAGTTATTTCAACTGGATATAACATGGCGCAATTCTTGTAAGAAGGAGACTGAAGTTCAACGAACTAACATTTATTTATATAATGGCATTTAAGACAATCACAGTAACGCAACACATAATTCACAGCTATTAACAACTTGTCATACATTTTCTGGCAAAAACCGTTACGTTTCTAAACTCTCAGAGCGACAGAAGCCAGACCACAATATGCTTGCAGGAAGCCAAAGTTCAGACTGTAACTAAACCGATTCTCATGGGATGGAAAGATTACGTGAGCTATTACCTAGAGAATTGCGTAATTTGTGGTGAAACGAAATTTAGAATAATTAGAGTCAGGGATTATCCTCATAGGGAAACCGCGCATTACAACAGTAAATAAAAAGTAGTCGATATCTCTCTCTGCAAGTATTCTTTTGAGGCATTAGCCCATATTTATATTGAATGGAAGAAACTCTAAAAAAGCATTTATAAATGATAAATCATATTGATAGCGTTTATTTCGGCTTATAAATGCAATACATATTAGTTAAACAAAGATCAAAATCTAAATCATAATGTCTTTATTCGAAATGTCCACGAACCAGAATTTTCTGGACATGATATAAAGCATAGTAATTCATTTTTTTTAAATAATAAACAGATATGTTTATTTACTAATAATGTATCAATCCGCTATGTAAATACACTGGAATTTTTTAATTTTGAGATATTATTTCACGAGATTTCTAAATCTATGTTTTTGTCTGAAATTGTGCATGAATTTTCTGACGTTTATTATTGGAAGAAAAAAAATTAAGCTATAAAAGAAAATAAACAACAATCGTAAATAATACTTCAAATTAAATAAGAAAGTATTTCGCGTGAAACAACGTTTTATTTTTAAGTTTAAATTTACTTTAATTTTCGTATTGCATCTGACTGAAGAGAGCACATTCTAAATAAAAAGTGCGATTTTAAATTGAAATTTTTTATTGTGATATCATTTGTTCTAATCCTATTATAGATAAAAGATTTTGAATTCGATAAAAATTTAAAAAGGTTATAGTATGTTGGCATTATGCACTGTGCTTTGGTCCACTTGACTTCATGAAAAAAACAAAATGAATATATTATGAACTAAAAAGTTTAGAGACTACATAATCCTTGTGATACAAAAGTCAATGCACCCATGAATGTAATAAAAACTTTAAAAAAATGAAACCACGTATTTGAATGACAATTAAATTCGTATTCTATGGATCCCGTATCGTGCCCAATCTGCAGCATCTGTTTTAATTTTGCTGACATGCATATTAAAAAGACACCATTTTTCCGTTCTGTCTTGTCGTTAAAGAAAATACTTTCCTCGTCAAACATTATTTCGAAACATTGACATTACACCCCTTGCTTCGTCATATGTGTATTGCGTTTAGGAAAACAAGATGTCAACCAACCAAGATGACAATTCCAAATTGAATGAAGAAATTAAGAGAAGACAGTGTTGTAGGCCTCAAATGGAAGAAGGAATTGTGGAAAATTTTAAACAACACTTTCTCGAATCTTCTTGAAAATGATCGAGAATATTGTCCTGTAAAGCATTTCAATGCTTTTTGAAGAAGCTAAAATTTCATGCGTACAACGTGAAAACTGTGTAGAAATGGAAGGAAACTGATAACAATTTAGAGGTTGCATTATTACGATGACAGCAAAAAAAGGTGTTGCCGCGTTAATTTGTTTCACTTTTGTTGATGGTGAAATATCCACCATTTCTTTGGTCTTACACAAAATAGAGGACTGTGAAAAAGAAATCGTCTTTTTTGTTGATTCCAGGGCGGCAATTATGACCTTGACAATTCCCAATCACTGTGAATGTGATATTTGTAGAAACTGCGTAGTAAAGATAGATAGGCTGTTGAACACGGGAAAATTCGTTGCTCTGCAGTGGATTCTAAGCCATTGCGGAAAATATGGAAATGAACAGACTGATATGTTGGCCAAGAATGGATCACAAATGATGCAACCTGATTATCCTTTATCTTTGTGTCTTATATAAGGCGATATATATCTTTCTCTATTAAATCTAACAGTTTCAACCTGTATAGAGAAAAGGCTTCTGAGAAAAAGTGGAATTCCCTATTAAATAAATCAACAAGAATTCCCAGTTCCTTGCTTAGAGCAGTCGGTGTGGCCTGCTTTAGATTTGTCACTGGTCATGACTATTTACAGACTCACTTATATAAAATAGGACTGGTCGCTACAGATATCTTCCCTCTTTGTGACTATGGCATGCCCATGACTGGAGAGCACCTCCTCACATGCCCTATTGTTCTTAACTATATCCCTTTTTGTGTTACTGTCAATGAATGACTTTAGTGACTGTTTTTGCCGTTCTTTATTGTATTGGGATGTTCGTCGACTAATGACCGAGAGGTCAGAGACTGGCAAAGGATAAAAAAAATTAAGGCTCACAGTGTTGTAGGCCTCAAATGAAAAAAGGGATTGCGGAAAAGTTCAAATAGCACTTTCTCGAGTCTTCTTGAAAATGATTAACTATATTATGCGGCAATGTATTCCAACACGTTTTGAAGAAGCTGAAATTTAATTTGTACAACTGATAGCTGTGTATGAATAGAAAGAAATTGATAACAATTTAGTGGTTGTATTATTGTAATGGGCGCAAAAACGTGTTGTCCCTTTGATTTATGGCTTTCACTTTGAGTATTATTGTGAATATATTATTACTTTTAATAGTATTGGCTCACACTTTGAATATTATTCCATTTGTAGAATGTAAGTTTAGTTAAACGCATCTGTAACTAAAACTACACATTTTCATTTATAAATAAATTCATGAGTAATTGGACTTCTGGTTCATATTGTATAAGAAGAAAAACACTTTTTCCCTTTCATAGAGATGAATAGAGGAAAGTGAAAGGGGGTTTGGCTCACCGTCTGTGGGCGAGGTGTGCAACTTCCTGCAGAGGTTGTGAACTCCCCCGTGCTCGTCCTGTATCCTCTGGCAGGCCTCGCCGCCCCTGCACTCCATCAGCTCGCGCAGCTCCAGCACCGTCACGCCGAACTCCTCCTGCTCCGATCCGCTCGCCATACCTGCAAACACAGTTGGATCAGTTTAGAATCAGGAACATTTATTGAACAGTAGCAAACAACTGATTTAACAATGAAATTCTTTGGTTTTGAATCAATTTTAATCAAATTTTAATACACAATGTATGATAATTCTAAATTGCTAACAATGGTAACACTTGCTAATTATTGCTAAAAATGGTAACTGCTAACAATGGCAACACTTGCTAATAATTGCTCACCCTTGTTAATAATTGCTAATACTGGTAACACTTGCTAATAATTGCTAATACTGGTAACACTTGCTAATAATTGTTAACAAAAGTAACACTTACTAATAAATGTTAGTACTGGTAACACTTGCTAATAATTGCTAACAAACGTAAGACTTACTAATAATGACTAACATTGGTAACACTTGCTAATAATTGCTAATAATGGTAACACCTGCTAATAATTGCTTATGCTGGTAACACTTACTAATAAACTCTAACAACGGTAACACCTGCTAATAATTGCTAATAATGGTAACCCTTGCTAATAATTGAACAACGATAACACTTATTAATAAATGCTAACAATGGTAACACTTGCTGATGATTGTTAATGATGGTAATTGCTAATAATGGCGATAGAATAAAAAGAAGGCATAACAATTTCGGTCAACGACACAACGCTTTCGAGGAAATTTCATAGTCACAAATTCCCATCGCTATTGGTTTAGTGTTCTTCAACACCTCATGAACAAATTTCTTATAAAGTGAAAAAAAGTAGACTTTTAATTGCGTTTTATTTATTTTATATCGAGCGTAGTTAAACGATAAACAAATTACTAAAGGAATTAATAGAAATGAAAAAAATTCTACATTTATAATTAGTATCAAGTTTGAATAACCCCCAAAGAGGATGCAACTATTTGTTATGTAAATAATTTTTGTATGAATTAATGAAAGGATCTTTAAGAATTCTAAAATGTTTGGCATAAAATAATTCAGTGGTTATCACACTGTGAAGTGTGACCTCAAAAGGGGATATGTTAAAAATATTAAATGACTACATATTCTTACATATTAAATTGCATTTATTGCGCAAATAAGGGTTTATAAGTAATATGGAAGAAAGCTTTGATGAACACACATTAATTACTCTGATTTTTGAAATTTTTAGAAATCAGTGCTTATTACTAAGAAAATTCCTGATTTTAATTTAGAAAAGTTTTCCCCCTAATGTAGCTGGTAATACAGAGACAGTTAATATTTATGCAAGGCAAGTGCTGCACCGACGTTACTCATTAACACTACTCAGGATACATGTGTAGCTTGAAGATATGCTACAGATGCGAGTAACTCTACCCCCATTAAATAGAAAAGTACTAGAAATCCCTATTCTTTTCAGAACAATTGTGGATAGTTTTCAATGGATATTATCAAATATGAAATGAAAATAAAATATATATTAGTAATAAGATATAGATAATTAGATAATAATATTATTAAAAGATAAGATAGAATAGATCTTATTGATAATTTTCTGGTTATATAACAGACAAATAATGTTTAATATAATTATATTACAACGAACTCCTCCTTTTCATTATTGAGAAAGATTTCATAGCAAAATATTCCAACAGATTTTAATTCTTATTAAAAAAAAAAAAAAAAAAAAAAAAAAAATCAAAGTTGCATATTTGTGTTAGGATTTGTAAAAGAAATTACGATAGGAAGATTGTTGATTAACATCTAAGATTAATTGTATTTTCTAATGATGTAACACAATGAATCGTTTCAAGAGTTTCTTAACTTTTATCGGTATTTATAATTTATTAATATAATAATACGACAAGCAGAAATTATTTAGATAAAGTGTTTGTATAATATAATATATTGTTGTTTCTTATCCCACTTAATGGACACCAACATATAGACCGAGTCCATGAATTTGTGTCTTAAGGCGATGAGCCATAATAAAGGGTAAAAAAAAGTAGCTTCCTTTTGTCCTTGACCTTGCTGTGCACAGACATGGGGTACCCAAAGAAAGAAGTCTAACTTTAGCCCACACGGTTATATACCCGGGCACTGGGTACCCATTTTAGTCATCTTTTAAGACAGCATGTTCTTACAACACGTACCCACAAGGTAAATAATATAATATACATCACTATATTGGTTTAACATCAAAGATATGTTCGTTTTTGTTTTTAACAACACATAGTGATAGCAGGATTGAATCATATGTAAAATTTAATCTAGATTAAAAAAATTACTAAATGTTATCTTTTTTATTGGAGAAGGCATCATTTTAGGCAATTCGAACTACTTTCATTACATCATCTTGTTATAAATTAATTTCAATTAATTTTATAGATAATCTTAGTTAAAAGTATTACCTGTATAAAGATTTTTCTACAGACTACTACCCCCAATAAAACTCTTATCTCAAATCGATACCGAGCTATGCTATACTAACTTCGGTATTCGATATGTATACATATAATCAATGTATTACACTCATGCCCATAAATTAAGGATAATTCAGAATCACACAGAAATTGAACTCTAAAATAAAAACTTCACCTGTAGAATTATCACACACATCTTGAAGAAGAATATGCAAATTACAGGAAACCACCAGATGGCACGGATAGTACGTCACAATGACGAGAGTGTAAGAGAGGGGTATATAAGGAATTGTGGCAAAGAAGTAAAATTGTTCACCAGCACTTTAAAAGCCTTTCAGTGCAATAACCGCATAGTTATGGCACAAAGGAAGCATTTGGATGATTTTTTACGTGGTAGAATTATCGGACGACTGGAATGTGGACGTACCCAGCTGGAAGTATCCGAGGAACTTGGAATCGCCCAGAGTGTCATCTCCAGGCTTTGGCAACGATTCCAAGATGATGGTAATGTGAGTAGATGTTACAGCACAGGTCGCCCCCGAGTTACAACGCTGAATGAGGACCGGTATTTAGCAGTTACTGCCAAAAGAAACAGACGGAGCACAGCATCAGACCTGTCTCGTCAGCTGTCTTCAGCTACCGGTACGACAGTTTCAAGGCATACCGTACAGACGCTTAGGGCACATTGGTCTATATGCTCGTAGGCCTGTCAGATGTGTTCCACTTACCGCAACTCACTGTCGCCTGCGATTAACTTGGAGTAGAGTGGACACCGCAACAGTGGTCTGGTGTGATGTTTTCCAACGAGTCCAGGTTTAGTTTGCAGTCTGATTCTCGCCGGACTTTCATATGGAGAGCGCCAGGTACCCGTTACCACCAAGAGAACACCATTGAACGACACCGTTACGGTGGTGCAAGATGGCTCGTTTGGGGAGGAATTATTCTTGGTTCCAGAACTGACCTGCATGTTCAGAGTGTAACGATGAAAGGCCACATCTATCGGGATGTCATTCTGGAACAACATGTACGTTTGTTTCGGGGCGCCATGGGTGCTGAATTTCTGTTTATGGATGACAACGCCCGTCCTCACCTTGCAAACATTGTACACGAATGCCTTCAATTGGAGGATATCACCCGTATGGATTGGCCAGCATACTCACCGGACTTGAATCCAATAGAGCATGTGTGGGATATGCTTGGCCGACGAATTGCAGCCCGTCAACCCCCTCCCACCTGTCAACCGGAACTTCGGAGGGCATTGCTTGATGAGTGGTGTAATATTCCCCAAGATCAGATTGATAATTTGATACTCAGCATGCCTAGGCGTTGTAAGGCCTGTATTGCATCGTCCGGGAGACATACTCCTTATTAACCATCATACTAACCATGTTATACTGTTTTTTGTAAATAGATTCTTTTTTGAAATTTGCTCCAGGGAGTAAAAATCGCAATTTTTATTAATTATGTCAAACATATAGCATCTTTTTTGCTCTTTACCTTTTGTTTAATAAATAGACTTTACAAATAGTCAAATTTGTTTTGATTCTGTCTCTTTCTTTGCCTGAACTTCATTATCCTTAATTTATGGACATAAGTGTATATGTATTATTTATTTTTTAAAAGAATAGATAAAAACTTTTTAAATGCTGAATAGATTAATAGTGAACAGTTTGAAATTTTCCTCTGAACCAAACATTGAAAATATGATCATATACCATGTGCGTATAAATGGTTATAATAATAGCTCTATGGAAAAAAATTTCTCCAACAAATTTTTAAATTATTAAAGGGAACTAAATCTTTTTTAATTTTTCATTTTTTCACAAATTTATAAAAAAAAATGTGCAAAAATTTAACTAGATTATAATGCATTTCAGACTTAAAATCTCTTTCACTCTCAATGTGATATAATGTTTAAATATAGCAGTTAAATATGTAATTTAACTAGACTAACTATTTAGTCACGCCATGACTGGATTAAACCTCTCAATCCTTTCCACAGATTAATTCATTTCCCTCATAATTAAATTCACAATGCTGAAAGAATAATAATACTGCCAAGTTTTCGGTCCAAACAATCCACGTCTCATCTCAGAGCGAACTGCAATCAGTACACCACCGCGCAAATGAAAAGGAAACATGCTGCTTATGGTGTAATTAGGGTAATTTTATGTATGACACCAAAAACAACCGACGTGATGGGACTGTTAAAGAAAGTTTTTGGCAGAGATATCTTTCATGTGCTTGGCACCCATCCAGGGCTTTATTAAATCGCACGGGGTCGATTTTTACAATTTTACATCAAATAGTTATAGATTTATAATAGTCTAATTATTGAGTATAACTTTTATATGTCTTATAATAGCTATACTCAATAATTAATATATGTAAATTAAATTATAATTCATTATCTAATAGTAAGGTATAACATGTTAGCTACAAATTTATAGCTATTAAGAAGATCTAAACTTTTAAAAATATATATAAAATGATTGCAGTGTATTATATGTATTAATTATTTTAAAAAAAGCTTTAAAATGCTGAATAGATTAAAAGGCTAATAGGTCTGTAATAGTGAATTGTAATAGGGAATTTAATAGTAGTCTGTGGTCTGTAATACTAGTGAATTGTCCTCTGAACTAAATATTGAAGATGTAATTATATATATTTGTATAAATGGTTATAACAATAATTATAGGAAAAAAGATTTCTTTAACAAATTTGTAAATTATTAAGGGATATTTATAATCATTCATTTTCTCACATATTTATAAGAAAAAGTTTTAAAAATGTGCAAAACTTTAACCAGTAATGATTCATTAAAAACTCAAACCAGACAAACTATTTAGTCACGCCATGACCAAATTAAACTTCTCAATCCTTTTCACAGATCAATTCATTTCCCCTCATAATTAAGTCCACAATGCAGAAAGGAAAAAAAAGACAACAAAGTTTTTGCTCCAAACAATTCACTTCTCATCTCGTTGCCCAACCCGTGTCAGCAAAACAGCAACACATTGTTGTCCTCAAAAAGCACAATTCCATCTTATCTCAGAGCGAACTGCAATCAGTAACGCAATGAAAAGGAAACATGCTGTTTGTGGTGTAATTAGAGTAATTTTAAAGTATGACACCAAAAACAAGCGACGTGACAGGACTGCAAATAAAGTTTCTGGCAAAGATATCTTTCATGTGCTTGGCATTCATCCAGCGCTTTATTAAATCGCATAGGGTCTATTTTACAATTTTACATCAAATAGTTATAGATTTATAACAGTCTAATTATTGAGTATAACTCTTATATGTCTTATAATAGTTATACTCATCAATAATATATATAAATAATTGAAATTATAATTAATTATCCAATAGCAAGTGACACCATATTAACTACAAATTTAAAGCTATTAAGATGTTCCAAACTATTAAAATATGTACATAAAATGATTGCAATGAATTATATGTATTATACAATTTTTAAAAAGTAGATAAAAAAAACTTCTAAATAACACATTGAAAGCTATTAGGTTTGTAATTGTGAATAGTTTGAAATTCTCTTCTGAACTAAACATTGGAAATATAATTATTTACCCTATTTTCATAAATGATTATAATAACAGCTTTATGAAAAAACTTCTTTAACAAATTTTTAAATTGTTAGGAGAATTTTTTAATTGTTTATTTTCTCACAAATTTATAAGAAGTATTAAAAAAACGTGCAAAACTTTACCCAGTTATGATTCATTAAAAACTCTTTCTCTGTCAATGTGATATAATGTTTAAGTATAGCAGCTAAATAAGTAATTTAACTAGACAAACTACTTAGTCACGCCATGACTAAATTAAACCTCTCAATCTTTTCCGCAGATTAAGTCATTTCCCTAAAAATAAAATCCGCCATGCAGAAAGAAAGAAAAAAAAAAAAAAAAAAAAAAAAAAAAAAAAAAAAACCCAGCAAAGTTTTCGGTCCAAACAATCCACGTCTCATCTCGTTATCCAAGCCGTGTCAGCAAAACAGCATCACATTGTTATTATTACCTCAAAAAGCACAATT
Organism: Caerostris darwini; assembly: GCA_021605075.1. NCBI lineage: Eukaryota > Metazoa > Arthropoda > Arachnida > Araneae > Araneidae > Caerostris > Caerostris darwini. Next base: position 64,356 of record BPLQ01000304.1, read on the forward strand.
TCATCTCATCTTATTAGATCGCACCGGGTTTATTTTTACTATGTTTTTATGAAATAGTTATAGTTTTATAGTAGTCTAATTATTGAGTGTAACTATTATATGTCTTATAATACAGTTTACTCAATAATTAATATATGCAATTGAAATTATAATTCATTATCTAATAGCCAGTTACAAATTTAAAATAAGGAAGATCCACACTAAAAGATATACATAAAATGATTCCAATGTCTTACATATATTACTTATTTTTTAAAAAGTAGATAAAAAAAATTCTTCTAAATAATAGATTAAAATGTTATTAGGTTTGAAAAAGTGATTATTTTGCAATTGTCCTCTGATATCTTATTGCAGATGTAATTATTATATATTAAACATTGAAGATGTAATTATATATCATATTTGTATAAATGATTATAATAATAACTATAGGAAAAGAGATTTCTTTAACAAATTTTTAACTAATTAAGATGTATTTATAATTGTTTATTTTCTTACAAATTTATAAAATGTATTAAAAAAATGTGCAAAACTATAACCAATTATGATACATTTCCACCTCAAAATCTCTTTCATTATGATATAATGTTTAAATATCGCAGTTGTAAAAGTAATTTAACTAGACAAACTATTTAGTCACGCCATGACTAAATTAAACCTCTCAATTCTTTCCACAGATTAATTCATTTCTCTCATAATTAAATCCACAACGCAGAAAGAAAAAATAAAAACAACAGCAGAGTTTTCGCTCCAAACAATTCACGTCTCATCTCGTTATCCAAGCCGTGTCAGCAAAACAGCAACACATTGCTATTATCATCTCAAAAAGCACAATTTCATCTCATCTCAGCGCGAACTGTAATCAGTACACCACGCAAATGAAAGGGAAACATGCTGTTTGTGGTGTAATTAGAGTAATTTTACGTATGACACCAAAAACAACCGACGTGACAGGACTGTAAAAGAAAGTTTCTGGCAGAGATATCTTTCATGTGCTCAGTTGGCACCCATCCAGTAGTGGGGGTGGCGGGCTTTATTAAATCGCACAGGGTCGATTTTCACCATTTTTTTGGGACAGGTTTTAGATATTCATAAAAACGAGATGAACGGTTTTTTTGAAGTTTCTTCTGTCTCAAAGAAAAAAGGATGAAGAAAGAAAGTAAAAAACTCTGTTTCCAGGAACAAGTGAAAAGGATATTGCAACTGGAAAAAAACTTAAAAGAGTACTTTTTTTTTCTGACATGTGTTAGATAAACACCTGTGACATATTTGACTTCTGCTATAGGGTATATATACATGTTATAAAGTATAGAAAAATACAAAGTATTCAAATATTTAAAAACTAATAGGTACAAGTTAAATTGTTTGTGGCTTGATCTCCCAGAATTTTTCTTATTAATATTAATCACGATATAAGTATTTTTAAATAGTTTTTAGAAGAATAATTTAACTATTTATTAACTATGTAAATCGATTTTTATATATATTAGCTATGATTTTATAACCGCTCTTTATTATAGTATCTTTTATTTCAATTGAAACGACTAGCAGCAAATCTATTTATAGAAAAATATATACGAACAACAAGAAACTAACAATGATTTATTCTTTTTTAAATTGAATTTATAATATTCGAATTTTATTATTAAAAATATATATTCCCATCCCTTTTGGTAGACAGCAACCTCGAGACCAAGTCCAAAAACGTGTGGTCTCATGGAAAGAGAGAAAGGGTGTGGCAACTTCTGTTGTGATGGTTTGGTTTGTCGCTCTACGGTCATCTTGTGCACTCGTTAGGCTAAACAGACCGGGACCTACAGTTTAAAGTGGATTCCGAAACACTCACAAACGTCCATGGCACCACCGGGACTCGAACCCGAAACCTGTGGTACAGAGCGCCAGAGCGCTAGCCACTCGGCCATTCAGGTCCTTCCGTTGTGATGGAGCAGAAGAAGTCTAACTTGGCTCCATTACGTTGAAGATGAGTGGCAGTGTGGAATTTTCAGAGAGGATCAGAGAGGAATTTTAGGGGAACTAATCCGCATCTGAGTATCGTATGGAGGGGAACCCGGAAAACTGCACCAGCTAGTCTGACTCACGAGGCAAGATGCTGCATATCTCAAACGCCACCGAGTCTCCTCCATTTTTGAAACAGTGTCTACAACAAAGCCGCCAGCGGATTGAACCTCCGCCTAACGCGCGTTGCCACTGAGCCACGAGTTGGGCATTAAACATGTATATGGTTTTTGGACATAATAATAATATTAGTAGATAGTATTAATAAATGTATTAATTAAAATTTAAAAAAAAATTAAAAATTTCATTAAAATATATTTTAAGAATTAAAAAAATACAATAGTAACCTGTTTAAAATTACGAATTGAAAAAAAAATTCGACAAATGTTTTTAAATGGATTAGGCCCGACTCGTGTCTGAGAGGCAACGTGCGCTGCTGTTCAGCATTAGGACTGAGGTTCAATCGGCTGTTGGCTTTGTTGTTTCCAAAAACGGGGAGATTCGATGCGTTTGAGATGTTCAGCTTCTTGCCTCGTGAGTTGGACTATCTGGAAGGGGTTTTTGTCATATACGATACACAAATGCGGTACAGTTCCCCCTAAAAAGTCCTCCCGGAGGGCACTGCCCTCCTTCTTCAGCTACACGGAAGCAAGTCAGCTTTTTACCTACGGGTGCTTAATCCCAAAGGAAGCTGTCCCCACCCCCTTCCCTCCTTCCACGAGACTACACGGGTTCTTGGACTTGGTCTACATGTTGCTATTTACCAAGTGAGATAAGAAAAAAAAATAGATTAGTCCTGTTTAATTTGATATAAAATTCATTCAATTAATTAAATACGATTATTAAATAAACAAATGAAGAACATATTGTTCCGAGTCTTTCTCGTGAATTTGAATAAATCCATAATGATAATTTCGAAAAATATGCAAGAATTTTTTAAAAATTAAAAAAAAAAAAAAAAAAAAAAAGAAAGAAAACTAGTGAACGGCCATTTGTAACATTACATGATATATTCAGATTTTCAGTTATTTTTACATAAGTATAAAGTATTACATAAGTATAAGTAGTAAGTATTATTAACAAACATTCAAAAATCAATTAAAGTATGATGATTTTGCAGACACAAAACTCTCATTTAGAATTTCTAATAATTCATGTGAGCTTAATTATATTTGTATTGTTTTAAGTAATTGTGAAGTCAGTAATTTTATGCTAATGATTTGTTTTGGCGATATACAATTATAATTTGGCGATTTTTGCTCAATGTAATTACTGTAATGTAACATTTTTTTTTGTTCGACCAATTTATAATAAATTACACAAAGTAATTAAATGGGTAACATTGTTCCTTATGGTGGGGAGGAAAAATAACGTTTTTCGAAGAGTAATTTCATCAGTAATTGTCTCCCATTTTACGTGCCAATTTAGGAGAAACTTAAAAAAACTATTAACAAATTCTGATGCTAGATATTGCAATGCACGATACCAGAGTGAAAAGGACCTTCATCCTTTTACGAGCCAGCAGCGTCATCCAAAACCAATCTACAAGTACGGTATCAGAAATGCGTTTTTTTCAATTCCGTCTGTTAGCTCACACTCTCCCTATATATACCTGTTCAAATTTTCAATCGTTCATAAAATACTTTTCATTCAACCACTCAAGTTCAGATATTTGAACTTGTTTTTTGAACATTTTTTTTGAACTTGTAGTAGATGACACTGGATGTTAGTACAGTTTTTAACTCATTAATTAAATTTAATTAATTAATTTTAGATTTAAGTTGCATATAGATGGCGCCAAATAAACTTAATATAATAAATGCGAGATTCAATTGGTCTGATTGATTTCATTTACGTACAGAATTTACATGGAATAGATGATCATTTCAAAACTATTTGATAAAGTTGAATTTAAGTGTCGTTGAATTCACATCAACGGTAGTTAAATTCAAACATCTTTTATCAGAATGTAATGTTTTCGTATCACAGTCAAACCGTTTCGATCATAATATTCCAGGTTACCCCTGTGTGTGAATGAATGCGAAATTCAATTTGACTGATTGATTTCATTTACGTACAGAATTTACATGGAATAGATGATCATTTCAAAACTATTTGATAAAGTTGAATTTAAGTGTCGTTGAATTCACATCAACGGTAGTTAAATTCAAACATCTTTTATCAGAATGTAATGTTTTCGTATCACAGTCAAACCGTTTCGATCATAATATTCCAGGTTACCCCTGTGTGTGAATGAATGCGAAATTCAATTTGACTGATTGATTTCATTTACGTACAGAATTTACATGGAATAGATGATCATTTCAAAACTATTTGATAAAGTTGAATTTAAGTGTCGTTAAATTCACATCAACGGTAGTTAAATTCAAACATCTTTTATCAGAATGTAATGTTCTCGTATCACAGTCAAACCGTTTCGATCATAATATTCCAGGTTACCCCTGTGTGTGAATAAATGCGAGATACAATTTGACTGATTGATTTCATTTACGTACAGAATTTACATGGAATAGATGATCATTTCAAAACTATTTGATAAAGTTGAATTTAAGTGTCGTTGAATTCACATCAACGGTAGTTAAATTCAAACATCTTTTATCAGAATGTAATGTTCTCGTATCACAGTCAAACCGTTTCGATCATAATATTCCAGGTTACCCCTGTGTGTGAATGAATGCGAAATTCAATTTGACTGATTGATTTCATTTACGTACAGAATTTACATGGAATAGATGATCATTTCAAAACTATTTGATAAAGTTGAATTTAAGTGTCGTTGAATTCACATCAACGGTAGTTAAATTCAAACATCTTTTATCAGAATGTAATGTTCTCGTATCACAGTCAAACCGCTTCGATCATAATATTCCAGGCGCCAACCCAATAGATGGCGCCAAATAAACTTAAAAAAATAAATGAACATTATTTATAAAGGACTTTCTGCAATAGAGTGAAAGTAGGAATTGACTGATATTAGTTGTTTTAACTGAGAAGCAATGCTAGATAATTAAAGTAAGAATGCCTTAAACAGCAAATTTTTTTAAAGAGAATTAAGTAATACACATAATTTGACTTTTTATGAATTCAAAGACAGTTAAATTCAAATTTGTCAAATAGTTTTAAAATGATCATGTATTCCATGTAAATTCTGTACGTAAATGAAATCAATCAGTCAAATTGAATCTCGCATTTATTCACACACAGGGGTAACCTGGAATATTATGATCGAAGCGGTTTGACTGTGATACGAGAACATTACATTCTGATAAAAGATGTTTGAATTTAACTACTGTTGATGTGAATTTAACGACACTTAAATTCAACTTTATCAAATAGTTTTGAAATGATCATCTATTCCATGTAAATTCTGTACGTAAATGCAATCAATCAGTCAAATTGAATTTCGCATTTATTCACACACAGGGGTAGCCTGGAATATTATGATCGAAGCGGTTTGACTGTGATACGAGAACATTACATTCTGATAAAAGATGTTTGAATTTAATTACCGTTGATGTGAATTCAACGACACTTAAATTCAACTTTATCAAATAGTTTTGAAATGATCATCTATTCCATGTAAATTCTGTACGTAAATGAAATCAATCAGTCAAATTGTATCTCGCATTTATTCACACACAGGGGTAACCTGGAATATTATGATCGAAACGGTTTGACTGTGATACGAGAACATTACATTCTGATAAAAGATGTTTGAATTTAACTACCGTTGATGTGAATTCAACGACACTTAAATTCAACTTTATCAAATAGTTTTGAAATGATCATCTATTCCATGTAAATTCTGTACGTAAATGAAATCAATCAGTCAAATTGAATTTCGCATTCATTCACACACAGGGGTAACCTGGAATATTATGATCGAAGCGGTTTGACTGTGATACGAGAACATTACATTCTGATAAAGATGTTTGAATTTAATTACCGTTGATGTGAATTCAACGACACTTAAATTCAACTTTATCAAATAGTTTTGAAATGATCATCTATTCCATGTAAATTCTGTACGTAAATGAAATCAATCAGTCAAATTGAATCTCGCATTTATTCACACACAGGGGTAACCTGGAATATTATGATCGAAACGGTTTGACTGTGATACGAGAACATTACGTTCTGATAAAAGATGTTTGAATTTAATTACCGTTGATGTGAATTCAACGACACTTAAATTCAACTTTATCAAATAGTTTTGAAATGATCATCTATTCCATGTAAATTCTGTACGTAAATGAAATCAATCAGTCAAATTGAATTTCGCATTTATTCACACACAGGGGTAACCTGGAATATTATGATCGAAACGGTTTGACTGTGATACGAGAACATTACATTCTGATAAAAGACGTTTGAATTTAATTACCGTTGATGTGAATTCAACGACACTTAAATTCAACTTTATCAAATAGTTTTGAAATGATCATCTATTCCATGTAAATTCTGTACGTAAATGAAATCAATCAGTCAAATTGAATTTCGCATTTATTCACACACAGGGGTAACCTGGAATATTATGATCGAAGCGGTTTGACTGTGATACGAGAACATTACATTCTGATAAAAGATGTTTAAATTTAATTACCGTTGATGTGAATTCAACGACACTTAAATTCAACTTTATCAAATAGTTTTGAAATGATCAACTATTCCATGTAAATTCTGTACGTAAATGAAATCAATCAGTCAAATTGTATCTCGCATTTATTCACACACAGGGGTAACCTGGAATATTATGATCGAAGCGGTTTGACTGTGATACGAGAACATTACATTCTGATAAAAGATGTTTAAATTTAATTACCGTTGATGTGAATTCAACGACACTTAAATTCAACTTTATCAAATAGTTTTGAAATGATCAACTATTCCATGTAAATTCTGTACGTAAATGAAATCAATCAGTCAAATTGTATCTCGCATTTATTCACACACAGGGGTAACCTGGAATATTATGATCGAAACGGTTTGACTGTGATACGAGAACATTACATTCTGATAAAAGATGTTTGAATTTAACTACCGTTGATGTGAATTCAACGACACTTAAATTCAACTTTATCAAATAGTTTTGAAATGATCATCTATTCCATGTAAATTCTGTACGTAAATGAAATCAATCAGTCAAATTGAATTTCGCATTCATTCACACACAGGGGTAACCTGGAATATTATGATCGAAGCGGTTTGACTGTGATACGAGAACATTACATTCTGATAAAAGATGTTTGAATTTAATTACCGTTGATGTGAATTCAACGACACTTAAATTCAACTTTATCAAATAGTTTTGAAATGATCATCTATTCCATGTAAATTCTGTACGTAAATGAAATCAATCAGTCAAATTGAATCTCGCATTTATTCACACAGGGGTAACCTGGAATATTATGATCGAAACGGTTTGACTGTGATACGAGAACATTACGTTCTGATAAAAGATGTTTGAATTTAATTACCGTTGATGTGAATTCAACGACACTTAAATTCAACTTTATCAAATAGTTTTGAAATGATCATCTATTCCATGTAAATTCTGTACGTAAATGAAATCAATCAGTCAAATTGAATTTCGCATTTATTCACACACAGGGGTAACCTGGAATATTATGATCGAAACGGTTTGACTGTGATACGAGAACATTACATTCTGATAAAAGATGTTTGAATTTAATTACCGTTGATGTGAATTCAACGACACTTAAATTCAACTTTATCAAATAGTTTTGAAATGATCATCTATTCCATGTAAATTCTGTACGTAAATGAAATCAATCAGTCAAATTGAATTTCGCATTTATTCACACACAGGGTAACCTGGAATATTATGATCGAAGCGGTTTGACTGTGATACGAGAACATTACATTCTGATAAAAGATGTTTAAATTTAATTACCGTTGATGTGAATTCAACGACACTTAAATTCAACTTTATCAAATAGTTTTGAAATGATCAACTATTCCATGTAAATTCTGTACGTAAATGAAATCAATCAGTCAAATTGTATCTCGCATTTATTCACACACAGGGGTAACCTGGAATATTATGATCGAAGCGGTTTGACTGTGATACGAGAACATTACATTCTGATAAAAGATGTTTAAATTTAATTACCGTTGATGTGAATTCAACGACACTTAAATTCAACTTTATCAAATAGTTTTGAAATGATCAACTATTCCATGTAAATTCTGTACGTAAATGAAATCAATCAGTCAAATTGTATCTCGCATTTATTCACACACAGGGGTAACCTGGAATATTATGATCGAAGCGGTTTGACTCTGATACGAGATACATTAAATACTTTTTAGAAATGTTAAATTCATGATATTATTTAATTATTTATTATATTCTTTAATCGCATACTATATAAGAAAGCAAAACGAAGAAACATTAATTAATGTTTTATAGAAGTCAGGAAAAAAATATGAAAGAATTTGATCAATCATAACAACTAAAATCATTATAGTTATTGTATAAAAACTAAAGTCCTTAAATATGTTCTATTTTTAATCGAAATAAAATATTCTGCTCCTTAAATAATCCAATCTTTATTCGAATAAAAATATTCAAAATTATTATTTTAACCCTTTGCACTCGAGGACTCCGGAGCGGAGCCATTTAAAATTTGTCTTCAAGCTCGAGGGGCTCCGCTACGGAGACAATGCAAATAACAATATAAATAATGCGTTTCTTTTAATGCGTATATCAAACTTGCATGTGAATATGATCTTTTCACCAAAATCGCTTCCAGTTGCTGGTAATACGAATGAAAAAACAACTTCGTATACAAAGGGTTAAATCTTCTTTAAAGGATTGCAAAGAAACATTTATGGTAAGGAAATGTCAAAATATCACTCATTAGCATGTATCAAATTTTAAACCCCAAAATGAGTTTATTTTTGTCCAAATCCATTCCTACCATCATAGATGTAATTTGGTTTATCGCTCTAAAGTCATTTTGTTCGCACTTTGGGCTAATTAGACCGGGACCTACAGACCTAACGTGGATTCTGAACCACTAACAAACATTCGCGCCACCTCCACCTTCTGAAGCCTGTGGAACCAAAGGCCATAGCGGTAGCCAATTGGACATCAGGCCGCCATCATAGTGGGTGTAAAAACCCTTGATAATGGTAATTTTCAAATATTTTTTAAAATTTCGATCTTATTTACCTTGTTTATCTTTTCGTTATTATTTATCTAATTTACAAGAAAATAAAAAACAATGATTATAATATTAATCACGTTTGCATTATATTAAGATTATGTATTATGTATTATGTATGCATTATATTTATAAGTTTAAATGTAGAGCTTAATATATTTTATAGATATGACAAGTTATAAAAATTGAGACGGAATTAATCTTGTTGCTATGACAACCACTTTAAAATGATAAAATATGGTAACTGTAACAATTAGAAGTCCAATTAATTTTAAGTTTAGAAAGAAATGTCGTTTCGTAATTCGTTTGAATTTTAAGTTTAGAAAGAAAATATAATTTAAGTCATTTTTAAAACTATTGATTGATATAATTTGAGGAAAATAACTTACGTAAATTCCATATTTCATCGAAACTTTATCAATAAAGGCAGAAAAACCGTTTGTTTAATAAATCATCAAGTTGAACGGCTAATTAAATGTCCCGTATTAATTCACTTACCCAATTGGGCGCCTTCCAACCATGCGTTAGCGGTTTTATTACGGTAAAGAATGGTGATAACAGAGCGTTAATTATAGATTTATTTCCAGTACACGAGAGTTTAAGCATACATAGTAACAAGTAAATACAAAGTGGCTTTTGGGAAATAATGAACGTGCATGCATTTAACGGTAAAAAACCCGAAATAGTACTGTGTGCAAAAAATAAGACCAATTTTCAATTTAAATTTCCCGGTGCTTATGGAATTTCAATTTTTTTTTCTTGTTTAGGTTGTTGTCACTGCCCTTGACATCTGTGTGACATTTGACGTCAAAATTAGTCAAATTCATCAGTTTGAATTTATTCATTATTGTGAAATGTCTGAATTGATTGAGCAAAGAACTTGCATTAAAATTTGTTTACGGAAACGTATAGAATGTTGCAGAAGGCATTCGGTGAGCATTCCTATATCAGAAAGAAATGTTTAGAAGTGGTATAAACAGTTCAAAGAAGGCAGAGAACGCGTTGAAGACGAAGAGCCCCTCTGGTCGACTATCAACCTCAACCCACGAAGCTCACGTCCAAAAAATTAAAGATTTGGGGCTTGTAAACCGTCAATTTACAATTAGAGACCTTGCTGATGATGTTGGAATTTCAAGAGGATCGGTCCATTCCATTTTGGGCCTCAAACGCTTCAAATCTCGATTGGTACCGAGAACACTGAATGCGCCAGCTCACACTGCATTGATTCTTCGTGACTTTTTCGCCAAAAATTAAACTCATATCGTTCCACAACCACCGTATTCACAACATGTGACTTCAGATTATTCCCTAAACTCAAAAGACCACTCCGGGGAAAGTCGATTGAAGAGATTCAACGTGAATCGGCGCGCTCTTTGAAGGTCATTCCTGCCGATGAATTTTTAACATGCATTGAGGATTGGAAAAAAAAGATGGCATAACTGCATTGTGTCCGGAGGGGATTACTTTGAAAGCGATGAAATAAATAAAGAGTTTTTGAAAAAAAATTATTGGTCTTACTTTTTGGGCACAGTAATAAATCATCAAGTTGAACTGTAAATTAAATGTCCCGTATTAATTTACTTACCCAATTGGGTGCCTTCCAACTATGCGTTAGCGGTTTTATTACGGTAAAGAATGGGGATAACCGAGCGTTAATTATAGATTTATTTCCAGTACACTAGAGTTTAAGCAGACATAGCAACAAGTAAATACAAAGTGGCATTTGGGAAATAATGAGCATGCATGCATTTTAACGGTAAAAAAAGGAAATAAGGGAAAATCATTAGCGCTGAAACACTTAAAAAGTTTTAAGTCACCGTGAGCCCGTTAAATCTTACGTTGCGTAATACCCCTTTTCCATCAATTTTATCGCACCTCAAAGGAACAAAAAATAAAAACCAATTTTTCTCGTGTGGAAAAAGAACTTCTGTAATCCTCGGAAATAAGTTACACGAACTCTTTCTTCGCAACATAGTTCGGATTTCTGTTTCAAAGGGAAAAGAATAAACACCTTTGTAAGGGTAGGAGGGGTGGAGGGGGTTAAGAATGTTCGAAAAGAAGGGTGGAAGAGAGAGAGGAAAAAAAAAATATAAATGGTAAAAGAAGTTGACGGAAAAGGTTTATCCAAGGGTACGTCGGCAATTCTTCGTAACTTGGAACAGCGGGGTTTTGGAACACTGGATTATTCGCACGCCGGCCCGTATCGATCGCGTCACGTGATCATCTACACTTACACTTCGACCAAACGATCTTGCCGGCGTGCCCCACTTTTCTACACACACACACACCCTCACACGCATGAAAAAGACCCCGCAAAAAAAAAGCGTTTATGCGAAATTTTTGTGGGCAATATCCGGACTTGGGCACAAACTCCACTGCGCAGAAAAATATTCTTATTTATTTATTTTATTTATTTTTTTCCATCGCCAATTTTCCTGAATTGACGCCGCTTCCGAGTCAAGGTTGGCGAGAAGTTTTTAAAATGATGCCAAATCCCCCCTCCCACCAAAAAGGAGGTAAAAACAAAGCCTTTTGGAAGCGCGTGTTTTGTAGCTCCAAGAAAAGTTTGAACTTTTGACCTTTAAAGTGAGGGCGGATATGAAGTTTCGGGGGGAGGGTCTTGGCTGTTCTAATTCGATTTGCATGCCCTAGATCTTCTTGGAGTCGGAGAGATTCCGCGCGTTTACATAATGCAATAACGGGCGAAAAAGTGTTTTCGAGGCATTTGAGAGGGAAATAAAATTTAACCGCGGGAATTCTGGCTGTAAAAGCGCATCAATCCCGCCTTTTGAAATGAAAAAGCTTTTATATCATTTGCGGCAAAAGGGATGGATGTCTGCACAAAATACTTTTCGCAATCACCGTTTTTATTAAACCTTCTTTTACTATATTTCTTTTTTTAGGGGTTACAGATTTAACTGTAACAATATCTTTTGGAAAATAAGTAATTTTGTTTGTAATATTTATGGGGAGCATGTTCATATTAAATGATATTTGTAAGAATTTTTATCTTCCGGATTTTGGAAGATTAGGTTATTGGAATAATTTGAGATTAAGTAGTCCTTTTCAATGATTTCAAATAACTTTATTTTAAAAAAATAAGATTAATTTCATATTTCTATCAGTAAAATTAAACAGACTTGCTTTCAATGCGTTTCTAGCGAATATGAGAGTTCAGGTTAGAATCTGCTCTTGTTGCTGTTTTTTGAAACAAGGAGATCTAATGACAGTTGCAACAGCATACCGCATTTATCATATCAAATCATATCATAATCATATCATATACATACATATCATATCAAATCCATACTGTTTGGATGAAGTTTACGTATTTGTACAAATGTAGGGCAGTTGCGTCTGCTAGTCTTTCTGGTTGGTTTGATTTATCGCTCTACGATCATTTTGTGCGCACTTTGGCCTAATTAGACCGGGACCTACAGTTTAATGGAGATTCCAAACCACTTACAAACACCCATGCCACCGCCAGGATTCAACTCAGAAGCTTGTGGTACCAAAGGCCAGAGCACTAGCCAATTGGTTATCAGGCCACGCCAGTCTTTCTGGAAGGTAATATCTTCTCTGTCGTTGGTTTGTTACTGACAAACACAAGAGCAGAGCACAAGCAATACCTATGTTCAAAATGAAAATTTAGAGATTGGTTTGATTTGGTTTGTCGCAACTATGGGCTAAACAGACCGGGACCTACAATTTAACGTGGATTCCGAACCCCTCACAAACATCCATGCCACCGCCAGGATTCGAACCTGAAGCCTGGGATACCAATGGCCAGAGCGCTAGCCACTTCGCCACCAGGCCGCTAATTGAGAGATTGGAGTCGATGGTCGGTCAAAGTTCTGAATTAAGGAACCATAGTTTGCCTACCGACAAAAGACAGAACTGAAAGTTCAATTGTCGACCTCGAATATGAGAATTTCAGAACCTGTGGAAAATCCTAAATCCGATCAGTTGTGCTCGTTGGGTTCCTATATTCTTTCTATAGGTTTCCAATCTATCTTCTTTCGTTAGGTTTAGATTTTGAATTGTTTTGAAGATGAATTGTCTTGGTTTGAATTGTTTTGAAGATGAATTGTCTTGGTTTGAATTGTTTTGAATTTGAAGATGTTTATTCCAAATTAATTGCAACGAATTTGTTCCAAATTCATTAAACATTTGTAACGACATTAATTTCCCATTTTAATCCACTTATATTGTGCTTCCATTAGAAAAAAAAGTTTAACCTGTTCATGGGCGGCACGATATTAATTTCAAATTTTCATTCAACTATATTTTGCTTCAATTAGAAACTAGTCAACAATTTTAACCAATTTATTGGCAGTATCGTGTACAGTAAAAAGGAATCCATAGGCATCGTAAAAGTATCGAGTACAGTAAAAAGGAATCCATAGGCATCGTAAAAGTATCGTGTACAGTAAAAAGGTATCCATAAGTATCATATATCATGCACAGTAAAAAGGAATCCATAGGTATCGTGTATCGTGTATAGTAAGAAGGTATCTGTGAGTATTGTGTATCGTGTATAGTAAGAAGGTATCCATAGGTATCATGTATCATGTACAGTAAAAAGGAATCCATAGGTATCGTGTGTCGTGTATAGTAAGAAGGTATCTGTAAGTATTGTGTATCGTGTATAGTAAGAAGGTATCCATAGGTATCATGTATCATGTACAGTAAAAAGGAATCCATAGGTATCTGTAAGTATTGTGTATCGTGTATAGTAAGAAATTATCCATAGGTATCGTGTATCATATACAGTAAGAAGGTATAAGTATCGTATACAGTAAAAAGGAATACATAGGTATCGTGTGTAGTAAGAAGGTATCCATTGGTATCGTGTATAGTAAGATATCATCCTTTGGTATCGTGTACAGTAAGAAGGTATCCATAGGTATCGCGTACGGTTAAGAAGGCTCAGGTTAAGATTCGCTGTCGCCATCCACTGCAGTCACTGCTTTCTAAGATGATTTAGGTAGCACGTGTAAGCATCTTAGCTCGAGTTTTCCTATTTTCCTCCTATATTATCTCGTTGGAGTTTTCCTGTTTTTCCCACATCACATGCTAATGCGGCGCAATCATTCCTCGAAGTCCTGCTGAAAGTAAGCTGTTCGTGATATGCACATGGGAGTTGATGTGCCCCAATGTACAGCAAAAACAACAACAACAACAACAACAAAAAAAAAATGAAATAAAATAAAAAATAAATTAAATTAAATAAAAATGTATTTGCATAAAAAAAAAAAAATAAGAATGTTATAAATATCTGTATTTTCAAAATTTTGTGCTATAGTCCGATCATCGACAAAAAGGTAAACATCCGGTTTAAAAGCGGAAACGAACGAATCGATTACTTGTTAGGGGTGTTAGTTAGAACCACGTGGCACAAAACTATTTCGAAAGATAAAAGTTAAACCTGTTGTTTGTGAAAAAATTGTCGTCTAATTTTTCTTTTACTATTATATAATTTAAAATATTAATGATTAAAAATTAAAATTATTTTTATTGTAATTAAATCCCCTCCGAAAATAACTATAGCCCCTATTTCACCGCTCTGTTTGAATCCGTCCGACTTGGACACTTGCCAATTCTCTACAATATGAAAATAGAATATGCGAAAATAAATAAATTTAAATATGCGAGTGTATAATAATTTTTTTATATTAAATAAAAGACTTTTGTGCAAATTTAAAAAAAAAATAATGTAAATAAAATAAAACAATATAAAAAAAATAAATAAAAAAAAAATAAAAATAAAAATAAAATTATATTGATTATATTGATTGTATTCTTAAAACATTTTAAGAGATATAAACTTAGAATATGCGAAAATAAATAAATTTAAATATGCGAGTGTATAATAATTTTTTTATATTAAATAAAAGACTTTTGTGCAAATTTTTAAAAAATAATGTAAATAAAATAAAATAATATAAAAAAAAAATAAATAAATAAAAAAAAAATAAAATACAGTAAAAAAAAAAATAATTAAACTAAAATAATAAAAAAAATAATTAAAATAAAATAAAAATAAAATAATGAAAATAAAATAAAAATAATTTTTTAAGACGACAAAAAAAAAAAAAAAAAAAAAAAAAAAAAAAATGAAATAGCTATTTTAAAAATAGGCTATAATAAAAAAATTGTAATCATGTTCTAATTTTTGTAATATATTTAAGCATTCGCAGCATTATGCAGATTAGCAAAAAAAAATAACTATAAATGTATTGCATGTAACTATGTGAAAATACCAAACTGCTTGTAAAAAATAACGAAACATTTATTTTAACGAAACCTTTACAAGTTATTGAATAAGAATGCTGTGTTTTTTGCTTAACTGCTGTGATTTCATTTATTTTTGAAAATAATTGACAAAAAAAAAAAAAAAAAAAAAAAAAAAATTTACTTTTACTCAAAAAGTTATTTCGAAAACATTTACAACTTGATTATTTTAAGGGTTCTGCCATTTTAAAAGCTATTTGCGAAACAATTTCTCTGATCATTATTAAAAATATTTGTTAAAATACTATAAATATTTTTAAACATTTACTAAATATTTACTGTTATTTTATTAATATTTACCATGAATTCACTTGCCATGGAGAGCATTTATTGTCTTCAATATTTTTTTATGGTTTCTAACACGAATGCTTTAATATAGCTTCAGGTTAATATAGTTTTTGTAAAATTAAAATTCTTTACACTTAGTACTATTTCAAACTATTCGTTACACTTAATACATTTTCTTATGAAGGGTGTTTAAAAACTAAACACTTATGCACTAAATATAAACTCTAAAACATTTTTTAAAATTTTGCTTTTCAAAGAAAACTAGAACTGCGAGCATTTTACAGATTCAGTATTATCCAGGCTACACCTTGAGGGGAGTCTGCTATATTGCATGGAATTTTTCCATCGCAGTTTTAAACGGAAATCCTGACATTGGAGTTCGCATTTTCGCATTCGACAGAAGGATCGTGCATACGAAAGCTTTTCGGTTCAACATCGATTATCGAACCAAACTTCTTTGTTTCAGACGTTTAATCCGATATCTGTCGAAATATATGTAGGCATAGTTCGGAAGCATAGCCGTGTGAAGACTATATATATATAAGAAATTAACACGTGAACACAAAATCAAAAAAGAACTATCAAGAATTGAATTGGAAACACGGCCATTTTGCATATCCAGAACTAGTACTATTACTACGGGTATACGCAAATTATACCATTATAGTATTCACAATAAAAAAAATTAATGCGATTATTACAGATGAAACTCTATGGTAAGAATTGAAAAGCATAGTACAGCGAGATAAAAAATCAATCCAGATTATGAAAAGAAAAACGTCAAAAATGTATATTTTTCAGGGAAGTTAATAGGAAATACAGAATTGCAATGTCACAATCACATTGCAATCGATATGTCAGTTACAACTTGGATGAGATGTAATTTATTCTAATTACTTTTACTTTTCAGCCAGCGCGGCTAAAATTCAATAATGTTGTTAAAAGTTATTTAAAATTAATTACACTCTAAAATCTCTGGGGTTAAGTGAAAATAATCTCATTAATGTTGGCACCGTTTAATGTATGGTAGGAAGTCTGATGTACAAAATTAAATATGATTTGCAGCTGCAAGAAAATCTGTTGTAATTACGTCACCACTTTCGCCTCTTATGAATGGCTACCATCTATTAAGATTGAATTCTGTATATGTATGATAATTTATAAGTTGTCCCATGAAAAATCCATGCCTAAAAAGAGAAGAGCTTAAAAAAATAATTAATATAAATATTCTTTTCAGTTTGTACATGACCCAAACGCAGGAAGTGTGTTTAAGGAAATGATAGGAAATCAAATACTGCAGAGATGGGCTTGTCGATTCAAATTCCAAATCGCCAAATTTTATTAAAAATGTAACTTTGTACGCCATACGCCTTATTATTATCTCCAAGTATTACCTGTATTGAACACATTTTAACCACCCTTGAAATTATACTTTTCAGTATAAATTTATTAAACATCAGAGGATCTCACGAACCAGTTATGCATCCACGAACAACCCCACGTCGGGTTATTCAGGGAGAAATTTTAGGTTTGTCTAGTGGCTTTACGGTCAATTTGTACACACTTTAGGCTACAGACCTACAGTTTAACGCGAATTCCATGCTAATATATATCCATGCTATATACTAACAAATATACATGCCCCCGCCAGGATTCGAACCTGAAGCCTGTGGTACCAAAGACCAGAGTGCTAGCCAATTAGCCATCAGGCAGCGAGAAATTTTAGGATCTAACTTACATCAGACCCCCCCACCAAACCCCCATCAGACCACCTGAATATCACCTGCGGGACGCTCTAACACATACTGTCGGAGTCTCCACTGAGGCTCCTCGTTTTTAAAGCAGTAACTACAATAACGCCGATAGCGGATTCGAACCTCTCCCCTCCACTGTTGCCACTGGACTACAATCCGAAATGTGGATTCGTATTTAACGTTGAATAAGAAAAGGAAAAATTCATTCATGAATTCGTACGCTGGAGATTTGGCCTGTATCGTATATTCCCCGTATGGTGTAAAGTTTGGCAACTTGCTGGCTAGAGCTGCTTAATATGCACACCCCGTTGGCGAGATAAATTACAGATTCACTGTTTAGGGACAGGAAAACATTTCTAACGACAGGTGTGAAAAAGCTGTCATAAATATTTCACCAGTTGCGGTTCCTTGGCCGCAGCCCAAATCAGTCAAAAGCGTTTTGTGTTTGTTATCTTGTCACTATTTTTATCCGCGTTTAACTTTTTCTCTCTCCCAGGGAAAACTGTGTTGCACCTAAAAAGTATCAGAATGTATTTTACACGGCTGGAAACCCAAGTAAAACTTTATTTTAACTATGAAACGGTGAAAATATTGAAATTGTGTGTTCAATTCTTATCAAAATTTTAAAAATGCTTGCTATAACGTGTAACAATATATATGTATATATTTGTAATATAATATGTATATATTTGTAATATAATATGTACATATTTGTAATATAATATGTATATATTTGTTTTGTAACCTTTTCTGAAATTTGGATACAGTTTATTTCCTGCATTTAAAAATTTACATTTAATTAGTTTTTTTTTATAATACTGCTTATAAATATTATTTATAAATTTGTCAATAAATATTGTATCTATAAATTCTGTTTATAAATATTTTTATAATTACTTATAAATAAGTAAGTAATTAATTTTTAGTTAATAACTTAGTTTAATTTAATTATTTAATACTCTTGCTAATATATTTGTTACACTTCAGTGAATGTGGGGCCTGATGGTCGAGTACCAGCGCTGGCGCTGTGGGCCACAGCTATCGGGTTCGAGTCACGGCGACGCTATGGATGGTTGCAGTGGTTCAGAATACACTTTAAACCGTATGCCCCGGTCTAATAGGATCGTAGAGTGTTTTGGGGGTAGTGTTACTCGCGTCTGTAGCATATCTTCAAGCTGCACGTGTCCCATGTGCAGTGCTAAATGAGTAATAGCCTTCGTCGGTGCAGCCCTTCCGACATGCCTCCTTCAAGCTAGTTTGTATTAGGCTGCTTACAACGTAACGACGCAATTAAAAAGAAACGTCAGTGGATGTGGTCCACCATTACTATGATTAGCAAACCAACGACGATGGAAAGATGACTTTTAAAGTTAACTGCACCACATTCTTGTCATCTAAGAAAAATTGTCCCCAAATGCTGTACTTTTGATATGAAACTCTTACAAGACATACGGATTTGTATCTGAGTTTTCCGGCATGTTGACTTCAGTTCTTTACTTTTGATCCATAATTCACGTACCCACTAATCTTGTTGTACACTTTAAAATGTATAATGGTACTTCGATGGGACTTGTGATCTTCAAAGCATCTTATTGTACGCCAAGAGGCTATTTTCTGCTAAAACGGAAAAACGGATGCTAAACGGAAATTCAATTAAATTGTTTCGTATTTATGCGTCTGTCAAGGAAATTGTTCCCTATTGGAAAATCTCTGAAAACTGCAACTTCTTATTTTTGACATGACTCTTATAAGACATACGGATTTGAACCTGAGTCTTCCGTCATATTAACTACAGTTCTTTACCTTTAATCCATAATTCGTGTACCAACTAATCTTGTTGTTCACTTTAAAATATGTAATATCATTTCGATGGACCTTCAGTACATCTTGTTGTACCCCCAAGATACTATTTTTCAAGGGGAAATTCATGAAAATTGTTCCGTGTTTATGCGTTCGTCTACAAAATTGTTCCATATTGGAGAAATCTTGGCAAACTCCAACTTAGAAACTTATTGTCGAAGTGAGACATTGGGCTGCAATCACCAGTAAGTCTATTCAAACAGTTATCGGGTCATATTTTAAAGCTGCAGAATTAGCTACTCTACAGGTTTAAAATATGATTCAATATCTGTTTGAGTAGACAGACCTTGGTTGTACTGTTTTCTTTTTGTTTTATCAAATTTTGTATTATCATCATTTACGTTCTTTTGAAACTAGCCTTTTCATAATAAATTGATACTCTTCTTTCTATTTATTCTTTCTATTCTTCTTTCTAATTTTTTTTCTATTTTTATTTCTTCTATTTTTTATTTTCTTTTCAATTTTTTTGATATTTTTTTTTCATTTTAAACTTTTATACCTTACTTAAAAGTTATAATAATAATAAAAAAAAATATGTTGTTGTTTGTTGTTTCTTATCCCACTTGTCTGGCCAAGCCCACGAGCCCATATGGACTCATGATTGAAGGGGAAGGAAGCAGCTTCTGTTGTGATGGAGCACCCGTAGGTAGAAACCTGACTTTTGCTAAGTGGCGCTCTTACAGTCATAGAAGACCGGGACCTACGGCTTAAAGTGGATTCCGAACCACTACAAACATCCATGGCACCGCCGGGATTCGAACCCGAAACCTGTGGCACCGAGCGCCAGAGCGCTAGACACTCGGCCATTCAGGTCCCAAATGTGCCAACGGCACGCAGTGTTCCCAGGTGGTCACCCACCCAAGTACTGACCGCGCCCAATGATGCTTGACTTCGGTGATCTAACGAGAACCGGTATATTCAGCATGGTACGGCCGTTGGCTAAAAAAAAAAAAAAAAAATACATTATATATATATATATATATATATATATATATATATATATATATATATATATATATATATATATATATATATATATATATATATATATATATATATCTTACTCCTGTTCTATCTAATCAACGAGCGAAAAGCTTAAGAATTTCGCTCATTCACAAAGCAGGAGACAGAGGTTGCTATGCAACCAACTCTCTCCGTCAACCTGGCAAATCGTCGTTTCAGTAGACCTACTCTATTTCTTTTGCAGGGTGGCTAGTGCTCATAACAACTAGAGCACTAGTGGTGAATTTCATTGAATTTACACATATTAAGTAATTAGAAAAGTAATACTTAATATATTATTATTCACTATAAATTCATATTTATTATCTCACCTTACAGTACTATATATTTTAATAAGGCTTTTCTTTCATAAATGTAAGAGTACTAAAAATTTAAAGCATTAGCTAAATTTTTTTCTTAGCATTTTGTTATTTGCAAAAGCAAAAAATATATTAATGACAAATTTAAACAGAAATATTTCTAATTCCAAAATAAAATTTAAAAAAAAAAAATTCTTATTTGAGTTGTTGGTTATTTGCAATATATTCTTTTTAAGGTAAAGACAGATATTTTCGAGATTAGTAATATGTAGAATCTATAAGAAACCCTTCAAACCTATAAAACTCTGGCCGTTGGTACTATAGGCTTCAGGTTCGAAACCTGGCGGTGGTATAGCTCGTTGGGGGTTCGGAATCCCCTTTAAACTGTAGGTCCCAGTCTAATTATCTAAAATGTGCAAAAAATGACAGCGGACCGACAAATAAAATCAAACCAAACCAAACTGAATAAAACATATAAGAAAATAATATATAACATATTTTAAAATTTTTCTTCTATCAACACAATTATTTTCAGCTGCCCTTTCTCTTTAGTCTAAAAACATTGCTATGTATATTAGCATATTCTTTCATGTTTTATTTTAGCCACATAAAATGTATTCTTTTTTCTACAAAAATAGTCAAAAATATATATTCATGCATAATATTTCATTCCTTTTTGTTTATTTTGGTCAATAAACTAAATGATAACCGAAATAGTGAGGGAAAACACGTAACGGAGTTGATATATTCATTTATAAGTACGTTACGAAAATTTATTATTATTTCTATATTTTTTATTATTTCTAAGTACGTTACTTTTATGCAGACTGTTATTTTATGTTTCGCAAATCTAATATTTGTCATGGGTTAAAATGAAATATATTTCTATAATTATATAAGAAGATTTTCTATGATAAAAAAAAAAATGGATATGCATCTATAAATTTTTTTCTGTTTCCAACTTAATTAGATATGCTCTGCTCTTTCTATTGGACATAAAAAATAAATATTTTTGTTTATTGCTAACGCGCTCTCTGTACATGATCTGTGAGTTAGCTAAGTGGTTCTCAAACCATGGGGATTAGATGTGGTGAAATTGGGATATTGTGGATTTCTTAAAAAAAAAAAAATTAAATCACCTTAAATAGAAAAAAAAAAAAAAAAAAATAAATAAGTTGCAAGCATGAACACATTTAATTAAGAATTTTGAAATTAAATATAATAAATCTTCTATTTTAAAGGAATTTTAAGTTTATTAAAAATACAAATTATTTTCTCAACAACTCGTTTAAGTTTTTGTGTTTTCTCTGTTTGCCTGTTGCTATTATTTCTTTATAATTTAGAGTGAACATTGTGGTAATACATAAAAATATAATTATTAACAAAAAAGCTACTCATTTAATTGAGGAAAGATGGTGTAAAATATTTGATTATGTTTGAAGGAAGAAATTCTGTGTTTCGAGTTAGTTAATGGCACAAGGAAATATAAATTAAGAAAATAATATTCTAAAAACTTTGAAAAATATTGCAATTTACATGTTATTATTAATAATAAAAAATAAATTGAAGAGACCTCCTCCGCAAATCTGTTATATTTGGTGAACGAAAAGTTTTCACTATGGTAAGATAGAATTTTCTTTTCTAATGGGAGGGAAGTGATTGAGAAGATACGACACCCCTCCCATTGAGGGAAGAGATAGGAAAGTTACGAAGTTGAGAAGTGCCATCTCCCTAAGTTGTCGATATCTTATGATGCTGTACATTTCTTCAGCGTGTCGTTTCTTAAAATGGTATTCAGAAAAATATGCTTCCTTATAGGACTTTCAGAAGTATTTGCCTATTGTTTATGAGACGTATTTGAAAGTCCTTGGTAAATCCAACCTAGTAATTCGTCGCAGTTGTTTCTGAATATACTCTTTTTTTTATAATAGTGAATGTAGGGCTAGTATCAGTGACACACAATTCTACTTGTACAAAATCTAGCCCAATTGGAACTTATTGAAATGTACGATATAAAAAAAAGTCTGGAGTTACCTGATAGCTAGACATTGGGTTCCGAATCAGAATCCTACGAGTCATTCTGCCCGATGATGGGAGGGAATCAAGTGGATAGAAAGTCGTCTTGTTGGGGTTGAAATGGAGAGTTAAATTTTTTCAGATGGATCCCATTTTAGTGGTAAAATGAGAATGCGTTGTAACAGCCATCTCAAGGATGCACTTTACGTAACCCTAAATCTGCTGTGTAGCTTCCACTGAAGAAGAGTGGAGAATGATCTTGTGTTAAAGTCTCTGCATTTGAAGTCAACAATAATTTTTTTGAAATTTTGAATTTAAATTTGAATATTCTTAATTTACATATATTCATTTGATCGATGAAATAATTTTGAAACGGATTGCTTTGTAATGCTTGTCAAAAAACGTTTTAGGAAATTAATTGCGGAAAGTTATATTGAATTTTAAGACTAAATTATTGTCTCAAGCAGGTTGACTTAGGTTGCTGCTCTTTAAGAGATATTGAAATTGTGTGACAATGATACTTATTTGCATTCTTTCTTGCATATGATGCATTAAAATTTTGTACCCTATGAGAAAAAAATTAAAATAAAACTATAGCATCATATATTTGTTACAATTCATTTGTACGTATATATTTTTATAGATTAATTAAAATCCATACAAAATGAAGAAAAAACCCCCAAAAATTGAAAGAAGAAGCACTGACATTTACATTAAATTTTCGAAACAGTTTGCTTGTCACTTTATTTTTTTATATCCCAAATTCAATTTCAATCTTTATTAAATATTAAACTGTGCTGTATGTAATAATTTCGAAATTTTTAAAGTTTATTTTATCTTAATGATAACTACTTATTATTAAAAGGAAATTATTATTATAAAATGCATACTATTTATATTCATCCAAACACATATGTGCAACAACTACATTTATCTATATTTCAAACATAATCAACTAGAAAATAAAATCAGAAGGTCAAAGTAGGCCTTAAAGTTTTCACCTGTTTTTCAGTCTTTTACATGTCGCATAATTAGTTTTGGAGGAAAAAAAAACGACGGGGAACATTTTATGCTAAAAAGGAGCACTTCAATTTTTCGAAATGGCAAAATCAAAAATGTTATTGCATTAAGAAAACTTTTAACTTAAGAAATGCAAATAATAAATAAAATCAATAAGTAAATAAATTATACAATGATCAGATTCTTTTTCATAATTTGAAAAGCTCATGTATACCCCAAACAGTCCTCCCATGTATGTTGAGAGGATGATATTGCTTTCTGAGAGGAATTTTAGAGCATTGCATGTCGTATTGCGGATAAAACGACAAGTGATACTAAACTGAAAACCACAGCGTCTATTCTAAAAGAAGACGCAATAAATCCGTAGGCCAGAAAGTCCTTCAGTTGAATTCGAGGCGAAACATGGGACTTCTAAAGGATAAACTTAAGGATTTAGACACTGCTTGATTACACTACTTTGCAACAAGTAGGCGTAATGTAGAAAGCTCCATGTTGCATCTTAGATAACATTGAATCTGCTACAAATACGTTGTTCTGATGGCGACGGAGTTTATGAAAAGCCCAATCAGCCGGAACTCGAATCCAAAACCTGTGTCACCGAGGATTAATAGAATCATCATCATTGGTACAACAGCCCTATAAGTCCGTCTGCCTACTGGCAGATTTCTAGACAGAGGATGTTTTCTTTTTTGCGGGGTAGGGTTGTCAGCCCTACGCCCAACTCTCTTACAGTTCTATTAGATGGGATTTACAGTTTAAAGTGGATTCTGAACCACTACAAACGTACATGGCACCGCTGGGACTCGAACCCGAAACCTGTGGTACCGAGCTCAGAGCTCTAGTCACTCGGCCATCAGGCGCCATTAATAGAATAATGATCTATTATTACATTGTATCTACTTTATTAAAATTAGCGTTTTCACTATTTCTAATTGTTCTTCGACCTACACATAATTTTCCACCGATGCCATATAGTACTCCAACTATTATACAATTGTTAAGCAACTTCTTTTTATTCCACTCCGGCCCCAGAGGGAAATATTCATGGCGCAGATCCCATTTAATACAAACTAAAACGGGAGCAAGAGGCGGTCGTCCAATCAGAAAGCTTATGGGGTCCCTTCGGAGATTTATTTTCACTTGAGTTCTAACAGGGCCGAGGGATGCGCCGGGGAGGTACGTGACGCGCTCTGTGATTGTCTAATGAGGCGTCGCGAGAGAAGCTAATCATTCGGAGCGCTTCACGGCGGACGCTTTTCTAGGGATTCGACCCCGAGATCCATTCTTGAAATACTTTGCATTGAATTCGGTGCCTTTTCTCATATGCGTTTCGCAATGATGAGGATGATTCGTTTTGATTACGTGGGGTTAGGGGAGTAGGAATTAGGATAGCGAAATATTTTAAAGGATTAAGTATTTGTTTTGGGATAAAGAGAATCTTGTTCATTTGGAATATGCAAATTTATTTTATTTATATGACCCTTTAAATTTTGATGGATATTTATTTATGAAATGATGATTGGGAAGCGAATTATTTTTATAGAGATAAAATTATTATTTGTGATTAACTTTATCTTAATCAAATCAGATCAGATCGATAAATAAATATTTGTTGTTGTGGTTGTCGTATCTCTTATGGAAGGTTTGAGGTTTGATTTGTCGCTTTATGCTGATCATCTTGTGCGCACGAGAGCTAGACAGATCGGGACCTACAGTTTAAAATGGATTTCGAACCACTAACAAACATCTACGCCGCCGCCAAGATTCGAACGTGAAGCCTGAGGTACCAAAGGCCAGAGCGCTAGCCAATTGGCCATCAGGCCACTCTCATGGAAGAAGGAAAGAGGGGGAAGCCTCTGTTGTGATGGAGCACCCGTAGTTAGAAGTCTGACTAGGCTCTGTGTAGCTGAGGAAGGAGGGCGTTGTTGTCTGAGAGGACTTTTAGGGGGAACTACCCCGCATTTGCGTATCGCAAGGAAGAAAACTCGAAAAAACTCCCACCAGGTTTTCCGCTCACGAGGTAAGAGACTGATAATCACAAAAGCCATCGAGTCTCCTCGTTTTTTGAAGCAATGTTTACAACAAAGCTCCCAAGTTTGAACCACCTCCCTAACGCTCACGAGCAGCACACGTTGCCACTGAGCAACGAGTTGGGTAGATGCAACATTTTGATTTTTTAACAATTATGTTTCCACAATCCAATAAACACATGCTTTATTTTGCGCATATAAAGTAGTATTTTTATATATTCATTTCGATATATATCTACAATAAGCGATTTGTATTTCAAAAATTATAATAATGTCAAAAGCTAATTACATAATTATTAATTAACTAATATAAAAATTAATTAATATTGATGATTTTATATTATTATTGCAATCTAATAAGCGACATTAAATAAAATTTGAGCAAAATGAAGCTTAAAAACACTTTGGACACAATTTTTAAATTTCATCGATTCAATCGAGAAGAAATTATTTGGTAAAAATATATAATATACTTTTAATAATAATAAGATAAATAATATACTTTTTTTCCTATTGAAAAAGGGGATTTAATTTCATTTTTTGGTTGATTGCTATAACCAGATGCTTAAATAAGAAGAAATGAAATTATTCAAAAAATATGTACAGTTATTTAACGTAACTATGATAATTTAACTATTATTTACTTTATTTAAATAAATGTGATAGAAATAGAGCGATTACATAATCATTAAAAGCAATAATAGAGTGATTATGCAATTAAAATAGAAAATTAAAAGCAATAATAGAGTGATTATGCAATTAAAATAGAAAATTAAAAGCGAAAATAAAAGTTATATAATCAAACATATGAAAAAAGTAAGTAAATTCGTAATTATCAGCTTAAATTAAAACCGAAAAATAAAGTGATTGCATAACGATGTTAGCTTTGTTAGGAATTTAATGTAATATAATCATTTATTTTATTTTAAAAATACAATTGTATATAAGCGACTTTTTATTTCTGCAACTTGTCACTAATTGTGAAACTTTTGAATAATTTAATTAAAATTAATTATTTTATTTTAAATTACATTAATAATTATAATAAAAATATTAATATTAATATTAATGTAAATTATATTGGTATATTAGAATTTTTATTCATTTAAATTATTAAAAAACTAAATATATTAAAAAAAGTTTAAAAGGTAAAATTTGCATAAAACATTAGAATAATACGTTTCAAAAATACATTGATGTGTGATATGTACCCCAATCGTGCTGTAACTGTAACGGTTGAAGAGCTCCTGTTCAAATTTGCTAGTGGTATCTGCTGCAAAAATCAGGGATCAAGAGATTCAGTGGTAATTGCGACAATGCGTATGAGTCTCTCGAATCGGTGGAATTTTGACTGAATATTCTCTCACACGATAAGCAAATGTGGAGCACGTCCCTCTGAAAGTTCTCTCAGAAGGCAATGTCTTCATCGTCCGTCGAAACACTGTGTTATATATAACCGGCAAACAAAAATAAATAAAGAATACAAAAGTAAATACAATAGGATAGGCCGATATAGTAAAAATTTAAAATTTAATGTAACAACCAAAAAGCATAACAGTAATCTTAAAAAAAAAAAAAAAATAAGTAAATAAAAAGTATATAATTCCAAACGATTTTCTTTTCTTGAAAAATCTCATTTTCATTTTGAAATAAAATTGACTTTCTTTCACTGGACGATCTTTTAGAACAATTTTACATTATTTCATTATATAATTATTAGCTCTTAAAAGAAATTTAGATAAACATCATGTACAAAAAAGCTCGTGAAAGAAAAATCGTAAATTAAAGAAAATCACTCGTAAATTAAAGAAAAAAGAAATTTAAATAAATTTTGTTCATAAAATAGCTCGTGAAAGAAATTTAAAAAACAAAAACTCATGAAAAAAAAAAAATGTAAATAAAATTTTAAAGTGGTTGGCAACATGACAAAATCACCAAAGATACAAAAGATTACCTTGGTACTTCAGGAATCAGGATATTAGACAATCACTTAACTTCCCAAACATTCGCCAATTTATACTTAAAATTTCTAAAAAATTTCTACTATAATCTTTCTCACACTTGCAATTCGATGTTAATTTCTCTTCCTAGGTATGATATTTCTTTGCTTTGCAAGACCCACCGGATGGTGGGCCTCATTCTAATGCTATAGTTTCTTCTCACCTGATATTTATACATTTTATTTTTAAAGTCTTCAAAATTTTTTTATTCTTCTCTCTATTAATATATACTATTATCTTTCTCTTTTATTTTTATTAATTATATATTTCTAGATATAAAATGTGTGGCATAAAATTTCAATGGGCATTGACCTAAAGCAACGCTTCTCCAACATCAAGTTAAAAGTGTGTGGTTGCTCTGCAGCCAAAATGCTTTGTTTAAACCTCCCAGAACTCCTGCTCTCTAAAACAGAGAGTTTTTGCATAACGTTTTTTTTACCGTCCGATATTTTTCTTCCTAGCGCGCATGCTCATAGGAATAGCTCAGTAGTGCAGTATTACAGATACGCATGCGTAATAGGTATAATGCTTCCTATGAGCATGCGCGCTAGGAAGAAAAAAAGTATCGGACGATGACAAATAAAAAAAAAAAAAAAAAAAAAAAAAAAACGTTATGCAAAAATTCTCTATATTATCAATAATTTTATGAGTAACGAATATTTAAATGTAATAAGCTTTTGAAAAAAACATTATTGCTTTTAGACTTTAATCTTTTCGCGCTTTAAAAACTTTAGACTTTTCTTTTCTCGCTTTTAAAATAACTAATTTTGAAGGATCATTTGAACTTAGGAATAAGGGAGGGTGCGAATAGAAACAGCTTTGTTCACAAGAACACATGTTTTAACAGAAGGAAAAAAAAACTATTATTTCTCCTTGTTAAGAAGGAAAAAAACGAGATCTGCGTGACTAACGATGAGTTTGAGGGAAATTCGAATGGGGGTGGGGGGAAGGGAGCAAAAGATGATATCTATCTGAATGCTGCTTCATCAGAAATTGATTTATATGAATGGTAGAAATTTAAATGGGACCTGCGTAGTTTCCTTCGAAAGAATTCGGAGAAAGTTTGATGATATTTGGGATATTATAACGTATATTCAATGATCCAAGAGGAATTTACTTTCTTATAATACTGGATAAAGGATAGGTCATCTGATACATGCGATACAGTTATAGTTAAAAAAACCCGATTTTTTTTAAAACTGATAATGTTTTAAAAGGATCGAAAATTTGACCTTGAGGTCATTTATTGTTAGAAGGGCAGAATATTATTAAGTATTGATGTTCAGCATGTTTATTTTTGGCTTTTATTAGTAAAAGTTTTTCTACCAAATTATGAAGATATATTATAAGATAGGAAAGGGCCCTAGTAACTAAAGTAACCATCCTCTAGCCTGCAGGATGATTAGGGTTTGATTCTTACTAGTGTCTTGCGTAACAATCACTAGACAGAAACTCGATGAAAAACAGAAAAAAAAAAAACTCTTTCAAAACCCAATATGCATTCTATGATATTTGTGATGGTTTTATGGATTAAATACTACACGAAAATCTGGGGCAATTTTCTCTGAAAAACTTCATGGAAAGTATTTATCAACCTTAAGCATAGGAATATTTACTCTCCTGGACGATTGTATGTGTTGTGTCTAATCCTTAGTGTCCAACAACGTGAGACTGACACCATGAGTAGTCTACTCAAGGATGGAAGGAAAGGAGGCAGCTTCTGTTGTGATGGAGCACTCGTAGGTGGAAGTCTGACTTGGCTCAGTGTCGTTGAGGAAGGAGGGCAGTGCCTTCCGGGAGGACTTTTAGGGGGAACTACCCCGTATTTGCGTATCGTATGAGAGAAAACCCGGAAAACTACCACGAGATGGTTCAACTCAAGAGTCAAAATGCAGAACATCCCAAACGCCATCGAATCTCCTCATCTTTCGAAACAGTGTCTACAACAATGTCACCAGCAGATTGAATCTCAGCTTCTAAGGCTCAGTGGCGCACGTTGCCACTGAGCCACGAATCAAATATTCATTCAATCAATTCAACCAATCATCACCATCAATTAATCTTAATCAATCTAATCGGTTTTCAAGGCAGTTACTATAATCCATAATACAAGAGCAGAAATCAATCTCTTTTCCCACCTTATACTTACTGCTTGTCTTACAATTGAGTTAAAAATCGGGCTTTTTATGCTTAAGATGAATTATTTCGAAAGTTTATTTTTATATTACATACTATATTTATACATTAAAGAATTTTTAAATTTTAAAAAATTATAATAGAAAATGAAAGTAGTATATGCAATTTTATTCATAAATGATCATGACTACTCATGGTGTCAGTCTCACGTTGTTGGACACTAATTGGAAAGGCACTGAATTGGATTCCGAACCACTACAAACATCTATGGCACCGCCAGGATTTGAACCTAACACTTATTGCATAGAACGTCAAAGTGGTAGTCAGAAAATGTAATTAATATAGTTAATTTTATTCGTAATTGTTCATAACATTTAATAAAGTGTTGTAAAAAGTGCTTTTATGGCAATAATTAGATTTATCCGTGTATAAAGTAGCCTGAATGGCCGAGTGCCTAGTGCTCGGTGCTACAGGCTTCGGGCTGGAGTCCCAGCGACGCCATGGATGTTTGTAGAGGTTCGTAATCCACTTCATATTAAGTCGTAGGTCCCGGTCTCATGTGATTGTAGAGCGTCACGAAGTCAAGTCAGACTTCTACCTATGGGTGCTACATCACAACAGATGCTGCTCCCCTTTCCCTTCTACCCTGAGCTTTCCTTTCAACATGAACTTTGTCTTGATGTCTACCAAGTGGGATAAGGAACAACACCTATATACGCGCATAAAAGAGACATTTCGTTGTCTAAACGCATTTTTCCATTTTTAAAAAATGTATTTTTGTCGTATTGGCCCGAAAATTGCTAAACAATAAACTCACACAATTAACAACATTTCTATGCTAAGTAATTAGTATAAACCCTTTCATTTACTCACAAACCTGTATATGAAATAATGAAAAGGAATCGAAACCACCCCGAATTCTCTACAGCAAGTCTTTCCGAAATAATACGAGAATAAATGCTCCCACATTTTTCGGTTTCTTCCCCATCCCTTTTTCTCAATTACACTTTTATGTCCTACCTGCCTTTCTCCTAATGCCGCGGCTTCTAATCAATAATTCACGCAGTCCTTTTAATGTGTATAACTTATTCATAACCAACCTTTTTTTTCTTCTTTTTTTCTGCTCTCTCTCTCTTTCCAGCGTTCATTTTTCCAGATATTTCTGCATTAAACGAATGCGGCAAAAGTAATGCGCAATTTATCGTTTCCGGGCCCGAGCCGTTCGCTTTTATCTTCATTTGAAAAGGAATATTCTGGATTAATTGTCTGGCACGCGAAAGTTTTCGGCACCTAATTAATTTCTCGACCGGCAACGCCGGAGACGGATTTATCTTAATATGGTTTGGGGGGAGTTTTTGTTGCAAACTAGATACGAAAAAAAATTAATGAAGAACGACATAGCAATAGGTATTTTGTTTAAAAGAACCCCGGGAAGATTAGTGTGAATTATTGTTTTAGTAAGAGTAATGTCGTAAAAGTATGTTTAAATGGGAAATAAATTAACAAATCATAGAATAAGTAATTAAAAAAATGTTAATTAAAATTAATTTTTTTTCTAATGACCTCCTCCTCATCATCAGCGGCGCAATAGCCTCATGTTGGGCCAAGGCCGTTCTGGCGACTGGTAGATTTCGAGACAGGAGATACTAGTCTTTTTTACGGAGTAAGGTTGTCATCTCTACAACGGTACAAATAGTCCAGGCTACAACGGTACAAATAGTCAATTCTACAGTCATATTAGACCGAGGTCTAATGGTCGAGTGTCTAGCGCTCGGTATCACAGGTTTCGGTAGTGCCATAGATGTTTGTAGTGGTTCGGAATTCACTTTAAGCCGTAGGTCCCGGTCTCATAGGACCGTAGAGCGTCACAAAGCCAATTAGACTTCTCACGCACCTCATTCCCAAACTGTACAGGGGCAACTCAGCTCTAGGCACAGTGATGGGGTGTGGTGTAGTAGTCATATTATACCGAGACCTACGGTTTAAAGTAGATTCCGTTATAATGACCTACATTTTGTTAAAAATCAATATATCTAGCACATTATAAGTTAAAAAGAAGTACGTACGTAACATTTAATCTGCTTAATGTTGAAATTCGAAGAGTGAAATCCACGATACTTTTCTAATACTTTCTGCTACTGCTTTAATACTGCTATTTTTTTTATACTTAATACTTGGTGGTGGGCCAAGGTCTCCTCTCTTGCTGACAAATTCCAAAACATGAGATGTTTTTTTTCTTTTACGGGGTAGGGTGGACAGCCCTACGTACAACGTTCTACAGTCATATTAAACTGGGAACTACGGTTTAAAGGGAATTCCGAGCCCTTACAAACATCCATGGCACCTTCAGGACTCGAACCCGAAAACCTGCGGCACGCAGGGTCAGAGCGTTAGTCCCTCGGCCATCGGAACCCAATACATAATAATATTGCTTAATAAATACACTTGAAACATAATATTGACATTCATAAAAAGTTTTATTGAATGCAAAATAGACAAATAATAAATATAAAATCAATTTATTTTTATTCTTAGAAAATATTTTTAAAATATTAAACTAGGAAAAGTTTAAAAGTATTTTTATGCATATTATTTCAATTTTATCATATTACATAAAAATGTTTATGCATATAAGGCCATATTTTCAATATAATTAGACTGAAGATATAAAAGAAAAAAAAAGCCATGCACCATTAATTTTTGACAATTTAATTTTATAGTAATTTAATTGTTTATCTTTTTAAAAAAATTTAAAGTGAAAAAAAAAATTAAAGTGATTATGGTAATACAGTTGACATAATCAAAAGATAAAATGCATATCACTATAATTAAAATTTGAATCTCATATTGAAAAATAGCTTTCCGATGTATTAATGCTTTAATCATAAAACTAACAAAGAAAATAAATGAGTTTTAAGAAAGTAAAATGGATCAATGTATTTTACAGTATTGAGTGATATTTACGAACGAGTTAATTTTACCAGATCCAATTTACAGCCAGAGAAACAGGATTTAGTAAAATTAGATGCCTTATCAAGAAATATTCTTAGAATTTCAAAGCTTTATAGTTGCTGTTGACAGAAAAAGTAAATTATGACACCATTCACACATATCAAATATAAATAAAATATAACTTAATTATAATATATATTTTTATAAAATTAAATATTACTGGAAATTTTTTTTCTATGTGTTAGCGAAAAATATGTCAATTTCAGTACAAAATAATTTTTTTTCATTCAAAATTTTCCACGGTAAGAAATTTGTTTAAATAAATTAAACATTCCTTTGTAAATCTTTCTTCTATTATCAATAAACATTCCTTTACAGATGTCAGTTTATTATTATTTTTAATTTATATAAAGATTTCAGTTGGGGAAATTGGAAAATTTAAATAATTAATATAACATTTAAATAGATCAGATAAATTTCCATAATTAAATTCTTTAAATTCATTAAAATAATTACGAAATTAGATTCAAGTTAATAATTTAACTTTATAAAATTAAGTATAAAAATTATAAAGAATAATTTATTAACAGAAAATTATCATCATCAGTGGCGTAACAACCCCATACTGGGCCAAGGCCATCTGCGCACTGGTAGATTTCTTAACAGTACATGTTTTCTTTTTTACTGGGTAGCGTTGTCAGCCCTACACCCGTCAGTCATATTATACCAGAACTTACGGTTTTTAAAGGGATTTAAAATATCTATGGCACCGCCGGGACATGAAAACCCGAAACCTGTGGCACCGAGCGCCAGTCACTCGGCCATCAGGCCCAGTATATCATATAATGTTATATTAATTATAAATATTAAGTAACATTAAAATTATACTAAAAAGTTATTATTCTGAGAATGAATTTAATTCATATACAAAAAATATTAAAAATAAATGCTATTATGTATAATACACAATTACGTAAAATGAAAATTACACAATGGCTTAATGACAATGCATACTTATTTTTCATGATATTTATTTAATTATTGTAGATCACTTTAATTAAAAAGTAATTAAAGAATTTTCTTTTAAATAATTTATTAATTGATAATAATTAATTAATTTGATTAATTTTAAATTAATTGATTTTTAATTTAAGAATTTCCTCAGATACTTCGAAAAATTAAAATAATCTAATCCACTTTTTTCGTTCCATGAATTACAGACAATCCAAAAATGTTTTAATTAAAGAAAAGAATTTTCATTTTAATATGAAATCCAATTACTTTAATTTTAAATTTGCTAAAAGATTTACAATAACAATAAATAAAAACATGAATTAAATATTCATTTAATAAAAAAGATGAAATGCAATAATTTTTTAAAAAATTAAATGTTAAATATATATTTTATTAAACTACATTTAAAATAATTTATTACTACCTCAGGTTATCAGTGCATTTTTGAAACGGGATGCTGCCCTCAAATCTTGAATTATGCCTCATGAAAAAAAGATCTTGTGTTCTTTAAAAAACTTTTAAATAAGGTTTAAAGTAAAATAAACAAAAATAACGGAGAGAAATAAATAAACTTTTAAAGCACCCTCTACTTATTTCACGAAAAAAAATTATCCCTTGGCCCGACTCCAATGTAAGTCGATGGTTACATAAAAGTTGCAAGATATCAGATACTAACAAAACAGTGGGAGGACTCAACTCAGAGAGGTTTCCAAATCTTTGTAAAAAAAGCAACACGAAATATATGAATTATTTCCTGAGTTTGGCATAGACAATGTCTCCCGTACATAAATGTTTTTATTTTACCCTGCAGTTCAAAGTCTTTGAGTATTTCTGTGTTGTGTGCTAAAGCATGAATTCTGATTCCAGCATTAATTTATCTTGAAGTTTGGTAACTTTCCAAAGTATAAATCGTAAATAATATTGAAAAAGAAATCTCTCTTATGTGTAGAAAAAAATTCAAGATGTGGTTTGCTTTAGAATTAACCGAGTCATTTCGTTGTGTATTAATATTTCTTTTTATTTAATTTGTAGTCAAGAGAAATTCTGCAATAGTGTTTGAAAAAAATATTATAAACCATTGTTAACATCTTATTTATATTAAAAATCAAAACATAAATGTTAACTTAATTAGAAATCAGGATTTAAAAGTATAGGATTGGGTTAAGGTCTGTAAAATTATAGATTTTATAATTAAAAAACAGATAAACGTAATTAGATTAGATGTAATTAGGTTAGATGCATTTTTTAGCTTAGATTACATGTAATTTTTAAGCAATATATTTTTAAATTTAATTTGTAGTCATGAGAAATTCTGCAATAGGTTTGAAAAAAAAATTTATAAACCATTGCTAGAATCTTATTTACATTAAAAATCAGAACATAAATGTTAACTTAATTAGAAAACAGGTTTTAAAAGAATCGAAACATACACTGAAGTGACAAAAGTCATGGGATACCTCTTAATATCGTGTCGGCCCTCCTTTCGCCCTTCGAAGTGCAGCAACTCGACGTGGCATGGACTCAACAAGTCGTTGGAAGTCTTCTGCAGGAATATTGAGCCATGCTGTCTCGATAGACGTCCATAATTGTGAAAGCGTTGATGGTGCAGGATTTTGGGCCCGAACAGACCTCTCGATGATGTCCCATAAATGCTCGATGGGATTCATGTCGGGCGATCTAGGTGGCCAGATCATTCGTTGGAATTATCCAGAATGTTCTTCAAACCAATCGCGAACAGCTGTGGCCCGGTGACATGGCGCATTGTCATCCATAAAAATCCCATCGTTGTTTGGGTACATGAAGTCCATGAATGGCTGCAAGTGATCTCCAAGTAGCTGAACATAAGCATTTCCAGTCAATGTTCGGTCCAGTCGCACCAGAGGACCAAGTCCATGCCATGAAAAAACAGCCCACACCATTACGGAGCCACCACCAGCTTGAACAGTGCCTTGCTGACAGTTTGGATCCATGGCTTCGTGGGGTCTGCGCCACACTCGAACCCTACCATCAGCTCTTACCAACTGAAATCGTGACTCATCGGACCAGGTCACGGTTTTCCATTCATCTAGGGACCAACCGATATGCTCACGTGCCCACGAGAGTCGTTGCAAGCGATGTGGTTCTGTCAGTAAAGGCACTCGAGTCGGTCTTCTGCTGGAATAGCCCAAGAAAGCCAAATTTCTCCGCACAGTTCTAACAGACAAGTCCCTTGTACGTCCCACATTGATTTCTGCGGTTATTTGACGCAGTGTTGCTTGTCTGTTAGAATTTACGACTCTTTGCAGACGTCGCCGGTCTCGGTCGTTAAGTGCAGGCGGTCGACTACTGCGCTGTCCATGGTGGGATGTTATACCTGAAATTTCATACTCTCGGCCCACTCTTGACACAGTGGATCTGGGAATGTTGAATTCCCTAACGATTTCCGAAATGGCCATGACCCATGCGTCTAGCTCCAACTAACATTCTGCGTTCAAAGTCTGTTAATTCCCGTCGTGCGGTCATCATCACGTCAAAACCTCTTCACATGAATAACTTGAACAGAAATGAAAGCTCTGCGAAAGCACTGCGCATTTATACCTGTTCTACGCGATGCTACTGCCATCTGAAAAGTTGCATATTGCTATCCCATGATTTTTGTCACTTCAGTGTATAGAAATGTGTTAAGGTATTGTAAAATTATAGATTTTATAATTAAAAGCAGATTTAAGTATTATTATTAACGTGTTATTATTATTTAATTATTATAGATTGCTGTAATTAAAAAAATATTAAAAAGTTTGAAAAAAAAAAAAAAAAAAAAAAGAAAAATCTAATTTAATTTTTTCGTTCAATAAATTTCAGACAATCCAAAAATATTTTAATTAAAAAGTGAATTTTCATTTTAATATGAAACGCAATTACTTCAATTTTATATTTTCTAAGCTATTTACAATAACAGTAAATAAAAACATTAATAACACCATTAATTTAATAAAAAAGATGACATACAATAATTTCCTTTTAAAAATTAAATGTTAAAGATATATTTTATTAAACTAGTTTAAATATAATTTATTAATACCTTAGTGCATTTTATCAGTGCATTTTTGAAACGGGATACTGCACTTAAATCTTGAATTAGGCCTCATGAAAAAAAGATCTTGTGTTCTTTAAAAAGTTTTAAATAAGGTTTTCAGTAAAATGAGCAAAAATAACAGAGAAAAATAAATAAACTTTTAAAGCACCCGCTACTTATTTCACGAAAAAAAAAATATTCCTTGGCCCGACTCCAATGAAAGTCGGTGGTTACATAAAAGTTGCAAGTTATCAGATACTAACAAAACAGTAGGAGGACTCAACTCAGAGAGGTTTCCAAATCTTTGTAAAAAAAGCACCACGAAATAAATGAATTATTTCCTGAGTTTGGCATAGACAATGTGTCACGTACATACATTTTTTTCTTACCATGCAGTTCAAAGCCTTTGAGTATTTCTGTGTTGTGTGTTAAAGCATGAATTCTGATTCCAGGATTAATTTATCTTGAGTTTGGTAACTTTCCAAAGTATAAATCGTAAATAATGATATTAAAAAAAAAAGATCTCTGTTACGAGTAGAAAAAGATTGAAGTTATAGTTTGTTTTAGATTTAATATAGTAGTCCCATTAAGTAATAATATTTTTTATTTATTTGATTTGTAGTCAGGAGAAATTATGCGATAGCGTCTGAAAAACATATTATAAACCATTGTTAGAGTATTATTTACATTAGAAATCAAAACATAAGTATAAATTCAATTAAAAAGCAGATTTGAAATATATAGAAATGTATTGAAGTTTGTTAAAATATGTAAAATTCTAGATTTTATAATTAAAAATACGTTAAATAATAGTAAAAGAAACAATATCTTTCTACAGATATATAATACCCCTTGTACCATACATATTACTATATATGATACCTCATAATACCCCATACACAATACCCCATAATACCATACATAGGGGGCCTGAATGCCCCGTGTCTGGCGCTCGGTATCCCAGATTTCGTGTTCGAGTCCCGGTGGTGCCATGGATGTTTGTTCGGAATCCACTTTAAGCGTAGTTCCCAGTCTCATATGACTGTAGAGCGTCACGGAGCCAAGTCAGATTTCTACCTACCGGTGCTCCATCGCAACAGTAGCTGTCCCCCACTTTCCCTCCATCCATGTGAGCGTGATGTAGATGTCTACCAAGTGGAATAAGAAACAACAACAACCATACACAATACCCCATAGCCATAAATATTATTCGCGTCAACTAGTTTCTACTTAGAGGGACAAAAATTCGGATACAAATAAACGATATGAAAAAAAAAATATTTGTAAATTAGATGCAATAATTCACTATTTCTTGTATTTAAGTAATAATATTAACAAGTTTGAGTTTTATACTATAAAATTATTGAATAATTAAATCACAGTCAAAAATTATTTTTATCCCTTATTATTTTTAAACTAATTTGAAGCTAAGATGTAGTAAAATCTATTGTTTCTTATCCCACTTGGTAGACAGCAATATCTACACCAAGTCCACGAACCCGTGTGATCTTATGGAAGGAGGGAAACGGGGGGCAGCTTCTGTTGTGGTGGAGAACCCGTAGGTAGAAGTTTGACTTAGCTCCGTGAAGCTGACTTTTTACGGGGTAGGGTTGTCAACCCTACGTTCTACAGTCATATTAGACCGGGATTTAAGAAGTGTATTCAAAACCACTACAAACACGCATGGCACCGCCGGGACTCGAATTTGAAATCTGCGGCATAGAATGCTAGAGAACTAGTTACTCGGTCATCAGTTCCTGTAGTGAAAACTAACTCTTCTGACGAAGTGTAATTTTTTCTTAAATGAACGCCAGCTATGTAATGTTAAATAATGCTAACACATTTTTTTACAGAGCTTTTGAAGCTGTTTAATTGATGTTCAAAAAGTAAATGTATAAAACATATGCTAAAGAAAATTGAAAATATAATTTAATGAATTTTAATTTTAAATTTCCTTAAATTCTCAGCTTATAAAATTCGACAAAAGATGAAAATATCTCATTTATAAATTCAAGGAAAAATGCATTTTAGATGTTATGTACTGACCTTATTTATGAAATTGATTTATTACATCATTAATGATGTTTTTACATAAAAGTTAAAGAGAAAGTAATAAAAAAATTGATGATTTTAATGATTATTAATGATGATTTTTACATAAAAGTTAAAGTTATTTGAATTATACACTCAAGTGACAAAAGTCATGGGATACCTCTTAATATCGTGTCGGCCCTCCTTTCGCCCGGCGAAGTGCAGCAACTCGACGTGGCATGGACTCAACAAGTCGTTGGAAGTCTTCTGCAGGAATATTGAGCCATGCTGTCTCGATAGACGTCCATAATTGTGAAAGCGTTGATGGTGCAGGATTTTGGGCACGAACAGACCTCTCGAGGATGTCCCATAAATGCTCGATGGGATTCATGTCGGGCAATCTAGGTGGCCAGATCATTCTTTGGAATTATCCAGAATGTTCTTCAAACCAATCGCGTACAGTTGTGGCCCGGTGACATGGCGCATTGTCATCCATAAAAATCCCATCGTTGTTTGGGTACATGAAGTCCATGAATGGCTGCAAGTGATCTCCAAGTAGCTGAACATAAGCATTTCCAGTCAATGTTCGGTCCAGTCGCACCAGTGGACCAAGTCCATGCCATGAAAAAAAAGCCCACACCATTACGGAGCCACCACCAGCTTGAACAGTGCCTTGCTGACAGTTTGGGTCCATGGCTTCGTGGGGTCTGCGCTACACTCGAACCCTGCCATCAGCTCTTACCAACTGAAATCGTGACTCATCGGACCAGGCCACGGTTTTCCATTCATCTAGGGACCAACCGATATGCTCACGTGCCCACGAGAGTCGCTGCAAGCGATGTCGTTCTGTCAGTAAAGGCACTCGAGTCGGTCTTCTGCTGGAATAGCCCAAGAAAGCCAAATTTCTCCACTTAGTTCTAACAGACAAGTCCCTTGTACGTACCACATTGATTTCTGCGGTTATTTGACGCAGTGTTGCTTGTCTGTTAGAATTTACGACTCTTTGCAGACGTCGCCGGTTTCGGTCGTTAAGTGCAGGCGGTCGACCACTGCGCTGTCCATGGTGGGATGTTATGCCTGAAATTTCATACTCTCTTCACACTCTTGACACAGTGGATCTGGGAATGTTGAATTCCCTAACGATTTCCGAAATGGCATGACCCATGCGTCTAGCTCCAACTAACATTCCGCGTTCAAATTCTGTTAATTCCCGTCGTGCGGTCATCATCACGTCAAAACCTCTTCACATGAATTACTTGAACAGAAATGAAAGCTCTACGAAAGCACTGCGCATTTATACCTGTTCTACGCGATGCTACTGCCATCTGAAAATTTGCATATTGCTATCCCATGACTTTTGTCACTTCAGTGTATAATCCTATACATTATTGTAATTATGTCATCCAAAGACAATCGACCTGTTCTGTTGTTATAGAGAAAAATCAGTTCATACTTGAAATGAACGACATGGACAATATCTTTTCTGATTATGAAAAGTTAACAAAGATTTCAAAGCGGAAGGACATCTTAGGGCATTAAAAATAAAATCAGATATGATAATCAATTGAAATTCTTTGTACCTTTAGATGTAATTTTAAGCTGATTTTATAGAAATTTAATGTATCACATGATAGAATAATTTATTATTATCAACAAATTTCAAAGTCATTACAAAGAATAAATATGAATTACTTAATATTGATTCATTTTTAATCCTTTACTCAACTAATATTGAAATTGAAATAAAGTATAATAAAGAGAGTTTAGAATTTCCACAAAATAAAAATACTTGATTTTAAATATGCTAATTAAAAAAATTGACTTTGAAGTGAATTAGAAGTTTAAAAGTAAAAATATTCGTCTTAAAATATTAACAACCATTCAGAAATTAAATTAGTTTACAAATAAAACTAGTATTTTGGCTTTTTAATAATAATTAATTAATCTGTTTTCTCTCATCCCCAATATCCTGCAGCGCTGAACTGAGTAGTCTACTCATGGCTGGAAAGAAAGGGGCAACTTATGTTGTGATGGAGCACCCACAAGTAGAAGTCTGAATGAGCATCGTGTCGCTGAAGAAAGTGGGCAGTGCTTTCCGGTATGACTTTTAGGGGGAACTGCCCCGAATTTGGGTTTCGTATGAGAGAAAACTCGGTAAACTTCCACCAGGTAG
The DNA here is from genome assembly GCA_021605075.1 of Caerostris darwini. Classification (NCBI taxonomy): domain Eukaryota; kingdom Metazoa; phylum Arthropoda; class Arachnida; order Araneae; family Araneidae; genus Caerostris; species Caerostris darwini. The sequence continues at coordinate 105,528 of BPLQ01000304.1, forward strand.
TTCGACTCACTAGGCAAGATACTGAACATCCCAAACGCCGTCGAGTCTCGTCGTTTTTTGAAACAATATCAACAATAAAGCAACCAGTGGATTGAACCTCAATCCTAATGCTCACCAGCGGCGCACGTTACCACTGAGCCACGAGTCGGACATAAATTATTAGTGTGGGGAAAAACTTTTTATATATAAACGAAACCGAGTCAAATGTTGAAAAAACATTTCATATTTAATTTTAATCAGAAAGATTATTTCTCACATTTATAATATTTGTTTAAAACTATATTTGAAACATATTTGTCACAGGAAATATTTTATTAACATTAACGATGGCAGAAATTCAAAATATAAAATAAATAAAACAAAATGTATACATGCTGTAATTTGAAATCATAATAAATTTTAGTTTTTGAAAAATCAATGTTGCTACTACATTTTTTTTACTGCAGTTAGATTCAAAAACTCAAAGTCTTGAATCCAACTGCTATTTTTAAAAGAATCTCTAGTCTGCTACGAATTTAACTGTTAAGCCGTCATTTAATTAGCAAAAACATAAAAACGAAAATCCAATTGTTTTGGATGTTTCTTAATTAAAAATGAATATTTTCTTTTAAAGCTGTCAAATATGTAAACTTATTCTGATGACTTATCAGATGAAGGAAAATTATTGTTAGAATTATATTATTTATCAAACTGTTTTATTTTTTGTTAATTTTATCTGAAATTATTTTTTCCAAGCCATAATTTTTGATTGAAGTAAATATTCTTCATATTTTATTTATTTTCATCAACTTCTTCTTTAATTATAATTCTCCAATAAAAAAAGTAAAAAAATCTGAAAATACTGAATGGAAATCGGAATAAGAATTTTTGAACTGTCCCCTCTTCCTATTGAAGGATTCAGAACCATAATTATTTATGCAGATGAATTTTTTGAATAATTATTTAACTATAGAAATGCAGCCAAGAAAACTTTGTTGAGAGAAAAAAATTAAAACGTCAACCAAAAACAAATGTAATGTTGGTGAAAAATTCATTTAAAGAAAAATGAAGAGTCTTTGCATAATTATTTGAAAGTTAACCAGGAATATTTAAGTACAAAGTTCTTTTTCAAATGAATTCAACTGAGAGAATTAATTTTTATTTTTGCAACCTATTTCGGCAAAGAATTTTATTGATTTAGACTTTCTGACGATTTATGTTATAATTTTTTTAAACATTAATCTTTCTGTCATGGCTATTATTTATATATTTTTTAAAATTTGTGTATAATTTTTTTTCGTTTTTCGGTTTTATGACCGATAGTATTCTTGTCTGGAGCTATCAATCTTTATCAAGAAAATCATTCAATGAGTTGGATTTATGTATTACAAGTTGAATGATTTATAATTTAAAATAGATTCCGATAGCCAAGAGGCGTATGAAATCTGATATCTTCTTTGATTTTAAGCCCCAAAGCAATAATTCTGGGGCTTAGAAAAAATAACTTCTATGATTTCAAATATTTTTCTGTTAAATTATGAATTTAATTTTTTTTTTGTTTTCTGAACTAAAGAAAAATAAATTAATAAATGATTTTATTCATCATTTATAATACTTTTCTCGCTTTAATTATATTGATATTAATTTCTGATTTCTTTTTACGCTAAACACATGAAACATATTCCGATAATTAAAGGGTCATATGAAATCTGATATGTTCTATGATTTTAAGCACCAAATCAATAATTTTGGGGCTTAGAAAAAAATAATTTCTATGATTTCAAATATATTTCTGTTAAATTATGAATTTAATCTTTTTTTACCTTTTCTGAAAAAAAAAGAAAACAAATTATTTTATTAATCATTAATAATTCTTTTCCCTCTGTAATAATAATAAACATTAATTTCTGATTTTTACTTACACTGAACACGCCAGATTGTCAATTTAAAGCTGCAAGAAAAAAATTCTAGGAAGTCTAAATATGGATAAACAAAACAGCATGCAACAAACTATTCGATTGTTAACCTACTAAAACGATTTCGTCCGATTTTAAGTGGAATTATTATTGTAAAGACATATGATAATAATAAATTCAAGTGACAATACTTTCAACGAAACATGTTTATATTTATTTGTTACAGTTACGAGTATGTTTTTTTTATTTATATGATTGTCAAAATATCCAAGCGAAAGGACATTTGGGATATATCTTGTCTGAAACATCAATGCAGAGAATTTATTTTCATGGCAGGATTCTACATATCCTCTGGAATGATATAAATATTTTTCAGCATATTTTATGTGGGGTAGCAGATAAAGTGTCAATACAAGAAAACAATGTACAGCAAAATTTTGAATTGATTTAAGGAAAAATATATGGCTATGATCGATTTCTTGCACTTTATGTATTTATTTTGTAAATAAGTCTACTAACACGAATGATAGGATAGTGCCTGAAAACACCTCAATAGTCCTTGATCTTATTGAAGAGAGACTCAAAAAAGAAATGAAAGGAAATAGGGATCAAAACAATAAATTCTCTTTCATCACACAATCATATCACTGCCTACACTATTGGATCATCCAACTCAAAGCTTTGTAACGAAGGTTCCCGAGCTATTTTATTGCTCCCCGACGGGCAAAGAATTGAAATTGCTATCAGTGTTGGAAAAATTGCATCACACTTTACAGGAGAACAGCTGGCCATTCAGAAGGAACTTGAGGCCTATCTGAGTCTACCTCCATCACAAAAAATGAATGGAATTGCTACCTTCACTGACTCAAGGTCTGCCTTACAGGCTCTTAATAAAGGTTTCTCAAGTATGATCTTGAACATTATATCTCTTTTAGAACAAATACACTGCTTGCATGGAATGTGTATCTAGCAATGGTCCCTGCTCATGCGGATGTGGAATTTAATGAAATTTCCGATTCTTTGGTGGAGAATGCCAGAAGTCTGGATCAGACTACTATTTCTACTTACCTTGCAGGTGCAAATGCCTTGGTAAAATCTAAACTTATGATTCCTTCTAAGATCAAAACCAAATACTAAATTGCAGAACCGAATGTAGACAGAAAAATAGCTACTCTCCCAAGATTTAGGGGGAAGCAGCCCAAAAGTATGACGGCTTTAAAAAAACACCAAAAATGTGGCAACTGTCCTGGTTTAGATAATAATAATTATTATTAATTAAATATTATTATTTAGAGCTTACTCCTCATCGCGTCTTTGATTGCCCAGCTGTTGCAGCAGCCATACATTGTCTGGACCATCCCTCGGGAGAGGATTTATACTCTGCGCTGATAATCAACATAGCCAATATTATTTAGGAGCACCACGATATTTGATTTCTTTGTACTACTCAGAGGATATACAACAACACGAATTGTCTATCGGTAGAAATTGAGAGTATTTTTTTACATAGTCTTCAAAGGGATCTTGGACGACTTTTTAAAGATAATTACATATTTCCTTGTTGTATAGTAGAAATGCTGAAAACTCCACCAAACATCCTGATAGGAGATATGGAGTCTCACATGCGCTGCCATTATCACTATAATTGTTTTTTCGTTTCTGAAAACAGTGAATGCATTAGTGACGAATGTTACCATTGAGTAAAGAGTAGGGCATGCCACTCCGTTCTAATAATTCCGATGGATAGATAGTAAAACACCGTATGCTATTAACTTGGAATAAATATGAAACCTAGTTTTGTAATAAAAATACAGATTTAATATAAATAATTGTAGAATCATTTCCACTACCTTTCTCAGAATAATTAGAAGGAATTGTTTGGGAGAAGTGTTGGAAACTCTTATAGATATGAAGTTGCAAAAGATTTAAAATGGAAATCAGAATTTATTATTATCAGAAGAGATTAAAAGGTTTTTTTTTATTAAATCTGGAATTGTTATTATTATAGTTCATTTTTTTTTCTCTTTGCTAACTAGTTTGCATATCATTCTTGGTTTCATGATTTTTTTTTCTAGAAATGATTATTTTTCTGTTTACAGCTTTACAAAATGTTTCTAAAAAAATTGTGATGATTGTGCTATCAATCGATAACAAACGGGCAACTTGTTTTTTTCCTTAGAAAGGTTTATTCAGGGAAAACATAATGTTTATCAAAACAATGTGTAAAAAAGGAATGTTTTGACGCAAAAATCTATCTTCGCTTATTTATAATTATTGAAACCTACTTGTCTTCTGTTGTTATTTATAGCATTCAAGATAGTATTTGCATTTACAAACTCTAATTTAATATAATTTATTCTTTAAATACTTGAAATGATGCCCGTTAAGCTGATAGTTAAATTATTACACTAAACAATAACAATTACAAAAATAAATGAAAAAATTCAAAATTCACTTAATAAATAAAATAGTTAGATAGCATTTCTTTCTATTACAGTTCTTAGAAGGATAAATATAGATGCAATAAAAAATTCAGTCTTACATTTGCACAAAATAAATAAATAAATAAATAAAAAATAAAATGAAATACACTAATTTTACGCGATAAATTGAATAAATATAAATTTATTTTCTGAAATAGTTTTTATTGTTTACATTTAATAATTTTAAAATTAAATTCAGCTGAATTTATCAACTATTTAAATATTTTCTATAATAGTTGAACTTCATACTGATACTTGATAAATAGTTAATATGATAGCCAAAAACTACATGTTAAGAATAATGAAATAAGAACCGAAAATAGTGACCTTATAATTCATGCTAAATAGAATCAGTAAAGCTCCAGGGGCTCCATTCTAAAGCCTTTTACTACTATATCCTGATTGACCTTATAATTTACAATATTTTTTTATTAAAATTTGCATTAAATGCATTGTAACCTTGACAGGCTTGTAATTATGTAATGTGATTAGATGTGTTATGCATACAACGACTTAAAAGTAGAATGAATAATATGCATCAACGATTTTATGATTGATGTATAAGAAAATGAATCACCAAGTTATAGAAAAAGAAAAATAATATTCCTCTCTATTTTCTAATTGTTTTATGCTAGGGCCTCATTTCGAACTAAAAATAATTAAATTCCAGATTGTTTGTAATAATATTAGAAATACGTCTCTAACGAAACAATTCTCAAAAACCATAATTTCAGAGATGATAAATTTCTTTTTATGGAATTTGGCTTTGATATAACTACAGCAATTACAGTATGGTAAAAAAATATTATTACTTATTCACTATACAAAGAGATTTAGAAAAACGTATTCTTGATAAAATGTATAGAAAAACATGGGATAGAATGTTAGACAACGACATTTCAAATAGTTGACTTATTTGCCATTTAGCAAATTAAACTGCATTGTACCTCTGTAACCGAGACTATTAACTTCCGTTTTGAAAAAGTATTTTCTTTTATGGTCTTTCAAGTATGGTCTTTTATGTGTGGTGGGCAAACGAGAAGAGATTTCATGATTTTCTACAAGAAGCATGACATACATTCAGTTTACCAGACAATGCAATCTTGCTGTAGTTCAACAAGTCGCTTTTTTCAATAGGAAATGGGTCAATTTCTATTTAGAAGTTAACCGGATAAACAATCTTTTCTTACAGTCGATAAAAGACCATAATTGTGTAAAAGATGTCATGCAGTGGTCCGGTCTGACGGCCAATTGGCTAGCGCTATGACTTTTGGTCCCACAGGTTTCATGTTTCGATTCATGGCGGTGGCAAGGATGCTTGTCAGTGGTTCGGAATAAACGTTAAATTGTAGTTCCCGGTCTAACTAGCCTAAAGTGTGCAAAGGATGACCGTAGAGCGACAAAACAAACCAAACTAAACTCACAGTGGTGTCCCATTGCACCATTAAGATTCATTTTCTTCTTAAAGATCTAGGATTAATATATATTTTTTTGAATTATAAGATAAGGTGTTTTTAAGGCCAAAGTTGTTGGTTCACAGGGAGTCACTTTTTAAAGTCTTTTTTCTTAAAATTATATTTAATAATAATTATAATATTTTCTTTCTTAAAATAATAGATAACTAACAGCTTTTTTAATTGCTGTCTTTTATTTTTTTTATGATATAGATTTGAGCTATCTTATTGAAGAAAATTCCTTAAAGAGAAATTACTTTTATAACTTAATTTAAACTGTTAAATTATAAGATTAACATTGTAAGACTTTAAATTATGAGATTAATACTTAAAGCTTAATCAGCAGTTAAAAAATTAAGATGAAGTTTTTATTTTTGTTATTAAAAGTCATGGAAATTAGGTCTGAGAGGGAAAGTATTAAGATTAGCCTCAGAAAAAAGATGCTCATGGACCTCGTGAACCACGCACATTCCCTGCCGTGTACAAGAGAAATCCTTATATTATTCCCTTCCAAGAAGTCTTTTTTGAGGTAACTGCAATTAATTCATGTTTATTAAAATGCGAAATCTTCATCTTCATAAGGACTTTTCAACTGACGATGCGAGATGCTCATATATCGTGTCCTATTTGCCATTAAATCTCTTCATTTCTGAAAGCGGTGATTGTAATACTCCACAACAGCTGTTTGGTTTAGTTTGTTGCTCTACGGTCATTTTTTGCACACTTTAGGCTAGTCAGACTGGGACCAACAGTTTAACGTAGATTTCGAACCACTCACAAACAACCATGCCACCGCCAAGATTCGAAGCTGAAGCCAATGAAGCCTGTGGTACCAATTGTCAGAGTTCCAGCAAATTGGAAAATTAGGCAGCAAAGAGTCATTGGAGATTGTAAAAACGAGATAGTAAGTTTACCTAATGGATTTGGTTTGTCGTTCTAAGGTAATTTTGTGCACTCTTTGGACTAATTAGATTGGGACCTATAGTTTAACGTGGATTCAGAACAACTCACAAACATCCATGCCACCGCCAGGATTCGAATCTGACGCCTGTAGTACCAAAGGCCAGAGCGCTAGCCAATTGGCCACCAGGCAGCCCGCAACAGCGGGAAAATTTAATTAGAACAAGATTTGAAGTCCAAATTTTTGTGTACAATTTTTCGTTTTGAATGTTTCATGCATATTATTGTCTAGACTTTATCAACATTGATAAATATATATAAGGAATTATGCTTAGTTGTCTCCTAAAACGAACTAGTTCTTTAAATGGGTATAAACATGCCTTAGATGCAATAATGAAATGAGGGTTTTGATCACATTTTGGGTCAAAGAACTATTATATACTATCTTTCGATGTTTTTTATTGGGATGGTAATCAATCAGAGGGTGAATAACTCTGATGGGACATTGAACCACATCTGGAAGAACTAAAATTGCATCCAACTATCAGTATAGTAAAAGGGGGGGTTATAGACTTATATTCGGTGGGAAATCGATACTTCGATCACCTCGCCTTTTCTTCCTCTCCTCTAATTTCAGGGCGAACAGACTAGTTGTGATAGCTGTGATAGTTAAGGCCCTTTTCTCCCCTCTTTTCCTCTCGCTTGTGGATTTTGGCATCTCTCCAGAATTTAAGCTCGCTTGGCTCCCCCCTCCTGCGATTTGCAAAGAAACGACATGCACAAAAGAGAGAAGATGCAAGTAATGGAGTTTCTGGGTTTCCGATGTCTTTTGTACATGAGAAATGCTGGGCTTGTAATGAATATTTTCCCTCGTCATAAGTGCGTTTGTCACGTGCCATGCCAAAGTTTTCAAAGCAGGCTAAAGAGACTCCCCGGTTTTTGACATGCCTCTTTTTCATTACTTTAATTCATTTATTGACTGGAAACAGAAAAGGGAATTTCTTACCTTTTTTGGAAAAAAGATGATTATCATTGATGTTTAAATGGACATTTGTGTATAAGGCATTTCTTTCATTCCTTAATCGACTTTCGTGTCGACTATAAGTGTGTGAAAGATAATTTTATCATGCGTCATTCGATAAAAGCATTGTTATCATCAATCATTTTCAGATTTATAATTGACATAGTGATATGCAGATTTCTTTAGTATTTATATAGATTTTTATAGATATATGTCCCTTATTTTATTTTACTATTTGAATTTAAAATAGATATAGTTAAAAAATATAGTTAGTACTTAAAAATTTTTTTTTCTTTAAAAAAAAGTAAAGAATAAAACCATTTTCAGGTACGATTGCATATAATGGTCATAACCGTAATACACTTTATGTATATACAACATGATGGAAAGGTTTATATAAATATATATAACGTTATGAAGGATTTATTACGATTATGTCCATTATATGTAATATACATGTAAATGTAGTTATATCTAAATGTAATTACATTATATGTGTTATCTTTTACTTTTTTTTTAAAAGCAATTTTTAAGTACTAATTATATTTATTAATTAATCCTTGAGTTATAGAAATAAAAAGAAAACAATTTTGTTTTTAAAAAATATTAAATAAAAATATTTTTGTTAATAACTAATACAAATTTAAAATATAATTGTTTTTTTACTTATTTGAGTATTTGAGTAATCAGACGTTTTAAGTTTATCAAATTCCATTTAACTGAAAAACATTTAATCAATTATCTAACTATCACAAGAATTGATTTGCTGGTAATATTGAATGTTTAAAAACACGCGAATCATTTATCATATCTATCATCTGCATACATTTTGGTATCTAGAATATATAACGTTTATTTTTAGTGAAACTAAACGGAATATTTTAAGAGCAAAATTTAAAAAAAGGAATTCATTAGAATTTTATGGAGTTTTGTTTATTAGTGGAGAATATGCTATAATTCATTTAAAATTTAATTCAACAATACCACATCAGGAAAAGAACTCATGAAAAGCTTTTTTTTCAGTTAAATTAAACGGAATATTTTAAGAGCAAAAATTAAAAAAAAGTAATTTATTAAATTTTTTTGTTATTTATTTGTGTAGGAGATGTTATAACTAAGTTAATTTTTAATTCAACAACACCACAGTATGAAAAGAGTTCATAAAACATTTATTTTCAATGAAACTAAACGGAATATTTTAAAAGCAAAAATTAAAAAAGGAATTCGTTAGAATTTTATATTATTTATTAGTAGAGGAGATGCTATAATTAAGTTAAATTTTAATTCAGCAACGCCACAGTACAAAAGGAATTCACAAAACCTTTATTTTTAGGGAAATAAACGAAATATTTTAAGAGCAAAATTTAAAAGAAATGAATTCATTAAAATTTTATGGACTTTTGTTTATTAGTGGAGGAGATGTTATAATTAAGTTAAATTTTAATTAAAAAACACCACAATACGTAAGGAATTCATAAAAAGTTTATTTTCAATGAAACTAAACAGAATATTTTAAACGCAAAATTTAAAAAAAGGAATTCATTAGAATTTTATGGAGTTTTATTTATTAGTGGAGGAGATGTTATAATTCATTTAAAATTTAATTCAACAATACCACATCAGGAAAAGAATTCATGAAAAGTTTTTTTTCAATTAAATTAAACGGAATATTTTAAAAGCAAAAATTAAAAAAAGAAATTCATTTGAATTTTACGGAGTTTTGTTTATTAGTTATAGTTAATTTAAATTTTAATTCAACAACACCACAGTACGAAAAGTATTCATAAAACGTTTATTTTCAATGAAACTAACCGGAATATTTTAAAATCAAAAATTGAAAAAAGGAATTGATTAGATTTTTATAGAGGTTTGTTTATTAGTAGAGGAAATGTTATAATTCATTTAAACTTTAATTCAGCTACACCACAGTACGATAAGAATTCATAAAACGTTTATTTTAAATGTAACTGAACGAAATATTTTAAAAGCAAAAATTAGAAAAGGAATTCATTAGAATTTTATGGATTTTGTTTATTGTGGAGGAGATGTTATAATTAAGTTAAATTTTAATTGAAAAACACCACAATACGAAAGGAATTCATAAAAAGTTTATTTTCAATGAAACTAAACGGAATATTTTAAAAGCAAAATTTAAAAAAGGAATTCATTAAAATTTTATGTAGTTTTGTTTATTAGTGAAACAGTGGTTATAGTTAAATTTAATTTTTAATTCAACAAGACCACAGTACGAAAAGAATTCGTAAAACGTAGACGGCATATTTTAAAAGCACAAATTAAAGAAAAAGTAATTCATTGGAATTTTTTGGAATTCAAATATTAATGTAATTTTAGAAATAGATACGAAAAATTATTCTTTAAAAATAAGAAACACATTTTAGATAATAAATACCTTTAAAAGTAAAACAGTAAATTTCCTTTAATTTAGGTATTTTTGTTCTTTTAACTTGATAGTAAATAATAACTTAATGGGTAATATAATGAAATTCTACTTACTTTTATTTACTTTACTTTGTACTATAAATAAGTCAATTTTCCTTTGCACAAACAGATCTCATTTTAGGGAAGAAAATATCCGATTCCCATATTTTCAGCTCTCTAAAATATCTAATCAATATAACAAATTATTTTTTCGACACCCAGAAATAATCGATACGCTTATTTGCGCCTAGCATTTCTTTCACACTGGCAAGACACAAATGAGTGATTTAATTCCACGAATTTGTGTGCGTTTTTTATTTATTGTTATTGATGAAAACCACCACCATTAATAACATAAAAGAAAGAAAAAAAAAATGCTCGACAAGTAAAGGAGCCTGCTAACGCACGTTAAAATTAGTTCTGCACAACGTTATGAAAACATAAAACGAGCTTAGAAATGTGCAATTTACATTAATTTATTTACACAAAAAATGGTGCAACAGCGTTTCGAAATGAATATTGATTGTTAAACGGTACTTGCTCATAAAACTGTGTCATTAAAATATGAAAAAAAAATCAACAACAGCGAATGAATTCTTCTTAACGATGAAACGTATAAAATATTGATGTTCGTGCTGTTGCTTTGATCTTCAATTTATTTATCTCCTGTTTCTATTTATACATGTTTGTTTCAGACATAACAAAAGGTCAATACACATTAAAAGCTCGTTCGCTTTCGTTTTTTTTAGAAATGCTTTGTAATCGGAATTTTGAAAGTTTAGACTTTAAATCGTTTAATGAAATTTTAAGCAGCGAGCTAAAATAATATGTTACGCGTAATAAACTCAAAATTTTTATCTCGTTAAAAATTATAATACACAAATGTTTTAAAATTTACATAAGAATAATTTGTAATAGATTATTATTTTGTTTACATATTTTTTTTTACCCTTGAATTAAATAGAAATGGTTATATAAGCAATTAAATATCAGAAGTTATAAATTATAGTGTGCATATTGGAAAACCAGATTGCAATCGGGGGTGGTTAGGGTGAAATACTTAAGGCACAAGTTGGAGAACTCACAGTTTTATTGACACACCCATAAACCCACACGCATACAATTATAGACATATAATATTTAACACATTTAAAGAGAGAAAATTATATATTCGTGGAAAAACTCCACTTCTAAGCCAATAATCCGATACTCAGATATGCGCAGTGTGAGCGATAGATAGTTCCTCCTCGGTAAGAGCAGCCTGATGACCAATTGGCTAGTGTTCTTGCCATAGGTACCATGGCTTGAGGTTCGAATGCTGGCGGTGGCATGGATGGCTGTTAGTGGTTCGGAATCCACGTTAAACTGTAGATAATTAATCTAATTAGCCCAAAGGATGCAAAAAATGACAGTAGAGTGACCAACCAAACCTTCGGTGAGTCTGTAATCCAACTACTACTTAGAGTTGTGTTAAATATATTTTCTCTCGAATGAGAGGCTATAAACTAAATGTTTCTCAACAGAAGCGCGTAATTGCGCTGTATTTCTTATCGGGCGTGAGCCTGTAGGCCTACTGACCATTTCTCCTGAACGCCACAGGCGCTATAGCTAGTGAGTAGGAGGAAGCAAGTTACAAAATGAAATATTACTCAAATAAATAACTGCAAAAATAATGTACATCTATAATTAAATTAGTAAATCATATGAAAATTTGTTATAAATGCTTATATATTAGTTAAATAAGTATTTAATATAAATTTACGAAATGCAGGTGAATATATTTTTTTAAAAGGATGTGAACAAGTTTTTAAAGATGCAGTTTACTAAGAAATATATGAATGTTTTTTTTAAGTTTGTTTCAAATGTATTTAATTTTAGGAAACATGTGATGTTAAATTATAAAAATTAGTCTAAATGAACAAATTTTGAATATATTTATGTTTCCTAACTTTCTATTTACTTTTATTCTGCTAATTAAAAATAAAGTAACCATTGTTATAGAATTAAAAAAAAGTTTCAAGCTGTCGTCTGTCTACTGGCAGATTCCGAAACATGAGATGTTTTCTTTTTAAGGGGTTGGGTTTTCTGCCCTACTCCTTTAAAAGAAAAACTCATACCTCGCTCTACATTTATATTAGACAGCTGTTGTCAAATCGCTACGAATGTTTAAAGTGGATTTCAAACCACAGACATCCATGGCACCTCCCGGATTCGAACCGGAAACCTGTAGTACCAAGCATCAGAGCTCTTTTTATGATTAGGTCTTAACAAATTTAAATTCATTTAATGCTTATTAGATATGGATATGGTTCATTTAAAATTAATAATATTTTTTTAAAACTATCCATATAATTTCCATAGATAAGCCAGAAAAATTCTTAGGCAGTTAAATCATGCCATTTGGTTGGAGTAAGTGAGGAAGAAAATGAGAACCATCTTAATGCCTTTCCTGGGGAAGTATTGTAAATAATAAAATTTAGGTGCGTTATGGCAGGCGTTTTGAATAATGCTGAATTTTTTACATGGGTTTCCATGAAGGTTAATAATAATTAATGAATTTGTACTAATTATAAAAATTTTTCTTTAAAAATCTGAATTTCTAAGAAAGCGATTGAATCGTCAAAATCCTATCGATAGTTTTCGAATACACCTTTTCATAATTTTGTATGTTTTATGGACTGAAATGTAATCTGTGGATTTTCTTCTTTCATTGAAATTGATGGTGCATTGCCAGCAAGGTATTGAAATATTGGAGGGTTGATAAATGATGTTCTAAAATTCAAGTTCTGAGGACTATCGATAATTCTGTCAAAAAAAAAAAAAAAAAAAAAAACTCTTATAATCTAATAATTTCTAATCTAATAATTTCTTTGTCATTTAAAAATAGCATATTAAGTTCTGCGTGCGATTCTAGTTATTGTTACCCATTATTAATTAAAAATTTAATTATTAAATTATTTATTTAAATTATTATGGTTATTTATTAAATTATTATTATTTAAATAATAATTTAATTTATTTAACTTATTTATTTTAAATTTTTTATGTTCTTAAATTCAAGTTTTGAAGACTGCCGATAATTCTCTGAAAAAACATCGGTAATAATAATTTCTTTATCACTTAAAAATAACAGGATAATTTCTGCGTGGGATTCTAGTTATTGTTACACATTATTAGTTAAAAATTTAATTATTAAATTATTTATTTATTCCGCAATTCGTATTATTATTAAATAACCAAAATTACAAAATATGATGCAATTTTCTTTTAGAAATTTAAAATTAAATTTAGAAAAAAAAACATTTTTACCTTTTAATATTTTATATTGTTAGAAATGATAATTGAAAGTACTTTTGTAATTATTGAAACAAATTTACTTACTTTTGTAAGTATTTTTAATTTTTAAGTGACCTTAGTTGTTCGCCAAGGGCAATGCCAAAAAATAAACCGAAATGTAACGAATATTACGTAACAATATTTATTTCATTTCGAGAAATAAGAAATTTGTAGTTTTTTTTGAATGAATGAATTATTTTTTGGTAGGCTCATTCTATAGTTTAAATGTGGTAATACGAGTTTACTTGCATAAGGGTGAAATACTTTGATGAGTTTGCGTAAAAATTTGTAATAGAATTTATTATTAGTAGTATTGACGTTGATATTTTTTTAACCAGTTAATTTGAAGGTAGCATTGATTTAAAGGCGATTTATCCTGTATAATTATGAGAAGGCCAAAAAATAGTATAATTATTTCTCATATTTCCTGCAATGAAAATAGATTATTGCCATTAGTTTTCTTTATCATGATAGGGCAATGAGAAGAATTTATAGTTCATAATGCGATATTAGGAAATCAAAATTGATTAATTATTGGAGAAGATATATATTTTACAATATGAAGCCAAATTTCTTGATTCTAATAGAATAAAATGAAGTTTTTATATAGTTCATACTGCTTAGCTTAAATTAAATTTTTTTTGGGGGGGAAATGAAACGTCATTATTTTATAAACATACCAATATAGATATGATTTAATTTAAAAAGGTCAATAGAAATTAAATTAATCAATATACATGAAGGGAAAACGTAATAATGTAAAACTGAATATTAAATGATAATTTTAGACAATCTGATATCCGTGGAGCACGTTTTTGGAGAAGAGTGATTTCTTGCGCAGATAATTACTATGTGAAAATATTGATTCACCAATTAAATTTGTAACTTTTACATAAATTGAAATTATTCAAATTATGTAGAGTATGAATGTTGTATAGAGAAAGTATACGTTATATATTATTTTCATGCAGAGTATAAAAGGGGATTAGATTAAAAAATAATACAAAATTAAATTAATAATTTTTATTACGTAAATTATTACCATATTTTAAAAGACTTAAAATACATTTAATAAACGATTTGTGGTTTCAAACGTTTTAAAAGGATCCGATTTGAGTCTTTATTACAATAAAGCAACGCATGTATAAATAAACAATATTTTTTTTTCTAATTTAGAGTTTGAGAAAATCATGTAATATACATTTCCACCTTTTGGTAAATACATTAACATGCAAATTAAAAATAATAACTGATTTTTTAACAATTTGTGAATATATATATTTATCAAGACTAACCTTCTATAAAAATTATTCAAGACCTTTTTAATAGAAAAGGGGAAAAAATTAAATTATATTGTATCCTCACCATAACTATCTGTAACAGAGAAAAAGTATCTATATTAATCTTTTTTACTACCCAATAACATCAGTAAGTAGTTTTTTAATGAAGTGAATTTTTGAACATCAGCAGTCGCTTAACACGTTATTGCTCACAGAGGAAAGTACTAATGAACAAATGATCAGAATTGGGAAAGTTTCGCTCATAAATGAAACAATAACTGGAGGCCTCACACAAAATAAAACAAATTCGACATGATTTTATATACGTTTAAATCATTTATTAAAGACAAAGAGAGAGAAAAAAAACTGTTGAATATATATAATTTTTTCCAGAGTTTTAAGGGAAAAAAAGAATAGACAGCAAATCAAGAAATCCTAAAAAAGTTTGATTATTACTACATATACATATATAACCCATATATATATATATATATATCCATCCCATCATGTACTTCGCGGCAAACTATAATAAAAGAATTCTTTTATAGTATAGTGTAATTAAACAGCTATTTAAAAAGGTAAAGTGATTTTTGTGCTCCTTTCCTTGAAAAAAAAATGGAATTTCGCATTTTAATACGAAAAGGATAATTTCATACAAATCAGTCTAAAAAAACCCATTTAAAATACTTTTTTTACTTGTCGCTTAAAATTGCTTTAAATTACTTCGTAGCAACCTTATTTTAGTTTAATTTACTGTTGTTAATATTATTTCAGTAATTTGACAGTTGTCACGAGTTGTCTAATCCCTGTTTAGTGTTGAAGAATTGTTCTAATTAATTATTATAATAATTAACTGAAATTGCTACTCTGAAGTTATATAAAGTTACACAAAGTTATAAAATTTGTAATATTTATTTGAAAGATCTGTAATCCATTCAATTTTTTTTGCAAAGAAATATAATGAACAGTTTCTTTTTAAAGAAACTCAAAATATTGTGGCCAAGTAATAAACAATGCACGTACAATAGTTTATTTCTCAGCTAGTATGCAAGAGCTGCTACGTTTATTACATTAAAAAAGATGTAACTCGATGATGAATGAAAGAACGTATTATGCGACGACATTAAAGATTAATGCCATAGACTGCCATTTAAGAGTTTTGTAAGTAATTTTTTCTCGTACGACTTGCAAAATCGGGGGAATTACTCTTAAAAGTCATCCCAGAAAGTAATATCCTTCTTCATCCTTCACCAATCTCCTACCAATGCAGAAAAAAAAAGGGGAGACATTTAAATAATCAAAAATGTATGAATGCATTACAATCTACCCCAAATCATTCAACATCGATGATGATTAACTAACTAAAAACCCATGTTGTACATTCAAGAAGATACTAAGCCTGCTTCGACAAGCCTTCCTCGCAGTGCTGACACGTAACCTATGCTAACAAAATAATCCCTCTTCCTCCTCTTAATCTGATCCTCGTTTGGATTGCAATGTGGGCGAGCAAGCAAAGAAGCGGCAGCATGAATGCAGACCTCCTGGCATTTGCCAGCTGGCATGCCCTGTCTTCCTTGACTCAGTTATTGTTAGGGAGGGAGTAATTCTCTTAATTATAACTCGCGATGTTATTACCTTAAAGCTAAAAATAGAAAGTGCATTAAGATACCGATTTAATGATTGGCGGAAAGAATGGTGATAGATCGTAAAAAAATATATATCCATGATTGATAAAGGCGAAAAAAGGTGAATACAGCTTCTACATTTTTATGAGATTAAATTGCAACAGATGATGTTAGGAATTTATGAAGATGAAAAGAAGTTTAACTACTTTTAGCTGCGATACCGTTACTAAATTAATGACACTAAAAATTATATATATCTATATATACACAGACACAGACACACACAGACACAGACACACACAGACACACACACACACACACACACTCACATATATATAAATAGTGTTTTTCTGAATTAATCGAAAAATAAAATTGAAAATATTGAATACGTTACACTAGAAATATCTGTTCAAAAATATTTGACATCTGAATTTAATATTTTAATTGATCTTGTTTTAGCATTTCTTAAAAATTGAAAGACGAAAAAAACATTTTGTTATAAAAACAATTGCAGTTAAAGAATATTGGTAATAAAAACAGATACATTTTCTGTGTTTAAATAATAAATCAGAAAAATTTGGAAAAATTATGAATGGAATTTTTGTTGAAATATATTTTTAATTTTTTTTTACAACGAAACGTAACTTTTCTTAAAAAATTATTTTATTGTTTTTTATTTAATCGGTTACACTAAACATATCTGTTCAAAAATCTTCGACATCTGAATTTAAAATTTTAATTGACTTGGTTTTAACATTTCATAAAAATTAAAAGATAATAAAAAAGATATTGTAATAAAATATTGTTATAAAAACAGTTACAGTTAAAAAATATTGTTAATAAAAATTGATACATAATCTGTGTTTAAATAGAACACTATAGAAAAATTACGATGGGAGTTTTTTTAGTAATATATTTTTAATTTTCTTGTTACAACTTAATTTAATTCTTCTTAAAATTTTATTTTATTGTTTACAAAATTATATGAATCGAAAATTTGACTTTAAACGCTAATGAATTTATTTCATTAAATATTGCATTATAAAATAATAACCCATTGCAAAAATAGTATTTAATTGTTGTTATCACTTTATCCAAAAATTATATAAATAAGAATCGGTTAATACAATACAAGCGATTTATTTATTTACGAAACGAAATTTGTACGATATGCAATAATACAACTCTAATTTGCCAAGTAAAAAACGTAATTCATTTAAATTTCAAGAAATTTTTAATTCATTTTTTGAGACATTTCCTTCATTCAGAAAAAATTCTTTAATAAAAGTGAATTAATATAATAAAGAACAAAATTGATAGATATTTTTTATTATGACAAAGAAAAATTTTTCCTGATTTTAAGTACAGCATTTCTTATTTAAAAAAAATCAAAAAGGTTCCATTAAATATGCACGATAAATTTATTTTCTATTAATTCAATAAATCTTATCAGTTACAGATGCAGCAACTTAAAAATAGTGAAATAATGACCAGAACAGCTGTGCAGATTTCGAAAAATGTAATAAATTCGGATTTTTAATATTTTTTAATTAGAAAATTAGAAACTCCTTAGAAGGCTTTAAGAAATGTATTTTTCTGACGTGTATGGAGAAAAAGAGATTATTTGAAAACATGTTTAGATATTACAAATTCAGTTTCATAGAATTTTATTTTAAAATTAAGTTAAGTAACATATAGTAAAAAGATACTGAATATGAATTACATGGCGTTGCTGATATTGCCTTTAAATATTTCTTTAGCATGGGTAATTTTTAATAGGAATATAATGAAGTATTTAATCACTAAAATGTTAACGGTGTACTTAATATCACTAGTTAAAATGTTATTTTAATATTTGAATAATATTTTTTAAATATAATTCAGTCACTTATACTTACTTAGTTGCGCAAAAAAAAATGTATTTAAAGTACATTAAAGAATCTTTAGCAGCTTTGTGCTTGTTAATTTTAATTTATTCACGACCAAATCAGTAATCATATATCAATTTATTTACTGGTGTATTTAATATTACCAATTAAAATATTCAATTTCTTGATTAATATTTTTTAAATATATTATTAAGCCACTTAAAAAAAGGTATTTAAAATACGTTAAAGAATCTTTAGCAGTTTTGTGCTGTGTAAGTGTAATTCATTCCCGACCAAATCAGTAATTTTATATCAATTTATTTAACGGTATACTTAATATGACTAATTAATATATTATTTCAATTTCTTGATTAATATTTTTTTAAATGTAATTGAGCCACTTAAAATAATGTATTTAAAGTACGTTAAAGAATCTTTAGCAGTTTTGTGTTGTGTAAGTGTAATTCATTCATGACCAAATCAGTAATCGTATATCAATTTATTTAATGGTGCACTTAATATCACTAATTAAAATATTATTTTAATCTTCTAATTAATATTTTTTTTAAATATAATTAAACTGCTTATACCTGAAGAGTTGTGCAAAAAATGTATTTAAAATATGTTAAAGAATCTATATCAGTTTTGTGCTATGTAAATTTAATTTATTCACGACCAAATCAGTAATCGTATATCAATTTGTTTAATTTGAAATTCCTTCTTCAGTAAAAGTTTGGTTGTTTAGAATAATTAAAATGTTTTGATCCACTTATTATCCAATTATTAACCAATTTAATTTCTTTGAATTGTTTTAGTTTAAATCTTGCCAAGTGATTTCAATATTGCTAATATTATGAAATATAAATGAAATTTTTAGAGCAAAAGGAATTACATTTGCTTTAAAATTGTACAAGCATTACTACTAATTAAACAGTGGAATTCTTTAGTGATTTATTCTCAAAATATCTTGAAAGAATCAATTACGTTTTTATAAACTAAAACAATATTTAATGTTATATATACAAGTTCCATTGATAAGATATATTTACAAATAAAAAAATTGAAAATCGTAAAATATTTCAGATTTTTTTTTTATTTCTTGTAATTAAAAGAATTACATACACTAAAGAAAATTAATATTAAAGGAAGATTATCTGAGGTACAAATTTCAAAACGTTTTAAATAACTTAGTTAACAATTCTACTTTGAACAAAATTGTTAAAATTTGGATTAGTGATTAATAATTTTATTCTACAGCTGGAAATTCATCTTAAATCCGACAGCCTTACTTAAGTAATATTGAACTGTTATTTGCTAAACTGTCATTATAATTTAATTTGTTATATTAATAACAACAAAATGAAAGCTAAAAAAAAAATTCTCAGAATTGTTTGAGAAAATACACATAAATAAAAGTTTTTAAAGCTTTGGGAACGTATAATTTTTTAAATAAATATTATCAGAAATAGTTTGTCTTTATTTCAGATGTTTTGAGAATTTGTTTTTCATTAAAATGTAAAAAATACATTACTTGAAAGGAGAAAATTTATTTACTATTCAAATTATTTTTTCAACAAAAAATGAAAAGAAAATCTAAAAAATTTAATAAAATCGTAATAAAAAGTACATAGGTAAATTAATAATAAATGGATATCAATTACTGCATTGAACGTTCAATAAATTTTTTTTTCTAAAGTTATATATCTATACATGTATAAAAATAATTAGTAAAATTAATACATATATTTATAATTAATATTAATTAGTCTGTTATTTTAGAATTTAATTATATTTTATATTCCTTTAAAATTCTTTTTCATGATTTCTATTGACTTCAAAAATATATTTTTCTATTAACGTATCTAAAAAAATATTAAGAAAGGAAGTTTCTTTTCTTTTAAATTTAATAAATCAATTCCTGGATATAATTTAATAATAATTGTAATAATTTTATTTTAACATTTTATTCATAAAAAATAAGAATTACTCATTTTTTATTTTGTCCATATTTTTTTATCACATTATTCTCTCATGATGATAAAATTTGGTAAAATATTAATCAGAATTTAATATAATTTTCAGCCAAATTTAATGGAGATAATACTCATAATATTAAGAAGAAATAATATAACACATTTTAAAAAAAAGAATACAATTTTTAAAAGGAAAAGATTCGAATTGAAAATAATGCTATAATAATGGTTTATTATGTTTTTTTAATTCCTAATTGTATGAATTAAAAAAAATGTAATTTTGAAAAAAGATATCTTTTTCAAAATTATATTTTCTTAATTAATATACATGCTGTAAAACATGATATTATCTGATCAAAAGAATCAGTTTAATTTAGTTAAAACTTTTAAAAATTTGTTTCGAATGATAAAGCATGTATATTATAATTTATCTTATAAATAGCACACATGATACTAAAATGTTCTAAATTAAATTATTTTTGCAAAACAATCTTGAAAAGTTCGTAAAATCCGTCTTATTTTAGTGTTAAATAAAACAAAAATGTTGTAAAATATATGTATATATAGCATAAAGTGAATCGTTTATCTAACACTTTAAATAAAAATAACAGGCATAATATTTAGTTTAAATATGATTTCATAATATTCCACAAACATTACAGTGAAATAAAATGATGCAAAAAGTAATATTAATCATTAAAAATTATAAAAAATATAACAATACGTACAAAATAAAATATTAAAAATGAAAATTCTAAATATTGTAACAAATTTTATACATACGTGTAATAAAATTTAAAGAAAAAAGTCTCCAGATTCTTCATTGCATTCCAACAAAATTTCTCTTCAACTTTAAATAAATGAAATACCGAATTCTATTAAATTATTAGAATATTCCAGAAAAATAAATTTAAAATGCAATTTTTTTTGCAGACGACTTTATGCAATTTTTATTTCAAACTTGTCCAGTGGAAGAATTAGTGAAATTATCTAAAAAATAAAAGCTCAGACGATTTTTGTAAATAATTATGTTGCCTAATTTAATAAATTATTATATAAATTAAATTAAATTAAAATTATTATCTAATTAAATTTTAGTTAATTTTTAATTACTAAATAATTATCTAAATTTAAAGATAATTAATTAATTTAATAAACCCTTTTTCATATTTTTTGTATATGCGATTTAATCAAGATTTAATTCAATAACAGTCAAGGCTTTAAAAGAATCTTAAGTTCTTTCTTTAAATAATTAAATATCAGATGTCACAAAATACAGATATTAGTTACCAGATATTGGATCAAAATTATTGCGTATTGTTTATTAATTTCACTAAAGGATTGATTTAATAATTTTAATATTTAAAGAATTATTAATTATACTAATTGACTATACAAAGAAACTTGTAATAAAAAAAACATATAGAATTCCAAACGATTTTCGTTTGTTGAAAAATCTTATTTTAACTTTTAAATAAAATTGCCTTGAAAATAGAATTGAAAATTCGAAATATTAGAGAGTTTTTGCATATCGTATTTTGGACGTCCGTTAGCTTTTTCTCCCTAGCGCGCATGCTTATAAGAAATTGGGCATGCGTGTCTGTAATAATGTTTCCTATGAGCATGCGCGCTAGGGAGAAAAAGCTAACGGACCTCCAAAATACGGTATGCAAAAACTCTCTACTATATTAAATTTCATACATATAAGCAAAAAAATTAAAGAAAAAATTCTTCAGATTCTTCATTGTATTCCCCAAAATTTGTTTTTAACTTTAAATAAAGGAATTATCAAATTCTATTTAATTATTAAATTTTTTCGGAAAAATACATTTAAAATGCAATTCTTTTTGCAGACGAGTTGATTAAATTTTCATTAGGACAATTATTTAGAACAATTCAGAATTATTTAGAACAATTTATAATTATTTAAAACAATTTATAATTATTTAGAACAATTATTTAGAATAATTTAGAGCAATAATTTAGAATGATTTAGAACAATTAGAACAATTTAGAATTATTTAGAACAATTATTTAGAATGATTTAGAACAATTAGAACAGTTTAGAATTATTTAGAACAATAAGAACAATTTAGAATTATTTAGAACAATTTTACATTATTTAATTATCTAACTATTAGCTCAGAATGAAATTTAAAGTATGTATATAAAAAGCTCATGAAAGAAATAAAAAAAACTAGTGAAAGGAATTTAAAAAATAAAAAACAGCTCGTGAAAGCAATTTTAAAGAAAACATGACATGAGAAACTTTATGAAAATTTAAGAAAGTTTTATTTTATAAAAAAAAATTGTAAAAGTTGTCTTACTTTTTAAAATCACTGAACTGACATTTTTGCCAATGTCAGAGTGTTCCAACTTGTAAACATATTCCCACAGCATTGTTCTGGAACAATTTTTCTCGCTTGATAGTCCAAACGATTCCTTCCCCAATTCAGGAAATGTGAAAGAATGTGCCATTAATAAACACGAAAGATTTTTTTGTTTTTGTTTTTTAAGAAGGGACAGGTGTTTTTGTTTCTTCGAGTATCAATTGAAGCAAATTATTGTATTGGTATATTGTTTTTTGTCTCGTCAATGCTTTATGGTTAAAACACACCAGAAACGTCATTTGAGCATCATCAGAAAAAAATCTAAAAAATCCTATGCTTAATCGCTTTGTGGTGATGCCATCATGACAAAATGATATAAATTTTGGAAATGAGAATAAAAACTCTAACTTTTTAATCAGTTTTATTTATTATATGATTGTAAAGTTCAATTTTCAAGCTTTTTTACTCATTTATGTTAATGATGCAGCAGAAATGATATTTAATGCTGTCATCAGGCCTCTGAGTGAGGCATAATTAAGAATAACGATGTTTTCAAATGCTGATTTGCATAATATTTCACCGTAGGTATGATTTCTTTCAATATAGCATGATTAGTATTTTTAATTGAAGAACTATTTACTTCCATTTTTATTCATGATTTTGCAGTTTTGATTAATCTTGGCTACACAATTAAAAGCTGAAAATTTAGGTTAAATCTTCACTATGAATTTGCATTTTTGCAAAGTTATGTGAAAAAATCAATTGTAATAAAAATGTTTCTAAAAACTTATATATTTAAAAAATCGAATAATAAAAATTTATAGTTATGCAGAATATTTTTTTGTTCATTATGAAAGTTAAAACCTTCCCAAATTGATTTTATTTTGTCTAATTTATTATTAAAATAATAAAACTGCAACAAAGTAAGTATAAATTTGCTCTATATTTGAACTGTCCTATTTCGTTCATTGTATTTTAAATAAATATTTTTGTATTTTTAATAAAAACCTATTTTGGTCATTGTATTTTAAATAAAACATTTTGTATTTTTAATAAAATAATTTGTATTTTTAATAAAATATTTTTGTATTTTTAATAAATTATTTTTGTATTTTTAATAAAATATTTTTGTATTTTTAATAAAAATCTACTTTGGTGATTGTATTTTAAATACAATATTTTTGTATATTTAATAAAAATTTAATTTGGTTTTTGTATTTTTAATAAAAAATCTATTTTGGTTATTTTATTTTAAATAAAACTTATTTTGGTTATTGTATTTTTAATAAAAACCTATTTTGGCCATTGTATTTTAAATAAATTATTTTCTATTTTTTAATAAAAAACTTTTTTGGTCATTTTATTTTGAAATAAAATACATTAACCTACCAAGAAATATGCTGTAACAATAAATATAACTAAACTATTTTCACATGTTTTCTGGTAATCTTATTTCTTATTTAAAACTTTTTAACTGTAGAACGAAACTGTGATTATTTTTCAACATTGTATTTTTAATAATTTTGTTGTTTGTTTTATAAATTTATAATTGTTCTCTTTTTTATTGTAAAGGTATAAAAACGAAAAAAAAAAATAAAAGAAAAATAAAGCTGAAGAACTTTGAAAAATAGAAGGTAAATTCTAATCTTCTGTTAATCATGTAATATGTTTAATTTTCTAAAATTATTTTGCCTGTATATTGAAATTAATAACATTAAGGTAAGAACTATGAAAACTTATGAAATATTATATCAAATAATATTAAATAGTATATGCTGAAATAAAAAATAAATAATCTCTCACAGTTTTATATAATAGTATTTAAAAAAATTAAATAAGAAATATAATCTGAAATTTACCATTCCATTATCTGCTATGAATTTTTAAAATTTATTCTTCTTTTTTAAAAATACTTCTAAAATTACGTTAGGGAATTTTTTAATTATCAAATTTTCTTTTTTTAAATAAAATTTATAAAGAGCAGTTATTATATATTGATTATTCTACAATGATATCAAACTATTGATAGTTAAGTTTAGAAAACAAACGTTACAAATCTCAAAATAATCACTACGTTATCAAAGCTACGCTTTACCATATAGATAAAAAACTTTTGATGTTAACATGTTAACACCTAGAAAGGCGTCAAGGTTAATTATAGCGCAACTGAAATACATAACGGAAATAGTTTTTTTATAAGTTCTACTGACATTGAAATATTTATAACAACGAAATGTTGCACCAATAATATTATTAAAATATTTCAAATTATATATGTTATAATTTTCTGTTGCTAATTTCGTTTTTAAAGAAAAAAATATTGCAAAAGAAATTTTTTTCATTTTTTGTTGTTCTAAGCATATTAATTTTCATATACTTGTTATTATTCATTTGAGATCGTTTGTCATTCGAATGGCAATTGATTCAGTTTTATCGAAAATGCACTTAAGAGTTCTAATGTGCCATGAAGGTAGGCTATTATACTGCACTCATACCTTTCCACTGCAATTTGTAACCAGCATCTCTAAAAGTGACACTTGAGATTTTTGCTCAACAGAGAGACTCTCCGGACTGCAGGTATAAATTTTATATCCTCTGCATTTACACAGGAGCCTACAGCAACATCGAAAGTTGCCTGCTTCCAAATCAACACAGCAACATCGAAAATTGCCAGATGCAGTCTTCAGCAACATCGGTAGTTTTCAACTTCCGAATCAACACAGAGGCCTTCAGCAACATTGGATATTGCTGGATTCCTAATCAACACAGAAGCCTACAGCAATATCAAAAGTTGCCAGCTTTCAAATCAACACAGAGGCCTTCAGCAACATCGAAAGTTGCCAGTTGTATCAACACAGAAGCTTTCAGCAACGTTGGAAGTTGTAACTTCCGAATAAACTAGGTTAGGTAATCCAATGCAATCAATTTCCACTCAATATGAACAAATAAAATTTAGAAAAAATGAATGTTTAAATCGACTACAAGAAATAAATACTGTTTATATTTATTTTCAGAACTAACTTTTAATTTATTAATTATATCTATTTAAATGACAAGTAAAAAGATTATGTTTATGAAAACTTTTCCTTAAAATTATTGACTAAAACTAAAAGACTAAAACGACTTTTTTTTGTTATAAAACACAGTATTATCCTTTTAAAACTAAATAGCATTTGAAATAGAGATCCTATTATAAGTTAGTTAAAACTTCTGAAATTTTATTGGATAAAGAATAATTTAAAAATTTACTCAAAAACTATTTCAATTAAGAATTTTTTCCAAGAATAAAAAATATATTAATTATAATCATATTTGACTCAATTATGCAAATTAAATTAATGATTTTTTTTCTGCGTCTGTATACAATACGCTTTTTATTCAATAATAATTAATTTTTTTTAGAATTTCGTTGTTATAATAACTATACATAACTAAAGCTATAAACTAATATTATACATAACTAATACAATATCGAAATTTAAATTTTTATTATTAATAAATAATATAAAGTCCGTCAATTTTTCATTGTAAAAAATAAATCTATATTTTAGTTAAATATACAGAAGTAAATCAGTTACGATTTACGAAATCAATTGCATATTTGGGGAAATTTGATTTACGGAAAACAAATCTTGTTATAATTAAAAAAACGCATTTTATTTCTTTTAGTTATCGTGAAAGAAAGACTTTTTTCTACATTATTTTAAAAATAAAATTTCTAAAAACACTCTACGATAAACAAGGAAATGGTTTCATCCACTTTTAAAAAGTGCTCTTCAGTTTATTAAATAGAACCATTTAAGTCTATTTAAAAATTTTCACTACTGAAGTGATCATCAAAATTCTATATTTAGACCCTCCAGCAACCAGATTAATCTATTTAAAATTGCAAGTGAGGCAAAACATTATTTCCTTGCAAACGAAAGTAATTTCAAATCGAGAGAGAACGTAAGCCAAGAAAATTACTCTTGGCTTAAAATTGCAACTTGTCGATCGGATGGACTTAAATCTTTCCTCATTTACCACTGAGGTAACGTCTACACTTAATAGCCACGCTCCCTCCTCTGCAGAATAGGCCCAGAAATAAGTTTTTATTGCTCCTCCTCCCCAAAGTACTGTACTGGGTTTCGCCTCCTCCAAGTATTGTACCTTTAGTCGGAGCCACGATGTAATCTCACTAAGTGATCCGTGCCCGTAGTTAAAGGAGTGTGGCGCATTAATTAATAATCAGCTTGTAGAATTTTCCAATGGAAAGCCGAGTTTTATTTGGGAATAAAGTGATAAAGAATGTTGCCTTTTTTTTTCCGCCGTCCCTGTGAAAAAAACATGCAAATTGCCTTGAATTGAATTCTCGAACCATTAACGTAATCTTGTTTACAACTTTACGTTGAGTTTATGTTTATGTTTTCGGGGAACTGTGCTTCGGTTTTATCATTTTCAACTTACCAACTAGTCTCTATTTATAAGGATGCAAAGGATTAGAAGATCTTTATTATATTTATTTATTATAATATCATTATATGGAATAGAAGATGATTTATGACAGACGAGTAATATGAACGTAACATTTCTTTAAGTAACATTAACATTTCTGCTTTCTTCTTCAAAAATATTCGATGGTGTCAATGAAAAGTATAAACGGGAAACTTTCCAACTATTTTGGATTACGTGAAAGGGCAAATGAATTTACTTTATAATTATTTAATATTTCAATTTGGGGCTAATGGCCGAGTGCCTGGCGTTCTGGAGCTCGATGCAACAAGTTTCGGGTTCGAGTCCCGGTGGTGCCATAGATGTTAGTAGTGGTTTGGAATCCATTTTAAACCTGGAGCCTGATGGCCGAGTGCTAACGCTCTGGCTCTCTGTACTACACGTATCGGATTCGAATCCTGGCGGCGCCATGTATGTTTGTAGTGGTTCGGAATCCACTTTAAGCCGTAGGTCCCGGTCTCAAAGGACCGTAGAGCGTCACAGAGCCCAATCAGACTTCTTCTCACCCACATCATTCCCAAACTGTAAAGGGGCAACTCAGCTCTAGGCACAGTGATGTGGTGTAGTGTAGTAGTAGTAATCCACTTTAAACCATAGGTCCCGGTGTAATATGGCTGTAGAATAAGGCACTGCACTGGTTTGGAGCCACGATGTAATCTCACTAAGTGATCCGTGCTCGTAGTTAAGGGAGTGTGGCGCATTAATTAATAAGCAGCTTGTAGAATTTTCCAATGGAAGCCGAGTTTTATTTGGGAATAAAGTGATAAAGAATGTTGCCTTTTTTTTCTTCACCATCCCTGTGATAAAAATATACAAATTGCATTGAATTGAATTCTCGAACCATTAACATAATCTTGTTTACAACTTTACGTCGAGTTGATGTTTATGTTTTCGGGAGAACTGTGCTTTGGTTTGCAGCATTTTCAACTCACCAACTAGTCTCTATTTATAAGGATGCAAAGGATTAGACGACGTTTATTATATTTATTTAATAAGTATTGTATTGTCCTTACATGGAATAGAAGATGATCCATGATAGAAGAGTAATATGAACGTAACATTTCTTTAAGGAGTTAGTGTCAATGAAAAGCATAAGCAGGAAACTTTCCAACTATTTTGGATTATGTGAAATGGCAAATGAATTTACTTTATAATTTTTTAATATTTCAATTTGGAGTTAATGGCCGAGTGCCTAGCGTTCTGACGATCGATGCAACAAGTTTCAGGTTAGAGTGCCGGCGGTGCTATAGATGTTTGTAGTGGTTTGGAATCCACTTTAAGCCTGGAGCCTGATGGCTGAATGGTTAGAGCCCTGGCTCTCGATACCACAGGTATCGGTTTCAAATCCCGGCGGTGTCATGGATGTTTGTAGTGGTTCGGAATCCAGTTTAAGTCGTAGGCCCCGGTCTCATAGGACCGTAGAGCGTCACAGAGCCCAATCAGACTTCTTCTTACCCTCATCATTCCCAGGTCTCATAGGACCGTAGAGCGTCACAGAGCCCAATCAGACTTCTTCTTACCCTCATCATTCCCAAACTGTGAAGGGGCAACTAAACTGTAGGCACAGTGATGTGGTGTGGTATAGTACTAGTAGTAATAATCCACTTTAAACCATAGGTTCCATTTCGATAAAACCATACTCGCTTTAAACCATATATTCTAGGTTCCATATCTTTAAACCATATATTCTAGGTTCCATATCTTTAAACCACATATTCTACAGCCATGTTAACAGCCACCACATATTCTATAGCCGGTGTAATATGGCTTGTAGAATAAGAAATAAAGTGGCCCAGAAATAAGTTTTTATTGCTCCTCCTCCCCAAAGTACTGTACTGGTTTTCGCCTCCTCCAAGTATTGTACTTTCAGTCGGAGCCACGATGTAATCTCACTAAGTGATCCGTGCCCGTAGTTAAAGGAGTGTGGAGCATTAATTAATAATCAGCTTGTAGAATTTTCCAATGGAAGCCGAGTTTTATTTGGGAATAAAGTGATAAAGAATGCTGCTTTTTTTTCTCCTTACCATCCCTGTGATAAAAACATGCAAATTGCGTTGAATTTAATTCTCGTACCATTAACATAATCTTGTTTATAAGTTTACGTCGAGTTTATGTTTATGTTTTCAACTTTGGATTTTTCAACTCACCAACGAGTTTCTTTTTAAAAGGATTAGAGGATCTTTTTATTTATTTAATAAGTATTGTAATATCATTAAATTTAATGCATGGAATAGTAAATGATCTCTGTTAGAAGCGTAATAGGAATGTAACATATCTTTACTGAATTAGTGTCAATAAAAGGTATAAACAAGAAAACTCTCTAAGATTTATTGAACGTAGAATTTTTAAAATATTAAATATTAAAGCAAATCATATTTACTATTAACTACTCAAGAGTAATATTTGATAATTTAATTTTGAAATTCAATTTCGGTTTTGTTAACACTTTTTAAAAAAGATTAGAGTAGATAAGATTAGTTTTTCTTTTACAGAAATTAAATAATAAATAATTGCCACCAGAAAAACATAATTTAATATAATGAAAAAAATTATTTAGTAATAACTAGGGGATTATAAAAGTGCAAAAGAACATATCTTACATACATCAGAATATACAAATAACTTGAACGAAAATTAAAAATTGCTTTATTTTTTTTAATAAATTTAAAATCAGGAGTAATATTTTGGTTGCACGTGATATTTTTAGATTTAGAAAATTTTTAATGATATTCCTTATAATTTGCTCAATTTAATTTTTTAAATATCAATTTAACAAATACTAAAAAATAATTTATACCAATTTTATTTATGCTGTATACTTTAATAATTATAGCATATTACGTAAATTAAATTGTCGTAAATATCTACAAAATGTTAATAACTGGTAAGACACAGAAAGAAAATTAATAAGGATTTAATAGAAGAACATTACTAATTTAGAAGTACCAAATAAAGAATTTCCCTCTAGAATTATAATCAATTAAAAAGTCCAAAAGAATTGTAATCGACTGTTTTTTTCCATCACGTGTGACCTTACTTATATAAGCACAACTTTCAAAATAAATTTTTCTGTTTAGTAACTAAACCGAACTACGTCAAGGTCACACTTTAGTTTAAATTTGTAACGAATATTGTAGTAATCCACAACACAATTTAGGAAGAATTGCCAGAAAAAACCATTGAAAAGTTATCGCTCGAATGAATACGAAATCTTTTACTTTTTATACCTCAGCAACGTAAGTCAACCATGTCAATAGATTACAATTTAAACGATTGAAGGTCAAATGTCAGCTATTTTTTTACGATTTTAATAATGCTTTGGCAATTTTAACGTAACGATATAGTTTTTACTGATAATTTGAACTTGCATTGTGTAAATGCTGCTGCAATATAAAATAAAAAATCTATATTCTTAATAAGAATAAAGAAAAAGTAGTTCACGCTTTCTACTAATTTAATGCTTAGTATTGTATAGCAAGAAAAAAAATTATACTTTGCAATTAAATATTTAATACAATTAATATAAACGCGTGATCATTAAATTTTAATTTGTTGAAAAAAATTAATTGTTATTAAAATTAAATTTCATATGTATCACATATGAAAAGAATTAATATTAAAAGTCGACGAAAAGCAATGTTAATATTCTTCAACAAAATATAAATATTGTTAGATTATATAAATATACTGAAAATATACTAGCATATATAAAAATATAAGCTTTAACTTTGCATTATAACGAGCTTTGTCATACAGTTTAGAAAAAATTTCGTTATTAATAATTGTGAAATTTTTCCTCTATTAAATTGAGAATGAGCCAATAGAAAACTGCAGCATATAGTTTACGGTTATTTTTTGCACACTTCAGGCTAATTAGATCGGGACCTAGTGCTTAACGTGGATTTCCAACCACTAATTAATATCCATGCCACAACTAGGATTCGAAGCTGAAGCCTGTGGTACTAAAGGCCAGAGCGTTAGTCAATTGGCCATGAGGCCGCTAGATAAAATGTAGTAGATTTCAGGTTCGATACTGTAAGTGGTATCCATTATAGTCACTGCTTTTAGAAACGGCTAGACTCGATGCAATTGTGATAAAGTGTGTAAAGCATCTCTCATCAATAATCTGATTTCTTGGTGGGATGGCTTTTTAAGATTTGCTGCGATATGAAACGCAAACGTGGGTGAGTTACCCTTACAAACTTCACTCACCACAATGGGTGGGTTTATCTGTGGCTTATTTAAGTGGAACACGAAGTCCATCAACGTTAAAAAATCATAAGGGAAGGCATAAGACAATCTAGTTTCTAGTATTTTGGAAATAATAATATGTACTATTTGCACATGTAATAATTTAGACAGCCGCAGAATTTTTCCCTTATTTTTAATCTCTTCTTCAATGACCAACCTAGTGGGAAGACCCTTCTACCTACTGGAAGATTCCGTAACATGAGATGTTGGTTTCCTTTTTTACGGTGTAGTTATCATCTCTATACCTAACGCTCTGCAGTCATGTTAGACCAGGACCTACTATGTAAAGTGGATTCCGAAAATAACTACAAATACCCATGGCACAGTTAGGACACGAATCCGAACCTGTGGCTCCGAGATCAAGAGTTCTAGTCACTCGACCATTAGGCCCTGTTAATCTCTTACTACTTATCAATTATTTATGAGCAATGCAAATTCATTTCGGCATGCAGCTAAATGTATGATAATTATCGATTTTAGATACATTACAGAAGAAGAATCATAGAACAATCAGCAAATGAAACATTGTAAAACAATTATATATAGACGTTTCATTGAGTTCAGTTTGGATCTGCTCTATCTGTAATGA
Source organism: Caerostris darwini (assembly GCA_021605075.1). Classification (NCBI taxonomy): domain Eukaryota; kingdom Metazoa; phylum Arthropoda; class Arachnida; order Araneae; family Araneidae; genus Caerostris; species Caerostris darwini. Next base: position 137,463 of record BPLQ01000304.1, read on the forward strand.
TGGAGAAGTTTTTTTTCTCCTGTTCGTGTTAACTTAACATTAGTCATCCTGTCGAATAAAATCCCATTATATAACCTAACTGATTAAATAACCATGAAATCAATATTCATGATAAGTGACAAAGTTTATTTTCCATCGTGGAATTTGTGTCTATATACATTATTATACATATTTACTAAGGGATGGGGGGATATTGCTTTAAAAAGGGGTCTTTTCCAAATAACTGTTCCATATTTGACGGTCATATGTCAGTCGTACATTTTGTACTAAAAAAGTCTAGTACCAATGTGAGATAGTGATACTTGCTATCATATTCGTGATCGACATATCTTATGTTTGAAATTAGTTGCAAAAATTCATTTACCTACAAGGATTCGAACTCTTATGTGTTTGTATACTAGCTTGCCATTATCACAACTGTGCAAAGAATAGGTCAATAATAGGAGTTAATTAGTTAACAGTTTATGAGTTAATAATCAACCAGTTGATTTCGATTATTGCATAGATTTTTTTTAAATGAATGCTTTTTTTATTTTTACCTTTATTGTACATCTTACTTAAAACAACGCAAAAATAATAATAAAAAAAATCATGAAAAAAGTTAAATTAAAAAGAAAAAAAACTGAAATCTGCTCGGCAAATTTCAACTTACCATGTATGGACATTCGAATAAACTCAGGAATATGCCAATGTTTAATAATGCAAGAGATATATGAAGCAATTGATTGGAATACTACGAGAATGGCCAAATTCAATAGCCACATGAATATAGCAATGTTGAATAGATTAAGAACTTCATGAAGAATGAATTGTTCAAGAATCTCTAAAAGAATATACAAAAGTAAGATAAATGTCGTCGAAAATGAAGAATAAAGTATTCCAAATTCTACAAGAAATGTTATCACATGTACATACAATACCCAAAAGAATGTATCAAAGTTTGAAAATTCTAGGCATAAATGAAGAAAGAAGTATATTCTAAATAACAATAAGAAGCACTATATAGCTCAATAGGCATCGGAAAATGACAAAAGTGATAAATATGAAACTTCAAGAAGAAGGAATTGATCAACGCACTACAAGTATTTATAGCTATTGGAAATACAAATGTTTCAAACCTCATCCCAAAACACGAAAAGTGATTCAAAACTATACTACAAAACACTTCAATCAAAAGCCAAATTCTCCAGAAAATTCCTTAAGATTAACGTTATTCATGAATGATTTCAAGAGTTAAGGATCCCAAAGTTCCATTTCCTGCCAAAATTTGTAATGGGGTTTTATTTGCTTGACCCTCATTTTCAGATAATGTCACGGACCCTAACCAGGACAACACACCATGTTCACATATAATAATAATGATAATAATAATACAGCCCTATCTTATGTCTGAAATTAGTGACTAAAACACATTTATCAGCAAGGATTCAAACTCTTACGTGTTTAACAGAAGATAATTATAATTTTTCGATTTCCCGCTATGATTTAAAAGTCAAGAGATTGAATAAACAGAAAAATTTCGAATGCTTTCATATTTCGGAGTTCTTGGCTTTTTTTTAATATAAAATTGATTATTAAATTATCATGAAAAGACAGGATATTAATGATATTAGGTTGACACAGAAGACTTACTTACAGATTCATGCTCTCTCTAGTTCCGATGTGGCTTGGCAAGCAAATTTTTGTTACCTTATTCTCGGAATTTTATTCCCAGCTGAGAGAAAAAATGTTTTCAACACCACCCTCCGTCGTAACCGCAATGAATAGCTTCTGGTTGCTTTAAATTTATCTCTGTCTTTTTTTCCGTTGTGTCGTCTTTCTAAGTAAGTTGTCTTTTGTAGAAGTAAGTAGTCTTTTTGCAGAAAAATTTTCTTTCAGTTTTAAAATTGAAAATTTCTTTTAAATACAACCCTTTTAAAATTTCTGAAAGAAATTTGGAAAAATTGTTTCGTCAAAGCTTATTATATAGTGCGTACGTGAGAAATTGGATACAGTACAAAAATGTGTAAAAAAGTAATAGAAATAAACTTTTTTTTAAATAACTCTTTCAATAACAAAATTTTGTAAACTTTGATATGAGATCCTTTTGTTACTCGTAGTATGTACAAGTGATTTTCAAATTGGTAAACATATGCTGAAAAAGAAGAGAATTTTAAGTGGATATTTTCCTGATTTAACTCATTTGGATTTTTCATGTGGAGTTGAGTGAAACTTAGTGTCTATTTGCAGGAGCAAGAGCAGCGTATCACAATTGCTTTTAATTTCATAACTCTTCAGATGCTTTCTAATTAAGGATTGGCAAGAAGTCGTGTCGTTTGGACGTGTTGTTGTTTGTTGTTGTTTGGAGTAAGCAAGTAACAGCAAGTAACCAATGGATTTCACATCAAAATTTATTAACTTTTGTAATTATGTTTAAATGTGTCATTGTGTGTCATGTGTCATTATCTCATTATATTTCTATTTCTTGGCGTGTGTTTCGTATTATTTTGTAATGCTCGCTTTTCGTATTATTGTTTTGCCACCAATAATTCTTGGAGAATTCCTAAATCTAAATGTCCTAAATAAATCCTAAAGAATTCCTAAATTTGGAGAATTCCTGTATTTATCTGCAAGTTCCAGAATGTTTTGAGGAATTTTAATTGTTTTAAATTGATTGTTATTAAAAATGTTGAAAATTCAATAGCTTTTATTTGCTTGAAAAAAATTCAAAATTATAAAACCAACTCAATCTTACAATTTTTATTGAAATTAAATTTACAGGATTCTGGTATATTTAAAAAGAGAAACATGTTTAATAGAAAAGGTAATTTGTTGTTTTAGAGATATTTTTCTGCTGAAACTTTGAACTAAGTCCGGAACTTTAATGGCCAATTGAAAATGTTGTGATTTAACTCATTTGGATTTGTTCATGTAGGTTTAGTTTCATGTAGGTTAAGATTCATGAAGAATAAGGTTCCTGTAGGCTAAAGTTCATATAATATTATATATCAATTAATTAAATATAGTTTTAAAGTTCATTATATTTAAGTTCATGTAGGTTAAGGTTCATGTATATTTAAATTCAAGTATATTTAGACTCATATAGGTTCCTGTAGGTTAAGGTAGGTTCATGTTTGGGTTAAGGTGAAGATTGTATCAAATGTTCTTTATTAAATTTATTATATATATATTATACTTATCTCATGCATACATTTTACAGCACGAGTCTTAAAGTAATTAAAAAAAAAATAAAAACAAAGTTACTTAATGTCATTTAAGCTTGCAAAAATAAAGCGAAAAACCAAACAATAAGTGGAAACCCATGCATGAAAATGCATTCATTAAATTAACTATTCAAAAAGCACTTCATCATTCAAAATTTACATTCCTTTTTGAATTACGCTCGCAATGACCGTTTTGTTACACTTCCAAAACAAAAAAAGCCCTATTCATTTGCACGATCCACTCACCTCACACACCAAACCAAAAACAAAACGACACGCTGACTAACAAACCTCCCCATTCGTTAAAACACAGAGAAAATCGATCCTCAAACTGTAATGAGCTTAAAACGCGACAAGTCAAACGAGCAAAATGAAGAGCAACACTTTTGAGGGATTAGCATCCACAGTCCTGAACATGATGAACATCAAGCGAAGACCCCTTTCCCCCCAACACCCTACGACGGGGGCATTTAACCCACTTTGGAATTACCTCTTTGGCCGGACGTTTATGCGCGTGGCTCTTACACGCCTTATTAAATGACAACTCGTTGCTGCCTGGAGTGGGAATTTTCATCCGCCAATGATGGACATAGCAAGTGTCGGAGGGTTTTTATGGATCATTTGCAGCGCGTTACGGGCTTTTCAAAATGTGCGCGGCTTTTAATGAATTCTTCATTTACGAATTTCGGCTTGTGTAAAGAAGGTGTTAAATTGAACCGTCGAGATGAAGTATGGTAAATAGCACTTCTTGGAGTATTTTATAAAGCTGAGCGTATTTTTGCATGCGTCTTGTGAAGAACTTTTATTTTTGTTCCGAGATATGCAGGGAAACAATGATAGTTCTAGATCAGGTCAATGTCTTACGAACTTTAGTAATTAGTTCTTTAAGTGCAGTAATAAAATAGGCCTTCTTGGAGTTTTTTTAACACTAAGCGTATTTTTGTATGCAACGTGTAGTTCTATTTTATTTTCGTTCGACTTATGAAGAGATATGAGGATGGTTCTAGATCAGGTCAATGTCTTAGGAACTTTGGTAATTAGTCCTTTAAGAGCAGTAGTAGCAAATAGCTCTTCTTGGAGTTTTTAACACCAATCGTGTTTTTGTATGCGGCGTGTAGTGATCTTTAATTTTTACTCCTGGAAGTATTGGATAGCAGAGATAATCCAAGCTTAAGTTAGAGTCTTATTAACTTTGGCACAGTTTTGGCTCTTGTTCGAGTACTTTATAACAAAAAATGATGTTTTCTCACGAGGCGTACAATACAGTATTAATTTTATGTTTAAAATGCACAAGGCTATAAATACAGTCCTAACGAAGGTTGACATCTGACGAACTTTGACAATTAGTTTTCTTTGGGTATTTTTGCCTGCATCTTATGAAGAACTTCAATTTTTGATCCGAGAAACAAGAATAGTTCTAAATCAGGTCAATGTCTTACAAACTTTGGTAATTAGTTCTTCTCTTCTTGGAGTTTTTTAACATTTTTTTTTGTATGAGGAGCGTAGTGCTCTTTTGTTCGGGATGTATAGGATTACAGAGATATTCCAACGTAAGGTCAGTCTTATGAACTTTAGCAATCAATTATCGAGCAGTTTTGGATCTTGTTTGAGTATTTTCTTGAGTATTTTGTATCTGAAGAAGAACTTTTAATTTTTGTTCCAGACATGAAAGGTTAGTTTTAGATCAGGTCAATGCCATACTAACTTTAGCAAATTAGTTAAGTGCAGCAGTATTATAAATAGATCTTGGAGTGTTTTTCTAACCCTAAGCGTGTTTTTGTTTTCGGCATGCAGTGATTTTAAATTTCATTTTTGGATGTATCGATATTACAGAGGTGATTCAATCTCATTCTTGTGGACTTTGATAATCAATTAATGAGCAATTTTGGCTCTTGATAAATCAAAATAGTGTTTTCTCATGAGGCATACAATACAGCATTCATTTTATGTTTAAAATTGTCTGGATTATAAGGATAGTTCTAGCTAAAGTCAACATCTGACGAACTTTGACAATTAGCTTTTTTGCGCCGTTGTATAGTAATTAGTTTCTCTTGGATTATTTTGTGCATTAAGTTATTGTTATTATTTTAAGTGTTAAATTATCATTATTCTTTTAAGTGTATTTTTTACATGCGGTATGTAACAGAGCTATCCTTTTTATTTCGAGATGTTCTTGATTAGAAGGATAGTACATCGGATCAATGTTTTATGGATTGTTCAATTAGTTCTTGTGCAGTTATATGAAGAACCTTATATGATGAATATAAATGAAGTTCTTCAAATTTTTTTAAGAAAATGGACTGGAAATGCAGATGGAAAATTAGGTGGAAATCCAGAAAAATGGAAAATTCTTCTAACTGTCATTGCATATAGAGCAAAAATACCGATGGCGCCTATTAATGATTTAGCTAAATAAGAAAAAGTACATAAATATTTTGAGCCATGATTAAAAAATAAAAGAAATGCAGAAATAAGATAATCATAATTGATTAGACCAGTGGTCACACAATTTCTTTGACGATCGACGACCGAGAGTTTGTCCGAGTTGTTTTTTTAATTCAAAAATGCATTAATTTAAACTGACCAAATGTTACCCATTATATGATTAAAGAACAAAACAACGATACAAAAAATAATTTCTAAAAATACTAAATAATGTATCAGCAAACTAGTATAGCCAAATTATGAATTATTTATAACATGAAAATTATATTGATCTCTTAATGATGTTAAGCTCTTTTGCCTGTGTAATGACTATAAAAAAATAATAAACATACATAATTACTATACAAATATTTGAAAAATACTTTGATTAAAATTATTGATGTGATATACATTTGCAATGCATTTTTTATTGAATATGTTAATAGGTAATCTTTTCAATATTTTATACCCTACTGAATTTCAAAGGAAATTGGTTTTTTACGACAAATTACGAAAATTTGTCGTTTGTTGTATTATATTTAAAAAAAAAAAATGAAAGACATAAATTCAAAGATAGCTTTTTCATTGCAATCAATTCAAAGAATTTTTCATTTGTATTTTATGATAAGTAATTTATTGAAATTAATCAGTGGCAACAGTTTGATATTACTTAAAACTATTAAGATTCCTTACACTCCAAAGAATTTTAGAATGTCTTCACGAATAGGAAGAAAGGTACCAACTGTTTGAGCACTAAAAACGGCGTTTTTAAAAAGTGAAAAAAAAAAAAAAGATAAATACTCCTATTTCACACACATAATTTTTATTTATATTTGAACTAATATCAAAATGTTTTAAAATCAATCATATATCAGGATTACAAATAACTATGTTTTACTAAATAATTCAATTTAAAATTAAAATAACGGTGAATATATTACTATATACTGTATATATACTGTATATGTACTATATTATTCATATAAATATGAATATAAATTCGAATAAATATGAATTCATTGGAATATTCATACTATATATGTATTTTCATACTGTATTTTAAGAATGTACATCTGCTTTAAAATAATCTATATACTTACTGTAGTAAAATAGTAAATATTACTGTAGTAAAATGATTAGTAAATATTACTGTAGTAAAATAATTAGTAAATATTACTGTAGTAAAATAGTAAATATTACTGTAGTAAAATAGTAAATATTACTGTAGTAAAATAGTAAATATTACTGTAGTAAAATAGTAAATATTACTGTATTAAAATAGTAAATATTACTGTAGTAAAATAGTAAATATTACTGTAGTAAAATGATTAGTAAATATTACTGTAGTAAAATAATTAGTAAATATTACTGTAGTAAAATAGTAAATATTACTGTAGTAAAATAGTAAATATTACTGTATTAAAATAGTAAATATTACTGTAGTAAAATAGTAAATATTACTGTAGTAAAATGATTAGTAAATATTACTGTAGTAAAATAATTAGTAAATATTACTGTAGTAAAATAGTAAATATTACTGTAGTAAAATAGTAAATATTACTGTAGTAAAATTAGTAACTATTGTTACAATAAAATAAATGGTAAGTATTACTGTAGTACAATAAGTAGAAAATATTACTACAGTAAAATAAATAGTAAATATTAATGTAGTAAAATAAATAGTAAACATTACTGTAGTAAAATAAATTGTAAATATTACTGTAGTAAAATAAATTGTAAATATTACTATTGTAAAATAAACAATAAATATTATGTAAAATAAATAGTAAATATTACTACAGTAAAATAAATCGTAAATATTACTGTAGTAAATTAAATAGTAAATATTACTACGATAAAATAAATGGTAAGTATTACCACAATAAAATAAATAGTAAATAAATAATAAATTACTATAGTAATATTTATTTATTTTATTATTTTACATTATATATACTATAGTAAAATAAATAATAAATATTACTACGATAAAATAAATGGTAAGTATTACTACAGTAAAATAAATAGTAAATATTACTACAATAAAATAAATGGTAAGTATTACCACAGTAAAATAAATAGTAAATAAATAATAAATATTACTATAGTAATATTTATTTATTTTATTATTTTACATTATATATACTATAGTAAAATAAATAATATATATTACTATAGTAATATTTATTTATTTTATTATTTTACAATATATATACTATAGTAAAATAAATAATAAATATTACTATAGTAAAATAAATAATGAATATTACTATAGCAAATTACATAAATTATAAATATTACTGCAGTAAAATTCAATGATCGAAAATATAGGTTTTGTTACATAGGTAGGTTATAAATCATTAGAATAATATCCATTGTATATTAGAATCCTTTTATATCTGGAATATTTGAACCATCTTATGAGCAGAACTTTAGAAGAACCATATTATTTATCCAAAAGAAATTTAAATATTAGAGAATTGATAATTGTTTATCTCGTTTGTAATGAAATGCATACAACATTAATAAGGAAAAAACATATGCTATATACAGTATATTGTTACTGTATGTTATATACAATATATTGTTACCATATGTTATGAACAATATATTATTACCATATGTTATATATATATATATAAACCATTTTGGAAAAACCATATGCTATATATATAATATATTATAAAATATTCGTTTGTAAACTTTTAATTAAATTGATTAACTATCATTTATTATTATAAAAATTAATAAAAACTATTCACTCGATTTCATGCAAGTCTATTCAATATTTATTATTCTTATTTTTCATACAGAAAAAGCCAGTAAATTATCATCTAAGAAAAATTTGAATCGTAAAAAAATTATATAAAAAAAAAACTTTTTTAAATACTTTATTATCTATTTATTGAATTTAACAATAAAAATAAGGATCTATTATATCTTTGAAACAATAAGTAAAGATATAAATACAAATGATTTAAATATTAGATTTGTATTGGTGCAATGATTTTTCATAGCTAAGATATGAATCCAGTTATACAGCATTATAACTAGTCTATATCAATAGCTATAAAACGTTATTATTATAAACACTATTGTTAATGATATTTCAGATCTGAAAATTCCAGAAGTCCGTATTTTTAAACTAGACCTAACTATGTAGACCATAAATTTGCATAGGAATGCATTCTTCAAATCCGCACCGGTACAGTGACTCTTTCTTTCCACCCACACACAGCCTCGGTTGACACACTTCTAAGAATAACCCTTCTAGACAGTCTCAAAACACTAATCTATTCACCTCTTAGAACACTATTCTGTACCCATATCTTGGAAACATCAAAATCCAATCAAACCGTATACTATTTCAATTTAACAATTCATTGCTCAATACTAAACATGAGGTCACGATAAATACTTGTTTATGTACTCACTGGCTTTTCTCCATGACATGACTACGGCTGTTTATTAAATCCAGCCCCGATGGGCATTCTTCATCCAATTAGGAATCGAGAGAGTCCAGCTTTTTCATAATTATTCCAATAAGAGGACCAATGGGGACGCGAGGAATGGTGCGGGAATTATATCCACGGAGGAATGACAAGTCTTCAGATCGTTCCTTCCGCCGGAGACACCATCCCAGAAGACATTTGGTGGGACGCCGGGGAAGGAAATGTAGCTTTTTTATTTCTAATTTACATGCGCAAAGTCCAAACCACCAAAAAAAGGTGGGGAGGGAGAGAGAAGATTTGATGTAGGCGCGCAGCCAGCTGGAGAGGAGCCAACCCCCCCAAAGAGGCGATTCATTCCACTTTTGTGAGGGATTCCACTCTTTTTCGAGAAGGGGCATCGTTAAAAGCAAACTGTGGAAGTAGCTCTTGCTGGATTCTTTCTTATTGAATTCTGATGCTACTTTGGCACGATACTTTGATGGAGATGATTGTTGTGTTAAGAAGTTTCATAGTGGTTATTATTTTTTTGATTATGTCATTGATTTTTATTGAGTTGAACAACTTAGTTGTTCAATTTAAAACGAATGTTGCTTTTAAAATGTGTGACGATTAGTTTATGATAGCTTAGGTATTCTTAATAAGTCTTGATTTTTGACAAAATGAATTTTTTTTTTTTTTTTTTTTTTTTTTTTTTGAAATCTGATGATATAGTACTTTTGTAGAATAGTTTGATGATGATTACGGCAGCAGTATTATTAATTTTTGAGTTGAATCACTTGGTTGTTCGCCTTGAATTTTACTTTTAAGGAGTGTGGCAATTAGTTTATGATAGCTTAGGTATTCTTAATAGGTCTAGATTCTTGACAAATGAAATTTTTGCAGGTTTTGTTTTTTAAATCCGACGATACTTTTGCAGAATAGTTTGATAGAGATTATGATAGATGTGTTAAGACTATTATTCTTTTCTATTGAGTTGAACAATGTGGTTCAACTTAAAACAAATATTGCTTTTAAAATACGTAACAATTCATTTATGATAGCCTAGGCATTCTTAACAAGATTTGTTACGAATTGATAAATGAAATTCGTGAAGAAGAAGAAGTTCTTGATAAATGTCATTTTTTTCAGGTTTTTTAAAAAATTTGTTGATACTTTTGCAGGATAGTCTGATGGAGATCATAACGTCTGTGTTAAGAGTATTATTCCTTTCTATTGAGTTGAATAACTTGGTAGTTCAACTCAAAACAAATGTTGTTTTTAAAATTGAAAATTTATTTATGGTAGCTTTGACATTCGTAGCTAGTCTTGATTTTTGATAAATGAAATTTTTGCAGGTTTTTTTTTTAAATATGATGATACTTTTGCAGGATTATATGATGGTGATTATGGCAACTGTATTAAAAGTATTATTCATTACTATTGAGTTGAACAACTTTATTGAACTTAAAATGGATGTTTCTTTTAAAATGCGTGACAATTCCTTTATGATAGATTAGGTATTCTTAAGAAGTCTTGTTTTTTGATAAATGAAATTTTTGCAGGTTTTTGTTTCGAAATCTAATGATACTTTTGCAGGATTGTTTGATGGGGATTATGGCTGAAGTGGTAAAGAGAAATATTCATTTCTATTAGGTTGAACAACTTGTTTGTTGGATTAAAATGTGAGACAGTAGAGTTTGTGACAACTTGGGTATTCTTAAAATTTCTTGATTCTTGCAAAATGAATCTTTGCAATTTTTACTAAAACCTGAGGATATTTTTTACACTTTATTTTGATTAAGTTTAGGATTACTCAATTTGAAAAATTGGAATTGAATTGTTAGTGAAATGAAAATTTGATTGTATTACAATTAAGCAAGATTGAAACCTAATAAAAAATTGACTACTTAGTTTAGATCGTTAAAAATACTGCATAACATCTTAATTCTCAGCAAAAAATTCCTTGTAAAAACACCAGTTTTATAAACATTTATTTCGAACAAAACATCTAAATTAGTTTCGATAAATTAATTTAAAATTAGAAATTAATGGATATTGTAGTACTTTCAATAAGAAAAAGTATTGTATTTAGTGGATGTTTAAAAGTCAGTTATTTATTTATTTTCCGTATACATAAGTATACGAAAATCAAATATATATACATACATAAACATATTCCTACATATTCCATGCATTATATACATACATATTCCATACATATTAAATATACATATATATTCCGTATACATATATAAACACAAGGAGGGCTAATCCAAGAGACAAAAAAAGTTTTCTATTGAGTTTAGTTATTATTTATTTTCAGTATGAAGAGTTTGGGGAGTATATATTTTTTTTCTTCAATTAGTGAATATAGTATTTAGTGAATATTAATTTTTCTTTAACCTAGGAAATATAAATTTTTTTCTTCAATCTCGTGAATATTATTTTTTTCTTCAACCTAGTGAATATTAATTACTTCTTCAATCTCGCCAATATTATTTTTTTCTTCAACCTAGTGAATATTAATTACTCCTTCAACCTTGTGAATATTATTTTTGTCTACAACCTCGGGAATATTACTTTTTTCTTCAAACTAGTAAATATTAATTATTTCTTCAACAGAATGAATATTAATTTTTTTAAATAGTCTGATTTTAATTCTCAAATATTTAATAATATTTCAAAACTCATTTTGAACATATTTTTCATGTTCTCAAATTTTCAAAAAATATTGCTACTAATTTTCCAATTAGCTTTTTCTCTTTGAAACTAAATAAAACAAATTTCTATGATCGTTTAAAATTAAAATATAAAAATTTAATTTAAAACTAAAATATAAAATAAAATAAATTTATTATCTAAAAGAAATATGCATTAGAAATATAGATTTTAGTATAGATGATAAATTATATAATGTCTTTATATATATATATATTAAAAATTTAAAATAATGTAATAATATATATTTGGTAAAATATTTTTTATTGCAACTATTATTTAGAAGAAACTTAATTCACATAAAGGATTCTGACTAAATTTTTTTATAAATCACATAAATTGTTTTTAATATTTAAGATGTCAATAAAGTCAAAACTTAATTGTATTAATAATATTTATGTAATGTAAATACTTTCAAATGAAAGTACATATTTTTTTCTTTTCAAATACACCCAAAGATTTTTTATCTGTCTGAAAATAGTGTTATGCATTTAAAATATCCATTGTAGTTCAAATATAGCAAACACATTTGTGCTATATTTACGAAGCAGCGAATCTTACAATATTTATTTAGGATTCTCAGGAATTGAGTAGGTTTTTTTTAGAATTTAATGACAGTATTGCGTGCTAAAACTATGATTGCAGTTTCTCAGACGTAAAGAACTGGTGAAATGTTATTGATCAAATAAAAAGAACAAATAATAAATTTATTATTTAAAAGAAATATGCATTATAAATATAGATGGATTATATAATTTCTTTTAATTGATCAACGTTTATTTTTATTATATTTAAATTTCGAAACAGCATAAATATACTAAGTAAAATATTAGATTTTTCTTCATATGAGATAAAATGTTTTAGAGAATTAATTAAGTATAATTACTATTATTCTGAAATAATAATATTTTTTTAAATGTAAAAAAAGTATCAAATTGATACTCAATGATGATTTAACATTCTTTATAAATCTTAATGGGGGATAAAATTTTAATTTAAAATGTTTATTTAAAAACTTCATTAACGAAAAAAATTGTTGATGGTTCAATTTCATCCTAGTTGAAACGGAATTTTCTTTATGGCAGATACAATTTTAATTTAAAATGTTTATATATAAACTTTTTAATGAAGAAATTGCTGTTCAATTTCATCCTAGTTGAAAAAGAATTTTCCTTTATGGCAGATAAAAATTTAATTTAAAATCTTAATATAAAAATTTTATTAATGAAGAAAATTGTTGATGGTTCAATTTCATCCTAGTTGGAATAGAATTTTCGTGTATGGGGGGGAGATTATTTTAATTTAAAATCTTAATATAAAAACCTTATTAATGAAAAAAAAATTGTTGAGGGTTCAATTTCATCTTAATTGAAACAGAATTTTCACTTAAGGCAGATAAAATTTTAATTTAAAATGCTTATTAACGAAAAAAAATGTTGATGTTCAATTTCATCCTAGTTGAAACGTAATTTTCCTTTATTGAAAAGAATCAAAGGTAAAAAAAATTAATAGCTAGCCTAGTTCCTACACAATAAATTGTAATAAATAGGATCTGAGTAATTATTAAATATTCAATTTATAATTTTATGTTTATAAAATGCTTTCTAGATGTACATAAAAAGTACACAACATGAAACACAATTTGAGATATGAAAAATAAAAGGAATGTTGCTTTTAAATACCGAGGGTTTCAACCTGAAGTCATACTATACTTGTCTGCCTGAATTGTAAGCGAACACATCTAGATAAAAAAACATAGCATAGTGTAATTGGTTAATATGCGCCTGTTGGCCAAATAATTGGTGCTCTGGCCTTTGGTACCATAGGCATCAAGTTCAAATCCTGGCGGCGGCATAGATGTCTGTTAGCGGTTCGGTAAACTATAGGTCCTGGTCTAATTCGCTCTAAGTGGCAAAAAAAAAAAAAAAAAAAAAAAAATTACCGTAGAGCGACAAACCATGCCTAGACAGCTAATTGGTTTTCACTCCCTTAGTATAGAAAACCAATAAGTTTTGTGTAGATACCAAATCACTTCAACCCACAATATAAAGGTGAACTAATGTAAAAATTATTATAATATTTTTGTCTTGTTCTTTAAATTTACATTTCGCTTTTATTTTCAAACAGCATTGTACTGCCAAATGAAAATGGAAATGCAAATAATCAATAAGTAAATAAAACTTTATGCTTAGAGAAAAAAGCAAACGTTAAAAAACTGATAAAAGGCCTTAATGTTTAGATACCCTTGTTTATAAAAATATTCACTATCCCTTCAAAAATATCTACAAATGCAATCAATTTGCGAATATCGGCGAACGTAGGTGACAGGCAACAAGACTGGATCGATTATTGATTGTTAGCAAAAGTGTAAAATACAAACAGTTGCAAAAAATCTATTTTTGCATTCAAGAATTAACTGCCTGTGAATTGATGATAAAGGCCAAGCCTGCAGTGCAAGATTATTGTATATCGATTACTTAAAATCAATTACTTTTTAAACTGTTTGTACTTTATCTCTATTAATAAGCTAAAAACAGATTAAGTATTTCATAAATGAAATTTTTATTGCCCATATCTTTTTATAGTACACGAAATTTTTAAGGATAGGTATAAATATTTACTTATACTTTTCAATACACATTGTCCCTAAATAACTTCCCTTAAAATTTAAAAGAAATTTAAACTTTGTCACAGATTAAAAATTCTGTAAAGTTTAAATGAAGTTTATAAATATTGGACTATTCAAATGTTTGCTGATGATAGTATATTTTGATGATGAATGAAATATCGGTATAAGTTATTGCTTATTTTTATAAGCAATAACTTATGACAGCTTTAATCACAGATTTGAAATTAAATTTTAAATTTAGAATTATTACACTAGATTCATAGTTTTATACTAAAGAAGATACAATTTTAAAAATTTCTAATTTAAATTTAAATAAAATAAAATAAAAATTTCTACAACTTAAAATTTCTCTATTCACTCATTTAAATATTTACAATGAATAATCTTAAAATAATTTTCCGTCGACCTGTTTTGACTTGGCAATGATTGACTTGATACTTTTTATTACTTTACTAAGTCAAAAAAAAAGTTCTAAACTTCATCAATTTTGAGTATTAAATATTTATTGTTTAAGAAGATTATTAAAATGTAAAATAAAATTAATGGCAAAAATATTTCTTTAAACAGAAGTGATTACTTATAGAAGCTATAATCTTATCCAAAGATCTGTTATAAAGAATTTAGTTTAGTTAGCAAACAATCATTATTTGAATAAATATAAAAGTATTTATGGCTAAGAATATTTGTGCAAAGACAATATTATTAGACATCACAGACAATTATTAATATTAATAACTTTTTTGTTGTTTCTTATCCCACTTGAAAGACAGCAACTTCCAGACCAAGTTCATGAACCCGTGTGTTCTCAAACAATGGAAAACCACTTCAGGACTTGAGCACAACTGAATCTTCTGGCAACCAATGCAAGTCAAGATATGGGCAGAAGTGGCTTGAGTCAATCTACATTTCGGGTAAAGGCAATTAAAACTTAACGTCCCACACATGACGTTGAGCATGAAGATGACCACTGTGGCCTAGCAAGAGCCGTCTGTTCGGATCTAGTCTCCGGCCGCAATTAAAGCAGCACCAGGACGGTTGCAATCCTACCACTCAGGTACGGGGGTCTTTCTACAGGAGCAGTTGATAATTAATTTGATCCTAGAGGCAAGTTCCGAGAAAGAGAGACAGCCATCATCAGTAGAACTCATAAGGCTGCTCTCCTTGGCCAGCTCATCTTCATACCACTTGCACCGCGTGGGTCCAGGTTATGATATAGTCCCACTGTAGCCCATGCATGTCGTAAAAGGCAACTAAAATAGATACCCATTTTCATTTTTAGTGTTTTATTTGACATTTTGTATGAGGTTTAGAGTATGTATAATTGGATATCATTGCGCGTATGAGGCCTGACCATTGCATTGTGCAGTCCTTTAAGCTAAATGCATATTCACTAGTTCCGCATTCGTATCACCAATCATTTCTGCGTCAGTGCATTAAATGAAGAGTCATAGAGAATGCTCGAAACGCCGTCTACCATCTCTGGAAAGCATTTCCGATCTATCATTGCTATGTAATTACGAGGCTTTCCCTCATAAAAGTTTGAAAAGCTGAGACGAACTGTATTAAGTAAAGTTTAAATTTCGCAGCTGAGTACATAAAACTATTGAATTATGGAAAAATTTACACATAGTGATATCAATATCCAGCAGATGTTTATGGTTTACAAGCGTTTACTTTATTGGGTAAAAACAGCGCCGAGGCTATAACAAACATGTCCAGAAAGGAAAATTATACTCTTTAAAGAGTGGTGATTCTGCCAGACATTGCACAATAGATCCCGGCCAAGTCGTGGATGCGTGACATGGTCGCGTGTGGTTATATTAATTTTTTAGATTGACTTCCAACAACATTTTCACTCTAACCGAACATCCCATTATGCAAGGGTTTCTAGTAATTACGCCACACTAAAACTCTGCCCTAGCAATACGCCATTTAAAACTTCTTCAAAGTACTTATCAAGTCCTAATTCGCAGGTAACACGGAGCCCTTCGGAGCGTTATTCTTTAATTATGGTGAAGTGTTCGTGGCTGCGAATGAAAGGCGGGCGGGGTTCTTTAGTTTCTTTTTTTTTATTGTTGTTGTTATTCCAGGAACTTTGGAAGAGAGGATGAGAATAATTAAATTCTTAATTTATGTTCTCCGGTGCATGGTCCCGGGGGACAAACCGAACTTAAAATCACTGTTCTGCCGTATAAATAATCATTTACGAAGTGGGGTAAGGAATTAATTACTTTTCAAAGTAAAGTATCTAAACAAGGATTTATAAAGATTAATCTTTGGTTTTGGACATCTGTTTTGAAGTATGGCAATTTTTCTAGTGCAGGCAAGTAATTCTTAATGTCCTTGGTTTTGTTTAGCTTAAAAATTTCTCGGTTTCAAAAATAAATTTTTCTATTTTTGAGAATAATTTTTTCGACTCAGTGATAAAATCTATTTTTTTCTGATGAAGCTTGAAATTATAAGCTTAATAGTTAAGGTTTGCAGAATGAATATTGTCAGTTTGGCCATTTGGGGAACAATTGAGATTTGTACAAAATAAATTTTATGTAATAAAAAGATTAATGAGCGATTTAATTTTCTAGATCTATATCCTTAACATGGATTATTAATTTTAAAAAAGTTAAGATGTGCAGAATGACTATGATAGGTTTGAGCATTTGTGGAACAATTGTTCATAGATTTAAAGAACAACAGACATTAAAATTAAAATATGAATTTTATGTATTAAAAAAATTAGATGATTTATTTAAGCTTCTAGATAGGCTATAACCATAAACAGGGATTATTAATTTAAAATCGTTAAGGTTTGCAGAATGACTATTGTCAATTTGACCATTTGTGGAACAATTGTTTGTCCATCTGGAGAACAACTGACATAAAAAATTCAATATAGATTTTATATAATGAAAAAAATTAAATTAATTATTTAGTTTCTAAATAGGCTATAACCTTTAACATGAATTATTAATTTAAAAAAGTTAAGGTTTGCAGTATGACTAATGTGAGGTTGACTATTTGTGGAACAATTGCTTGTTCATTTGAAGAACAACTGAAAATAAAATTAGAATATAAATTTTATACAATAAATATTTTAAGTGAATTATTTAAGTTTCTAAATAGGCTGTAACTTTTAACATGGATTATTAATTCAAAAACTATAAATAAAATTAAATTAAAACAAGGAAAATTCTGTCAGTCGAAAAAAAAATTGATTTCGTTTTAGTTTACATAAGTTTACATGCGACACTATAGAAAATTTAAAACAAAACATTAATGGTTTGGTTTGTCGCTGTACGGTCATTTTGTGCACACGAGTGCTAAACAGACCGGGACCTACAGTTTAAAGTGGATTACGAAAAAGTCCCAAACAAACAAAAAAGGCCCACAAGGATTCAGACCTGATACCTGTGGTACCAAAGACAAAACGCTATCCATTTGACCACCAGGCCGCCAAAACATTAATGAGTAAAATAACAGTTTGAAAAACCCATTAAAAATAGACATGAAAAATGATAATAATAATTTATCTGAAAAGTAAGCAAATGAAAATGAATTAAATTTATATAACTTTTAATTATAAACAATCTTTTTTACACTCTAACTTTTAATAGTAATTTCTCAATTACATTTCAAGGCCTAAAACCAGTGTGCAAAAATACACTTTTAAAAGTGCATGACCTTGCTAGTTCGTTGGCACTCAAAACGCGGAAGACACTGTCTCATGTGGTGATGATAGAGAAAAATGACACCGGCGATTTATCAAACAGAAATAAGATCGATAGATGCTCTTTGGCAAAGGTGGATGAATTTACTCAAAGCTGGTAAAAAAGAGGGCTTCAGTACAATTTGACATCTGAGATATTTCCTCCACTTAAAAGTGCCACCAGATTTGATTGATTGTATTTTTGATTTGCCTTAGATCAATAACGAATTTTTACAGTGTGTAGAAATTATTTATTTAAATGGTTTAAACTAAATTCTTGTTATATACTATAAAACCCTTATTAGACCTATTTTGGTCTATGGCTCTGAAACTTGGACTTTGGCAAGATCTGATGGGGCCCATTTGGGTATATTTGGGCGGAAGATTTTAAGGGCTATTCTTGGAGGTGTTAGGGAAAGTGATTGTTAGAGAAGACGGTACAACGCAGAAATTTATAAATGCTATAAAAACCAGATATTAAAAAAAGGATTGAAATCTATATATTAAACTGGGCTGTTCATGTAATTAAAAGGAGTTATTTAAATCCTGTAAAAAGGATCGTTTTGCCAAAGACACACAGACAAGAAGAAGACGACCCAAATTGCGATGGATAGACGCAGTTGAAAAAGATTCTGCTGTACTAAAGGTTAAGAATTGGAGGACCCTTGTCACTCAAAGGAATGCATGGAAATCTCTTCAAAGGAGACCCTCTGGGTTGCCGTGCTATTAATGATGATGATTAAATAAAAGAAATTATTAAAAGTTAATATAGAACTTGGATTTATCCGAATTATTCTAGGCACTCTATAATTATAAAGATAATTATGTAATTCTGATAATATATTGCTCTAAATTGTATTATATGAATACAATCATGGGGAATATTTAAGAGATATTTCTTAACATGCTTATAAAATTATTTTATATTTTATACTACTTAAATATAATTACAGGAATTAAAAAAAATCTAATGCAAATATCTAATGAAAATGATTATCATTATATTTAATGTAAATTATGAAATTAAGGATTTAACAAATTTTTTTTAGTTTCATTAAAATTTTAAGATAATTTTTAATTGTCTTTTATGAAATAAGCTTTATTCAATGTTTCAGAAACATACAACCTTTTTTAAAAATATTTTTATGAATCAGTTTGCCTTTTGAGTGAACTCTAAATTCTATAAAAAATTAATTTAAAATTTCTCAATAACATCTAATATAATTTATACAAAAATTAATTGCATTTTGAAAAATGTGCTATACAAAATAAAAAATCTTATACATTTAAGAAAACAACTTAAATAAACACACACACACAAATTTTAGTTTGTATGGTTTTAAAATAAAAATTTTCGAATTTTTTCTCTTAATTCTTTTTCTTTTTTTTTAGTTGTAGACGATGCAATTCGAATTGATCCTTTAAATAGTTATTTGACAGATTTAGTATCTACAGAACCAAAAGACATTAGCACGCGTGAAAATACATGTATCAGTAATGAGATTTTTATTACCTTAGGCTTAACAATACTTAACCATTATGATAATATGTTTATGATGTATTGAAAAATTTTGCCCGTTACAAACTAAAGGTTTTTTTCATAACAAAGAATTGCATTCAGAATAGACATGATTCAGTCTACTTTGAAAAATATTCTGTCATCCATTATTTTCAGTTTTCACTGGAGCCAATAATTTGAAAGACATAACCTAAATAATCAGTTTAAGCATTTAACTGGCTTCAGAAAAAATATTAGTGATTTTCTTTCAAAAGTGAAATACCTCTTCTCTCCCTTATGTTGTAAATAATGTGATTTCTAGTTACTTTATTTTAAAGATATCAGCTAATGCGTGCATTGTTTTAAAAAAAGATATTAATTATGATATTAATAAGCTATGAATTTAATTATAAACCTAATTTTAAATTGATAATAAACAATTGTCAAATAAAAAAAAAAACCTTACAATCCT
The DNA here is from genome assembly GCA_021605075.1 of Caerostris darwini. Lineage (NCBI taxonomy): Eukaryota > Metazoa > Arthropoda > Arachnida > Araneae > Araneidae > Caerostris > Caerostris darwini. The sequence continues at coordinate 157,541 of BPLQ01000304.1, forward strand.
AAATCCGATATATATATATATATATATATATATATATAATGCTTGTAAATAAAAATTAAAGTGTTCCCATGAACCTGAAAGTGGTCCTCTTCTTGAAGCAGTTATAGGTCTACTATAGGACAAGACTATTACTATAAACTAAAATAAAAGCTGATAGAAATAATCTATTAAAAGAAGTATCGAAGCCTTTTAACAAAAATTGCAATAAGTATTCAAAATAAAAAGAATTCAATGTTACGTAGATGTAAATCAATTATTTGATAATATTTTTAATGTGCAAGTAACAGAATTTAATATTATTGTGCATAATTGAATGAAATTTCTTTTAAAATTTCTCTTTCCATATTTACTTTAAAAAGAATTAAATTATTATTATATTTCATTCATATTAAGAATATTATTTAATTTTTATTGTAGGCCTTTTTAAGACCAATTAATAAATAAATACTTTTTCCTTATTGGCATGGAAACGGATTATTCTAAAAACAACCAATTAAAAAAAAATTTATTGCTGTAAACAGCAATAAATTAACAACAGTAATCGGTAATAAATTCAGTAGTTCAGTAAGTAAATATTATTAGTTACTTCAGTTATCTTATTGATTAATTAAGTAATAGTAGTTCAGTTTAGTTCAGTAAATAATTCAGTTAAATTCAGTATATAATTCAGTTCAGTTATTCAATTAGTTCAGTTCATATTGATTAGTTAAGTAATAAGTTTAGTAATTCCTTTTGACCGAGAAATTTGAATTTAGTAGAAAAATATAAGAATAAACTAGGAACTTCAATTTAATAGGAAAACTCTTTGACGATGAATTTAAAATCAGCAAATGCTTTTATATTCTGGGTTTCATTATAGTTCTTATTTATTGACGTACAACCAAAACATGTTGTTAATGTAAAAAGATTTAAAAATAACTCATAATTGATTAGACACCTTTGTTAAGCCGAAATAATTTACAAATAAATAGCTTAAAATAATTATTTTGAAATTTATAAATGAAAAAAGGGGGCGTTTCCACTGATCCACGAGTCGGTTACGTGAAATTTAAAACAATATTAGGATGATTCATGCATTAATAAGTCGGTAAAAAATTTAAATGTCATCGAATAATATACGATTTTGTGATTAAAACTAATAATTCGCTTTTACGAAAATTAATTAAAATATATTATTGTAAATTAATTACTTTTTAATATTTTTAATTTTCCTTAATGAAAAAAATTATTAAAATAATATAAAAAAAGTTTTAAGAGAAATGATTTTGTAAATAAGGATTGTTATTAAGATACCTAAACTGATCAAGCTAAAAATTGTTTTATATTTGTTTAATGTCATTTAATCCTGAATTATTGTTAACTAAATACTTAAGAATAAATAAAAATAATTAAATAGTGTGTTCTACTCAGCAGATTAAAAGAAAGTTGCATAATTTAATTTACAACATTCATTAGTGAAGCCGCTAATTTTGTTTCTTTTCATTCTTTATCTTATTATCTCCTATTAGATCCTAATATTTCTGTATAAATTCTTTGCACTTTTTCTGCTTTTATTTTCTTTACTCTTGTGATCAATAAATAAGGCACTTGGCATTTCAAAAGGTATATATATATATATTCAATGCAGATATATTTTAATTGAAAATTAACTTTGGGTCTTCGGACTTTCCCTTTTATAGAATAATGTATTACTTAGAAATATAATAAATGCAAAAATAGTGAGTATTTTTTATTAGAAAACATTTTTTATTAAAAAAAAATTATATTCGTAGATAATTTTTTAAAAAACTTTTTAATGAGATAATTCGAATGTTACTTTAAGATGTTAGTAAGAAATTTTTCTATTATTTCAATTTGCTTGTTAGTATTATCACAAATATCAACCAGGAAAATTAAAACGTTAGTTATATATAGTATAGTATTATGCAACAATAGTATAATAATTTAGTATATTTCTGCAACAATATGATTCTTGATTCTGAAAATGTCAGGTTTTGTGCCTCTTACCCCATATAGAAGAAAAATAATTTTTTCCATTATAAAATTATAGCAGCTGTATTATTTTAGTAAGTTTATTTTTTAATGGTAATATATATAAATACTAGGATGATTGCATCAAAAATTTCTTTTATTACTTGCAATTAATCAATATGCTCTTTGAATTTAAAAATAACAGTTTAGTGGTTTGAAGTAAACGACTTATATTCATAACAAACAGTAAATAATGACCCTTTGAATTCAACTTAAACTTTAAATTTAATCGAAATCGCATTGTTTCTATTTTCACAGAGAGTGTTTGTACAAGATTTGAAAATTATGTATCTTATTACTATTCAAAATTGTTATAGATCAACTAAAAATGTAATGTAATAATTTCATCTATTTGCTAGGTGCACATTTCTAAATAGTATGAGATTAAAAAATTTATTATGCAATAGCAGTTTTAAAATGATAATCTTCAATCCATTATATAAATCCAGATTTATAAATGTATTCACGTGAAATTTTGCATTTATTTTCATTGTTGCTTTGTCCATTATTTATTGAAGGACACTCGATACTGCTTTTAGTTACTTTGTCATTTTGCTTGCACGCATACATAACTTTTCATGATATGCTAACGTGTTTCTGTCCTTTTTTTTACGAAGGCTTATCTTTTGTTGAAATAATTCCTAATTGCAAATGTTTTCAACTACATTTTGTTTGTTTGGGAAACGAATGGAATGATATCCCCATATTCAAACTACAGAATCCGTTAAGTTCATCTATGGTGATGCAATTTGGCATCAGATATTTTTTTCAAAAATGAATTATTACCATTCAAAACTGTTATATGCTAACTAAGAATGTAATCAAATGATTTCTTCTATTCGCTATGTCACATTTAAGACATACACATTTCTAAAATGTATAAGATTAGTTTATTATACAATAGCAGTTTTAAAATGATGTTATTGAATCCATTATCTGAATCTAGAATTGTAAATGAATCCACTTCAAATTTTGCATTTTTTTCATCGTTGCTTCGTCTATTATTTCCTGCAGGATATTCGATACTGGACTGGTTTCTTTGTATACATTTTGCTTACGCTAATACATCATTTTTTCTAACTTACTTCTGCTATTTTTTTACGAAGGCCTTTTTTGTTGAAATAATTCATAAATGGAAATGTTTTCAACGCCATTTTGTTTTCTTTGGAAGATGAATGGAATGATATCCCCATATTCAAACTGCCGAATCTGTTAAGTTCATCTCTGGCGATGCAATTTGACATCAGATCTTTTTCCAAAAACGAATTATACAAAATGAAATTAATATTTTTCAACACTGTTATATATCAATTAAGAATGTAATCAAATGATTTCATCCATTTGCTGGGTCACATTTCTTAATAGCATAATGCTAAAAAAATTTATTATGCTTTAGGAGTTTTAAAATGATACATTTCAATCCATTATATGAATCCAGAATTATAAATGAATCATCATGACATTTTGTATTTCTTTTCATTGTTGCTTCATCTATTATTTCCTGAGAGATATTCGATACTGTGTATACATTTTGCTTAACACTCATACATCATCTTTCCTGATACGTTAACTTGCTTCTGCATTTTTTTACGAATGCCTTTCTTTTGTCAAAATAATTCATAAATGCAAATGTTTTCAAAGCCATTTTGTTATGTTTGGAAGACGAATGGAATGGTATCCCAATATTCAAACTACCGAATCCGATAAATTCATCTCTGGGGATACAATTTGGCATCAGATCTTTTTCAAAACAGGAATTATTACGAATACAAAATTGCTATATATAATCTAGTAATGTAATTGAATGATTTTGTTATTTGCTAGTTCACATTTAAGAATAATACATGCACATAACTAAATAGCATGATCTTAGAAAATTTATTATCCAATAGCAGTTTTAAAATGATATTCTTTCATCCATTATATGAATCCAGAATTATAAATCAATTCATAATAAATTTTGCATTTATTTTCATTGTTGCTTCGTCTATCATTTCCTGAAGGATATTCGATACTGTGTATACATTTTGCTTACATTCATACATAATTTTTCCTGTTACTTTTAACTTGCTACTGCATTTTTTTTATGAAGGCCTTTCTGTTAAAATAATTCGTAAATGCAAATGTTTTCAACGCCATTTTGTTTTGTGTGGAGGACGAATGGAATGATATCCCCATAGTTAAACTACCGAATCTGTTAAGTTCATCTCTGGCGATGCAATTTGACATCAGTTTTTTTTCTAAAAAATAAATTATTACTATTCAAGACTGTTATATATCAAATAAGAATGTAATCGAATGGCTTCGTCTATTTGGTAGATCACATATAAGAGTAATACATATACATTTCAAAATAGTATGAAGTAAAAAAAAATTATTATGCGATAGCAGTTTTAAAATGATAATCTTCAATCCATAATGAATCCAATGAAATTTTGCATTTCTTTTCAGATATTTATAAATACATTTTCCTTATACTCATACATCACTTTTCCTAACTTGCTTCTGCACTTTTTTTATGATGGCCTTTCTTTTGTCAAAATAATTCATAAATGCAAATGTTTTCACCGCCATTTTGTTTTGTTTGGAAGACGAATGGAATGATCCTCAGATCTTTGACAGTCAGATCTATTTTGCAATAGCAGTTTTAAAATGATAATCTTCAATCCATTATATGAATCCAGAATTATAAATCAATCCACATGAAATTTTGCATTTCTTTTCATTGTTGCTTCGTCTATTATTTCCTGAAGAATATTCTATACTATGTATACATTTTCCTTATACTCATACATCACTTTTCCTAACTTGCTTCTGCACTTTTTTTATGATGGCCTTTCTTTTGTCAAAATAATTCATAAATGCAAATGTTTTCACCGCCATTTTGTTTTGTTTGGAAGACGAATGGAATGATCCTCAGATCTTTGACAGTCAGATCTATTTTGCAATAGCAGTTTTAAAATGATAATCTTCAATCCATTATATGAATCCAGAATTATAAATCAATCCACATGAAATTTTGCATTTCTTTTCATTGTTGCTTCATCTATTATTTCCTGAATTCGATACTATGTATACATTTTGCCTACACTCATACATCATTTTTCCTAACTTGCTTCTGAAATTCTTTTTACGATGGCCTTTTTTTTTTGTCGAAATAATTCATAAATGCAAATGTTTTCAACGCCATTTTGTTTTGTTCGGAAGACGAATGGAATGATATCCCAATATTCAAACTACCGAATCCGTTAAGTTCATCTCTGGCGATGCAATTTGGCATCAGATCATTTTTTCCAAAAAATGAATTATGCATGGCCAAAAAGAAAGAAAGAAAGAATGAAGAGAAAAATGGGATTCAATATATCACGAAAAGCGCCAACTTTCTGTTGAACAAAGTTTAAAGATTATTTTTTTTTCTTGTCCAAAGATTTACTGGTGGATGATGCTTTCGGAGCAATGTTGGTTGAGTGTTTTTCACATTTTTCTCCCTCCTGCTCCAAGACATAAAGAAAAAATTGCTTCTGCGTGATTAGATTGTGCTTTCGAAGTGAGCGATAGAAGACCATCGATTCTTTTGGATAAACACATTCTGTAATAGAATACATTGAAAGATTTTGACTAAGAGGAGAGAGCAAAAAGTTGTGTTGGAAAAAGTATTTGCAAGATTTATTAAAAAAATAATTTTTTAAGATGAGAAATATTCCTGAGATTATTTTTTTTATTTTCAAAATTTGAGTCAACATACTTTTGCTGTTTTTCTTTAATACAAGTTTTCAAAATAACTTAATAATTAAGAAAAAAATATCTTAGAAAATTTCTTGTATCTATTTTAATTCAAAAACATTTATTATTTAAATTCTTAAAATGTATATCTTTAATAGTCTTTATTTTATAAGTCTGTTTTATTCATCATCATTATTTTATAAGTCAGTTTTATTCACCAAAATTATTATCATTATTCCTTACATTCTATGATTATCCTTAATTCATTATTAGTCGTGTGTTAGATTAAGGAATGACTAGTTGTTTGAAATTGATTAATCAAGCAATCAATTTGTCTTTATGTGCTTAGTAATGTATAGTTACTATAATAATTGTAAGTCTGATGTATTAAATGTTATTAATCTCTTCTCTATTATTTCTTAGATCTCGAAAAAATTATTTATACGAAATTTAAATTATTATATAAAATTTATATAAAAATGAAATTCAAAGATTATGCAGAAAATGTATTAATTAGTTTTCAACATTATTCAGCATTATTAAAACAAAATTATTATCATTATTCATTCGATTGTTGATGACTATCATTAGTCAATTATTAATTGTGTATTAGATTAATGAATGACTAATAGTTAACCATTGATTTATCAAGCAAGCAATTAGTCTTCATGCCGTTAGTAAAGTATAGTTACTATAATAATTCTAAGTCTGATGTATTGAATATTATTAATCTACATTATTATCTCTTAGATCTTAAAAAAATTGTTTTTTAAGTTCAATATTATACAGAAAATGCATTAATTATTTTTCAACATTATTCAACACTATTCAACATCATTAAAACAAAATTATTATCGTTATTCATTAAATTGTCAATAATTATCATTAGCCAATTATTAGTCGTGCATTAGATCAATGGAAAAAAGTTAAATAATCAGAAAATCAGTTGTCATTGGTAAAGTATAATAACCATAATAACTATAAGTCTGATATATATTGAATATCATTAACCAACACTTTTATTCCTTAGATCATAAAAAATTGTATTATAAAATTCAAATATTATGCAGAAAATGCATTAGTTAATTTTCAATGCAGTTCAACATTATTAAAACAAAATTATTATCATTATTCATTAGATTGTCATTGACTATCATTAGTCAATTATTAGTTGTGCATTAAATTAATGAATGGCTAATCGTTAACCATTAATTAATCAGGCAGTCAAGTGGTGTTTATGTCATTAGTAAAGTATAGCTATTAGAATAGTTATAATTATGATGTATTAAATATTATTAATCACTAATATTATTCCTAAGATCTTGAAAACATTGTTTTATAAATTTAGAATATAATGCAGAAGATGTATTAATTATTTTTCGTACGTAAATATTATTTTGTTTTATTTATTAAGGAAAATTATAAAAAAAATACTAACTCTTTATAAACTATTATGGAAAGTATAGTTACTGTACTAATTATACGTAATATAGTTACTGTACTAATGATATATTAAATATTAGGTTGGGGAAAAAGAAATCCATTATTTTTTCGATAGATGGCTGTAGTGATCGATATCACGTAAAGTATCAATTAAACAAAAGATTTATGCTCGTTAGAAAGGTGGCACTTCGTACTAAAATAATTCTTTTTTTTCTGTTTTTTGTTTGGTCCATTCAGTTGGGAGTTACAGGGTGTTAAAAATGGAAGTGAACAAAGAGAAAATTCGGTACATTTTACAGTTTTTCTTTGACAAAGGCGAAAATGCAAGCCAGGCGGCTAAAATTGTGAATGGTGTTTATGGTTCCGATACTGTAACAGCCAATTATGTGCAATTTTGGTTTCGTAGATTCTGTTCAGGAATTTTTGATGTTAAAGATGCACCTCGCACAGGTAGGACGGTCGTCGAAAATGTCGATAAAATCGGAGAAATGATCGAAGTTGACCGGCATGTTAGCAGTCGTAACATCGCCCAGGAGCTAAAAATCGACCATAAAACAGTTTTAAACCATTTACACAAAGCTGGATTCAAAAGAAGCTCGATGTTTGGGTGCCACACCAATTAACAGAAAAACATGATGGATCGAATTTCCATCTGCGAAGCCTTGGCCAAACGGAATGAGATAGACCCATTTCTTAAACGGATGGTGACTGGAGATGAGAAATGGATCACATACGATAACCCTGTGCGAAAACGATCGTGGTCAAAGAGCGGTGAAGCACCTCAAACGGTGGCCAAACCAGGACTAACGGCCAGGAAGGTTCTGTTATGCATCAGGTGGGACTGGAAGGGGATTATTTATTATGAGTTGCTTCCATATGGCCAAACGCTAAATTCTGATCTCTACTGTCAACAACTGGACCGTTTGAAGATAGCGATTGACCAGAAACGGCCAGAATTGGCCAACAGGAGAGGTGTCGTGTTCCACCAGGACAACGCTAGGCCACACATCTACAGTGACTCGCCAGAAACTTCGGGTGCTTGGTTGGGAAGTTTTTAATGCATCCGCCATACAGTCCGGACTTGGCACCAAGCGATTATCATCTTTTTCTTGCATTGCAAAATTTCTTTAATGATAAAAAATTGGCATCTAGGGAGGATTGTGAAAATCGACTACTAGAGTTTTTTGCAAATAGAGACCAGGACTTCTATGAGAGAGGCATTATGAAGTTACCTTTAAAATGGCAACAAATCATACAACAAAACGGTGCATATTTGAACCAAATCGGACAATCCGAAGCATGTTAAATAAAATCCTGAAGTTCATATAAAAATAATGGATTTCTTTTTCCCCAACCTAATATTATTAATCAACACTATTATTTCATAGATCTTAAAAAAATTGTTTCATAAAATTCGAATGTTATACAGAAAATGTATTAATTATTTTTCGCAAGTAAATATTATTTTATCTTATTTATTAAAGAAAATATTAAAAAAGATTTTATTTTTTATAGGCTATTATTACTTAAAATATTAATTTAAACGTGCGATATTTATACAATTTCACACTAAATTTAAGATTAATTCCTCATAGTTTATTTTTAATAATCTTGAATTTTTTTGTAAAGAAATGACTTGAAGAGAAAGAAAAATAATTGGCATTAGTTGCTATTTTTTAATTAGATGCTTTTCTCAATGCAGTAAATAACTCCAGTTGATTTAGACTGCGAAAGCATATTATAACCATTTCTTAATTAAAATGTTTTGAAGGTTATAAATTCTTACAAACATTTTAAATTCAACACATATCCAGAAAAACAAATTTATCGGCTGAGATTAGAGTAAACATTATTAAAAGTTTCAATTAATATTTTATGACAAATTTATAAAAGGTGACCTTCAAAAATTATTACAAAGGAAAAGCTACATATTCTGTTTAATAATAAATTTACAAAATGAAGTATATTTAACATTAATATTGTTCACATATTAATAAATTATTCGATATAACATACTTAATATATGTCAAATATTCAGTATTTCATATTTAATAATTAAACATAAATTGAGTGCATTTATTTACACCATAAAAGTCTTTAAATCTTGAAATTTTCTTTAGACAACATATTTTTTTTTGAAGATTTAAAATTCAGTTTAAAATTTTGTATTAGTTTTCAATGTAAAATTCAAATTAATTAAAAAAAATTTCATGATAATTTTATTATTCGAAAATTATTATTTCCTTAACGTGCCTTGCACAGATATTACTATTTGTTTACTGATGAATGGCATCATATATATATATATATATATATATATACTTGAAAATGTATATTACATTTTTTACTGTTCTTGCTTCTCGTGTTTTTACTATCTTTATGAATGACATTCCTCAAAAACCTAACATTTCTCTCTGTCTTTTCGCTGATGATACTGCCATTATTGCTCAAAATAAAAATATCAATTATATTGCTTTTACGCTTCAAAATTATATTTATCTTCTTGAAAATTGGTTAACTAAATGGCGTATCAAACTCAACGTTACTAAAACTGAAACTGTTCTCTATACTTGGAAGCGTCCTAATATTCCTAATATTACTATTTATAATACTCCTATAACTTGGTCAAATGAAGCAAAATACCTTGGAGTCAGACTTGACAAGCATCTTACCTATCATTCTCACGTCAATTTTATCAAAAATAAATTCAATATGGCTGTTAAAAAACTCTATCCTCTTATCTCTCGCAATAGTCATACTAACATTAATACTAAAATTCTTATCTATATGGTCTACATGCGTCCCATTATAACATATGCCAGTCCAATATGGGGATCCGCTTTCAAATCTAGAATCAAAGATATTCAAACTCTTGAAAATAAAGTATTATGCATGGCAGTTGATGCACCATGGTTTGTAAGAAATAAAAATATTCTCGCTGCTCTGGAAATTCCTTCAATTAAAAATTCTATTCACAAGCTCGCAACTAATTCTTATAATAATATTCCTAATAATCCTAATACTCTGCTCAAATGACTTCCTGATTATGACATTACTCTTCCCATCAATAATAAACGCCCGCTTACTTCACTGAATATTTTAACTAAATAATATTTTTATCAGCTCTCTCTATTTGTAATTTTATTTATCCTATATTAGTATTTAAATTCCAATTTTTTATTTTATTTTATTATTTTTATATATATATATATATATATATATATATACTGAGCAAGCCATATTTCTTTTACATTATCATCCTCAGTGCAATCATCCAGATAGAAGTGCATGGTAACTAACGCTGCCAATATACTCATTAAAGTAAAATTGTTGTTGATGTTACATTTTGTTCATGAAATTTGCTAGAAATATTAAACGAATGATTCAAAAGAAAATAAAGCTTTGCTAAATATTTAAAATTTTAATTTGTACAACTGTGTACAAAGAAATATTTTTGCCACAAGTTTATATCTATTTGCCATTTTAAAATGTTATTGTTCCCAATTTTGAAATGTGAATTTAATTAATTTCAATAAGTTGATTTTGTGATTGTAGTGTGTCAAAGTTCTTGGTGTTGGTTAACCAAACTCGTCAATTTGGTTTTTTACTGTATAGTAAACTTAGTCTTAGATAAGAAAGTATTCATTTCTGACTAAATATATTTAGCATTACTTTTTGAAAAGACGACATTTCAACGATTTTGGATCTGTTTATCAAATATTTTCTAATATAAATGAAAAAAAATATCAACAACTTTCATTAAAATTTGTGCAAAGAAAAAAATTTGTTTTCTTACTCATTAATTTCTTATCAGTACAAATATAAGTACACAATTATTTTTTCCCTTCATATATGCTTAGTATGCTTATGTATTTATAAAAAAGTAATATTCCATATTTTGAATTTCATCAAACTAGCTAAAACAGTTCTGACTTATACATTTATTTTTATCTATTCACAAGTAAATGAATTGCTTTTCTGTATCCAATTGCTGTACTAACAAATTTTTCAAAATTAAAATAATATGTATCGTTAATTTAGATATTAACATGTAGCATGTTTTTACAATTAATTGCAATAAACTTATTTGGGAAATATATTTTTTTTCACATTTAAAATTGAGCAAATACAAAAACGTGGCAGATTGTAACTATAATTCAGAAATTGTAATTCTAATTTGAATATTCATACTATAAATAATAATCTGAATATTCTCATTCTAAAAAGTAATCTGTATATTCATATTCTAAAAAATAACCTGAATACTTTTTAAATAATAATCTGGATATTCATATCATAAATAATTATCTGGATATTCATATCATAAATAATAATCTGAATATTCATATCATAAATAATACTCTGAATATTCATGTTCCAATTAATAATATGAATATTCATGTTCCAATTAATAATATGAATAGTCATGTTCCAAATAATAATCTGAATATTCATATTTTAAATAATTATCCGAATATAAATATTGTAAATAATAACCTGAATATTCATATTATAAATAATAATCCAAATATTCATATTCTAAATGATAATCTGAATATTCATATTCTAAATAATATTATGAATATTCATACTGCAAATAATAATCTGAATGTTCATCTTCTAAATAATAATCTGAATATTCATATTCTAAATAATATTCTGAATATTTATATTCTAAAAAATAATTTGAATATCTATATTAATAATAATCTGAAAATTCATACTCTAAATAATAATCTGATTATTTATATTCAAAATAGTAATCTGAATATTCCTATTCTAAATAATAATCCGAATATTCATATTCTTATTTAATTCCAGAAAGATAAAATTCTGTTTATTATTAATGAGTAAACTGCCAAAACGTAGTCAGAACTTACCCCGTATGGGTTCCACTTTGGATTTCTTAAATATGTGGTATGTGCCGTTCATTTCGCCTTGCTTTCTTATTAGTGTGGAACACAGATATTTGTTGTTGCTGTTATTTATTGTTGTAAATTACTAAACTGAAATATTCCATGGTATTCTAATACACAGCAATGTTGCTTGACATGATAAGTGATTCCACATATCTCGAAATTTTACAGAAATTTTCATAATATACTAACGGTTCAAATTCAATGTTCGAAAGTATCTGAATATTCACAAGCTATGTTCTATGCTGTAATAAAACAGATTTAAAGTAAAAAAAAAAAAAAAAAAAGAAAGAAAGACTACATATGTTTCATCACAATCGTTAATAAGTAAGTATAAGATTTTGCAACTTTTGAGACACAGTAAACGTGTATCAGACGAAACTGCAGATTCTTAACCAATAATGATCAAAGAGTAATACTTTATAGTATCAGAGTAATGAATAAGAGTAAGAACGATGCGATCTGTTACATGAATAAGAGTAATGAATCATATATAAATAGTATCAAAGAGTTTGAAAGTCAACCTTTTAAATTTTGCCACGGACTTTTAAATTTCATCGCTATAAGATGAGAAGTTTTCCATGAGTTCCAAACTATTCCGAGGTACAATCAAAAGAGTTTATGCTTAACACTAAAAGCAGCACTGAAATGCCATTCTATTCTTAAACACCATCAAAACTTCTTGAAGGTCACAATTGCAGACGGTCTCTGTACATTTCCTTCACAAATTCCTCACAAAATGCAAACAACTCTTTGACATTAAACAAGTCTACTCTTCAACAACGACGTCTAACTAACTAAATAAAACATTACGGATCAGTTCAACCTGGCGTTTGGCCTGTGTGTGTTTCTCCATAAAATAAATCAATGGAGTAATGACAGAAAGTCTTTTTTCCATTTATAATACCAGCAGGAAGCTTTCTGTTGCTAAGCATGCCATGGTATTGACAAAGCAACGAAAGTGCAATGTCCAATACCAACTGTCCACCTTTAAAAAATGGGCTTTTTTTTTCGTGGTTATTACTATAAATGGTTTCTCCACTGTTCGAGAATTGGAATTTTCGATCGAAATAAGAATATATCTTTCCCTCGATTGTTTGTGTATGATGGAGATCTATTAAAAAAGACCCCAATGCATGCAAATGGTTGCCAGGTGATTGTTTGAAAATGATATATCGATTCTTGAATTTTACATCACATTAACTTGATTGCGTTTTTCAATATTTTAATGTTTTGGATTTGTTTAATGCACAATGATTTAAATAATAGCTGCAATCCATTCCAATAAGTTTGGTGCACAATGAATTCAAAATGAAATTGAAATCTGTGGCCTACATAGATAATTAATTTTTGTATACTTTATACTTGAAGTAACTTTCTGATTTTTATTATCTTAATAACATTGCTTGCGTGTGGTTGGTTGCTTAACAACATTGGTTTTCTGCACTTATATAATGACCAATGTTTTCAATTGATACAAATAATTTCAATGATGATCCTACTCAATTATTTATCCTTTATTTTTAAAGATTATTGTTAAATGTATTACATTCAGATTTGCATTGTTATCATTATATTGAGAATTTGCATTTTATTCCTATCAAAAACAAAGTAACATGATGCATTTTTTATTTGAAATAGATAATAGGTGTCTCATGCAATGATCAGTTGAGATAAATATAATATTACAATGAAATATAATATTACATCGATTATAAATTATTTTCTGCTCATTTCTAAAGCTTATTGATGGGTTTATCAAAATTATTTTCACTATTTTTGCATATAGAGTCATTATCAGACTAATTGTTGTTGGAGATTATTTCTAAAGCTTATTGTTCTATTTATCAAAATTATTTTGACTCTTCTTGTACTATATACAAAGTCATCATCAGACTAATTGTTGTTGGAGATTATTTCTAAAGCTTATTGTTGGATTTATCAAAATTATTCTCACCAATTTTGTAAACAGAGTCATTATGAGACCAATTATTTGGTATGGCTCTGAGACATGGACTATGAGAAAGATTGATAAAGAGTTGTTGAGAGTATAGGAAAGAAAGATTTTTGGAGCAGTATATGAAAATGGCGAATTGAGATTATTTCTGAAGCTTATTGTTAGATTTATCAAACTTATTTTCCCTATTCATTTATATCGAGTCATTATCAGACTAATTGTTCTGCATGGCTCTGGACTATGAGAAAGTGTGACGAGGAGTTGTTGAGAGTATGGGAAAGAAAGATTTTGATAAAGAATTTTTGGTGCAGTATACGAAAATGGCGAATGAACATTATTTCTAAAGCTTATTGTTGGATTTGTGAAAACTATTTTCACTATTCTTGTATACAAAGTCATTATCAGACCAATTATATTGTTTGGCTTTGAGACATGGACTATCAGAAAGTGGGATGAAGAGTTGTTCAAAGTATATGAATTTTAGGAGCAGTTTATAAAAATGGGGAATAGAGAATTAAAACAAATAAAGAAATGTGTTTGTTAAAAGGAATCAGGAATTAGATATTGTTACGGATATAAGAAGAAGAAGAATTCAATTGTTAAGCCATGTAAGAATGGAGTTAAAAAGAACAAGAAGAATCCTTAAGGAAACTCCTAGCTGATCTTGACCCAGAGGAAGACCAAGAATCAGATGGGGAGACCAAGTCAAAGAGGACCTGAAGACACTCGGTATTACTAACTGGAAACAAAGGGCAACTAGTGTGGAAAGGCAAAAACTCTTGAAGGACGTCAGGACTCTTCAAAGGCTGTAGCACGAATGATAATGATGCTGATGATGATTGTCACTGTTATTAAATTCATGCGTTACATTTAAATAGCATTAGGAACAGAGTATCAACTTTAAATCCTTTTCTGTCTCTACGAATATATTTTTTAAAAAAAGCCATGATTTCTTTGCAATTAGATAATTTATTTTTTGGTTATGACACAACTTAATCCTATCAATACGAAATTGATTGAATGTATGTTATTTTCATCAAAATAAATAACCATAAAAATAATTTTATTATCCTTGAGAACACAATTTAGTATAGCAAATTGCATTTTATTTTAATATTATTGTTAACAAAAATTTTGAATAAAAAATAGTTGATAATTTTATGTTATCCTTAACAAAGATGATATAACAGTTCACATATAACCTCCCCAAGTTGATATAATAGTCCACATATAATCGCCACAGAAGTGATATAATAGTCCACACATAACACCCAAGGGTAATAATAGTCCACATATAGCATTAATAAATATGATATAACAGTCCACATATAACATACACAAGGATGTTATAATAGTTCACATAAAACTTCTACAAAGAGGATATAATAGCCCATATATAAACTACATAAAAGTGGTATAATAATCCACATATAACAACCAAAAATGTGTTATATAATAATAAACATATAACATCCACAAAGGTGATATAATATAATAATAAAAAGATGAGCTCTTAAATAGAATAATAAAAATTAACTGTTAATCTTTGGAAGCAATATTGAATGGTGCAAAATTCACTGTGGAAAATAATAGCTAGAGATTTTTTATCTATCACGAAATTCAAATTCATTTCTTTAAAAAATATGCGATTTAATATAACCAATGTAAATTTTGTTTAAAAAACTACAATAAATTTCCGATGCACATGAGGATTTATTACACATTTAAAGACATGAATATCTAATCTGTTTAGCTGCCTGAATTAAATATAGACACTTGCGATGTTATATATTTAAAAAGTTCATGTTCCACTTATTAACGTTCAGAAAAATCTGTCACGAATGCGAATTATCATGTTTCTATTTTTACGGGAAACTACTTATCAATGCCTCAACGTAATATGTGGGGTTTGGAAGAGAAAGTAAGTATCAAATTGAAAGTTTTTTTAATTCATTTATTTTTTATATATCTTGGTATCAGAATAGTTACAATTTTTATACCCTTTCGTAATGTATAGTTGTCAAAAGATTTTTTTTCTGCAATATATCTTTCTATCATTACAGAGTTCTGAGAAAGGAGACATCTGGTGTCAGGTAGAAAGAAAAACCCAATACTTCCCTGACACTTCAAAGGTGTATATGCGAAAGATGATTTTCGAACGCCAGTTGTTTTACTTTGAAGGAATAACTATTTGAATAGAGTAATTGAAAAACATTACAGTTGCTGAATGGGCTAAAATTTAATAGGGCCCACATTGAAATAATTATTGTCATTGCTGTTATTGACATGCGGTCCCTTGATGAAATAATTGCTGTTATTGCTATTATTGACACGACATCCTTTGATGAAATAATTATGGTCATTGCTGTTATTGACATGCTGTTGTTTGCTACATGTGCTATGCTATAGTAGGGATCACTCATGAGAAAAATTTCTCATAAGGAGACGAATTTACTCGATTACTTTGCTATCTTAATTTTTATTTAGTAAAGTATATAGTTTAGTATAGTTTATTAGTAAAGTATACCCCTCGCAGCATAAATGACTATTTTTTTGCTCGTTAGCAACGATGTCAATTAGTTATCATACCCATAAAAAACCCCATATCCATTAGTTACCATACCATATACCTTTTATTAATGGTTAAAAAGGTTATTTTAACATAAATAAATTTGAGCAAATTGGTTAAATTACAGTTATAACCAGAAAAGGGGTAATATACGCATCTAAGGCAGGATCATCATTGGCGCAGAGCTCTATGGTTTGCCAAGACCATCTGCTTAATGGCAGATTTCGTGACAGGAGATGGTTTCTTTTAATGGGGTAGGGTTGTCAGTCCTACGTCCCACAATCATATTTGACTGGAACCTACGGTTTAAAATGGATTCCGAATCACTACAAACATCCGTGGTATCGCCAGAACTCGAACCGAAACTAGTGGCCCAGAACGTCAGAGCGCTTGACACTCGGCCATCAGGCCCTTAGTATCTAAGGTAGCTGAACTTATTTTAATTCCCTCTTTGATGGTTAAAACTGTTCATTTAAAAGCATTTTCATTTTCTCTTGAATAAATCGGATGTGTTTAATTGATTTTTTTCCACAATATTGAGTCAAAGATGTACCTTGTAACATAACATGCATCTTATAATACTGCGTTTTGATGGTATACTTAGACAGAATCATAAAAAAGTAACATTTCCCCTTCCCTAAAAACAAGGTAATATTTTGTTTATATCTTGTAGAGTATTGATTAATATTTTTAAATGTTATGTTAATGCTACTCTATAATATTTTAGAATTTAAAAATGATAGCTTAGAGACTATTAGATTCAAAGGGTCCTGATGGCCGAGTGACTGGCGCTGGGTACAACAGGTTTCGGGTTCGAGTCCCGGCGTTGCCATGGATGTTTGTAGTTGTTCGGAATCCATTTTAAACCGTAGGTCCCGGTAGGGCTGACAACCCTATCCTGTAAAAAGAAAAACACTCTTGTTTTGAAATCTGCCAGTAGGCAGATGGCCTTGGCTCATTATGGGCCTGTTGTGCCAATGATGATGATGATGATTAAATTCAAAACCTTATTTATTCACATTTTGATAATGTAGTTTTATGCAACTTTTTAAGTAGAGAAATGTACATCCTATAAACAAACCAAGATATAAGTTAAAACATTAGAAGAGAAAGACATTTTTTTCCAAGGCCCTCTGGGAATTTCTCAGAACAAAAGAAGAAATAGGATGGTTTCTTTTATTTTAATTCTTCATTCCACCCGAAACCCAACTTTCTCTCGCTTTCTTGATGAAACTGTAAAAACACATTGTGCGAGTATTTCCTCGACCACGCCGTGACCGGGCGCTTTAATCTTGGCTCCGCGTGACACGAATTTCGAGGGCGGACGTTATACAACTTTGACCTTTTCGGACATGAATTATGAAAACATGATACGCCGGCCGTTTCGATCGAGAGGGACCCGCAGTAATTCGGATGAGATGATAGTCTTTCTTTTTTTTGAAATTTTCGGAATTTTTTCTTTTCCATTCGATTTTGTGAATTGAGTCAATTTCGTATTTCTTGATAAAAAATAAGCGTTTTTAGTAATTATTTTATAATTTGTAGTTTATTAATATTTTTTATGAATTGATTATTAATTGTTTTAAGAATTGTAATTTATTATTAATTGTTTTATTCAGAAATTGCCAAATTATTAGATTATACCTTATTAGATTATTAATTTATTTAAAATCCTACACATATTCAAAGTTTTAATTTTATTTAAAAGTTGTGGTTATTTAAGGAACTACACTATGTGGAAAAAGTGACGGGACACGACACTATAACGACATAAACCCATATTTATTAAAATTAATAGGAGTTAGGGCCTCCTTTGGCTGCGATCACCGCTGCAACCCTTCTGGGCATACTTTCCACTAAATTAGCCATAGTGGCAAGAGGAATTTCCTTCCAAATGTTTAACAGGAAATTCCATAGTTCAGGCTTGCTTTTGGGGAGCGGGGCGCAGGCCCTCAACCGACGGTCCAATTCGTCCCAGAGATGCTCAATTGGGTTAAAATCAGGGCTCTGCGTCGGCCACTCCATGCGTTTAACGTTGTTGTTCACATACCAATCAAGAGCCCTCCTTGCAACATGGCATGCTGCGTTGTCGTCTTGATACCAGCAATCATCCATACCGTACGTTGCCCACAAGCTAGGAAGGACATGATTGTCGAGAATATCACAGTATCTATCGGCATTCATCGCACCATCAACCTTCACCAGTGGGCCAGCCCCATACCAGGAGAAACAGGCCCATACCATCAATCTTCCTCCACCAAACTTTACAGTTGGGACGACACACTCGAACAAAAGGACTTCTCCTGGTAAACGCCATACCCAAACACGCCCATCGGAACGGAAAACTGTAAATCGTGACTCGTCACTCCAAAGGACGCGTTTCCAAGTACGGTGGTCTTTGGCCCATCGAAAGCGCGCTTTCTTGTTGGTTTTCGTAATCAAAGGCTTATGGGCCGCCGAACGTCCAGTGTAACCTAACTTTTGGGCCTCGATACGAAGAGTCTTGGTCGAAACGGCCACACCTGTGGCTTGTCTAAACTCATTAGCGATGTTATCCATGGATGTTTGACGGTTACTTCGAATCTCCCTGCCGAGCACCCGCCGGTCCCTGCTGGTGAGAACTGTAGGTCGTCCACTTCGGGGTTTGTTCTGACAGTGTCCCTCAGTCTTGTAGCGACACACAACACGTGCTACAGTTGACTTTGAGCAGTTACGGAGACGGGATATCTCCCTAATTGACACCTTGGCAAGATGCAATCCAACCAACACACCTTTCTCGAACTCAGACAACTCTTCCCGTGGTGGCATCTTGACAAAAAACAACTCTAGTCGACTCCACAGAGTATTGATAGGATATGGCTGACACGTGATACCTATTATTGCGCATGTGTCAGCTGTATTGTCGACTTTTCTACTTTTCGAGGGGTGTCCCGTCACTTTCTTCCAGATAGTGTATAATTAATTTTATCGGGGTCTGATGGCCGAGTGGCTAGCGCTCTGACGCACTGTGCCCTGGATTCGAGTCCCGGCGATGTCATGGATATTTATAGTGGTTCGGTATCCAGTTTAAACCATAGGTTTTGGTCTAATATGTCGTAGAGTGTGGCAGGAGTAGTGCTAGTCCCGTCCGCAGCCTATCTTCAAGCTACACGTGCCCCCTAAATGTGTAACGTCAGTGCAGCCCTTGCTTATGGTATAAAAGTTAACCGTCTCTGCATTACCAGCTGCATTAAACAACAACATTGTTAATTTTATTTTACTGTGAATTGTTATTTCAGTTAAATGCTGTCCACCATATTAGTGCACTTATAATTTCCATCATCATCATCATCATTGACGCTACAACCCCATGATGAGCCAAGGCCATCTGTCTGCTGGCAAATTTTTTATTTGGTAGGGTTGTAAGGCCTAACTAGGAAGGGGCCTAATGGCAGAGTCACTACTTGACGCCACATGTGTCGGGTTCGAGTCCTGGCGATGTCATAGATGCTAGTAGATGTTCGGAACAACACTTTAACGCTTAGGTTTCGGTCTAATATGACTGTAGGTAGTAGGTCTGACAACCCTACCCTGTAAAAAGAAACCATCTTCTGTCTCGAAATCTACCAGTAGGCATATTTCGGCTTTGGCTCACCAACGGGCTGTTGCGCCAATGAAGAAGAAGAGAATATGTGAATATATGCATATATCTACAGATTTCTAAAGACATTACAAAACATAGAATTTGGCGACGCAAGAAATCAACAATAACTTAGAGTCTCCATTTCGGAACAATGAAAAATTACATGAATATTTCGACATGCATGACGAAATACCCAACTTCTATAGTATCTATCTGAAATACATACAAAATACCGAAGTTGTGTTTCTTTTACATCAACAATATAACTGTCAGGTAGAATATTTCGGCGATGTAATAAAAATAAGTCTATATAAGTATAAATAAGTCTTTCTGAAAATATTTACCACCTTTAAGACCCACCATCTTAAAAAAATGACATATATTTAGAGCAAAAGAAAGTGATTTTTACCAATTTAAAAAAATTCTCCACACTTTAAACATGAGAGAATGGGCAAAAGCAGAAGTATTATAAAAACAATTTTAAAAATAACTTTAATCTTAGACAATAATAAAAAGTAAGATATTATTTATATATCATTGTGATTAAAATTACATACTTTGCTTTCATTTATTAGAATTTCATCCCGTTTCTCTTTCTGTAGACATATAGGATTTGAATCAATTATTAATTATATTATAATAAAATCAACATATTCAATTTAACGATGTCTATATAAATCATCAAAGATTCGTTCAAATTAATAAATAATTAAGAAAAATAATTTATAATTAAGAAAAATGTTTTGTCGATTTTTTTCGTATTATTTGTATTTCGTAAAATGACTTTCAACACACATGGGTTTACTTTTGGCAATATGTTAATTTCTTTATTAAAAATACATTTAAAATTCATTTGTTTAAGATTAATGTCTTTTATAAATAACTGAAACGAATTTCTAGTCACATTTATTTCTAACTAATAAAAACTATATTATGATATATTGTTATCCATAAATATTAATAATAAAATAGACCTGACTAATAATAAATAGATCAAAATAAAAATATTAATATTAATAGTAAATAAATAATATCTATAAATAATAATAATAAAATAATAATATAAATATAGCATTAAATATATACAGGTTTATTAGCGTTAAATATGTATATATTTATTATTTAGAATAATTATATTAGTAATTTTAAATTTTTTTTTAAATTTCAAGTTATAGGCAGCCAACAGTAATTTTATGTGACCTTTGTCAGGTTAAAATTCATAACATACCATTCTGATATCAGTATCAAAATAAATCTAAATTTAGAAGCTCCTGCACATAAAAATACCCTATTTTAATATGAAGCTTAGTAATTTTTGATAAAGAATTCCATTTAAACGACCTTCATAATATTTTCAAATTATTATCCTCGTTGTTAAAAATTTATTTAGATGAATTAACTGCTGCATATGAAAAACGACAGTGCTCTATTTTTGGAACATGCAGATTTCTTATCTAAGTGAGAAATATTAAGATTTCTTCTTTTAAATTATGAGTTTGGAAGTCCATAAGCTTCAAAGTACCAACAATATAAAATTGTGTAGCCTGCTGATTGATAAAAATATATTAAATTAAAAAAAGAATTAGAACAATCATTTTTAATTATAATTTAGTTTCTAATAAACTTGTAGAACCTAGCTGAAACTAGTACTAAGAATAATAAAGAAATTAATCGGCTTTACTAATATAGACGTTATCGATAAAATTTTAATTTATTGCTATAACAAAACTCATAACAGCAACCTTAAAAAAATTTAAAAACTATAGAAATTCAAACGATTTTCTTTTCTTAAAAAATCTTGGTTTCATTTTGAAATAAAATCATTTTTGCTTTCATCAGACGATTTTTTAAAAATAATTTTATGTTAATTAATTATCTAATTATTAGGCCGTGAAAGAAATTTAAATAAATATTATGTATAAAATAATATTTATTATAATTTATTAAAAAATTATAATTTATTTTCCAATATTCTTTAGAACCTAACTGAAATTAGTATTAAAAATAATAAATAAAATTAATCGTCTGTGCCAATATACAGGTTATCCAAAAAATTTAGAATTTAATATAAGAACAAAACGCACAACAGCCAATTTAAAAAGTAAAAAAAAAAAAAAAAAAACTATATTATTTCAAACGATTTTCTTTTCTTTGAAAATTTTTATTTTCAACCTTGAAATAAAATTGTCTTTGATTTCACCAGACTATTTTTAAAAACAATTTTACATTATTAAATTATAAAATTATTAATCCATGAAAGAAATTTAAACAATTATTATGTATAAAAAATTTGTAAAATAAATTTAAAAAGAATGTAATTGTAAAAATGTAATGTATTTATATTTTCTTAAAATATGATGCATTTAAAAAATTAATTCGGTTTAAGAAAAAACGTATAAAAGCATCTTAAAAAATAACAAAATTATAGAATACCAAACGATTTTTTTTTTCTTAAAGTTACTCATTTTCAGTTAGAAATTAAAAAAATATTTTGCTTTTATTACTTTAAATTATTATTTAGAACAATTTTATATTATTCAATTATATAATTATTAGCCAGTGAAAGAATGTTAAATATTATGTATAAAAAACCCTTGAAAGAAATTTAAAAAAAATACAAAGAAATAAAAGAAATTTAAAAGAGGGTCTTGAAAGATATTAAACAAAATTAACCAATGGGAAACTTTGAAAGTAGTCAAGCACCAAAAATTGGTCAAAGAAACGAAAAATATTTATTCTTATGTCAGTTTCAAAACTACATTTATGTTTGGGAGCATATATATACGTGTATGTAATTGTTTTGTAGTATAAAATCTATACTGTATTGAAACGAATTTGATTCGTTAATCATTATCTTCGAAATTTCTCTTAAATATTAATGACTTCGTCATTGAAAATTTATTTTGATGAACTAACTGCTACACATGAACAACCGCAGTGCTCTATATTTGGAACCTACACATTTCTTTTGATATATTTTTGGAACATATAGATTTCTTTTTTATTATAGGAGGCAATCAAACAGAAGGCTGTATGCAACCTGTAATGTAATTTTGATAGTTAAAAAAATATTAAACTATATGCATGATAAGTTTGACTGTGAACGAGGAAAATATCTTATTTTGATATCAGTTTCTAAATTATATCTACTGAAATCACCTACGTATGTCAATGCAATTTTTTTACTATGAAACTTTACTATTTTTTTTACTATATTTTATCGACATTGCAAAAAAATTGACTAAACTTAACTAATTTAACTAAAAATTAACTAATTTTGAACTCAATCGAATTTCCTATTGTTCGTTTATTAATCAAATAATTCAGAGATAACTTATTTTTATTTAAGCTAGATCTAAATGCAAGCTGTCTTGACTTATCTCATTGAATCTCATAAAATTATTTGGACACGCCTATCATAAATAATATTAGTCCCTAATTTAGAAAAACAGAAAGCATAATTATTCTAGATATAAAATAATGATTATTATCATGAAGTAACTAATAATGCATTTCAAATTCAGATAAAAATAATATTTAAAAAATAACAACATCAAGATAAAATATTTTAATTATTTTACTATGAAAAGTCCTTTGTATTCATTCTTCAACAACAGATATCACAAGAACTATTTTTAAAAATTAACAGCATCAAGATAAAAATATTTTCGCATTATTTTACTAAGAAAAAGCATTTTTATTTATTCTTCAGCAATAGATAAAAAAGCTCACGAAATGCTGAATTCACGAAAACAATTTTTAAAAATGAACAGCATCAAGATAAAATATTTTCGCATTATTTTACTTAGAAAAAGCATTTTTATTCATTCTTCAGCAATATATTTCACATCATCCAATCGTTAATTGCAAATAAAAAAGTGAGTCATTAGTATTGGGGATTGCAAATTGTATTTAAGTAAATAACCATTTTTAAATAAACAATCGTATAAAAAGAAGAAATTATCAATTGAGAGATAATGAGAAGACTTCAACAGTTAAACGAATCCTTATAGAATAAAGTTTTTACACAAAAATTAAAAATCGAATTTTTATTTTGCATCTTTGAAAAAATCGATTTCGCCAATTGAAATAAGATACAAGTCATATTTAAAATAATTATATTCTTAGTAAAGAGGAATAAATTAATAAATATTAAAAAATATTTTTTAACCATTAATTATTCTATTAAAATTAATCAGTAATTTTCTGGGCAGCTTGATAAAATGCAAACTTTGCTGGAGATGGTTGCAATAAATCTTAGGCCACAAAATCTATCTAATGGGCTCGAGGAATAAGATGCAAATTTCCAAATGGTATATTTCAAATTGTGGGGGTTCAATATGAGAGTGGTGTACATGCATCCTGGGTGAAGGTGAATCTCCTACATGTTTATCATTATAGTGCGAATTATTTCTGTTAAAGTACGGCATTCGAAAACAACAAGGCATTTATGGTTAGAACATGTCCTAAGTAAATTCTTAGAAGAAATATGTAGCAGGTTCGGTACACATTTAAGAACAGCTAAAATGATAGACCAATGTGCAATTTAACAAAATGTTTCGTTATTTCTGGGATTTGGTGTAGGACTTTCCTGGTTTTCCTCATTGATAAATTGGACTTAAACAGTTTCCATCATTGGGAATTGAATATGAAATAATTTCCCTCATTGACAATTTGAACGTAAACACATTTTCTTTGAATATAAAACAGTTTCTCTCATTCATTTAATATAAAGTTTCCCTCATTGATAACTTGGACGTTCAACAATTTTACTCATTAGTGACTTGAACATAAAACAGTTTCTCTCATTGATAACTTGAACATAAAATAGTTTCCCTAATTGGGGATTGAATGTAAAACAGTTTCCTTCACTGGTGTTTGAAGTTAAAATAATTTCTCTCATTCATAACTTGAACATAAAACGGTTTCCCTTATTAGTGAGTTGAACATAAAACAGTTTCCTTCACTGGTGTTTGAAGTTAAAATAATTTCTCTCATTCATAACTTGAACATAAAACGGTTTCCTTATTAGTGAGTTGAACATAAAACATCACTGGTGTTTGAACTTAAAATAATTTCTCTCATTCATAACTTGAATATAAAACGGTTTCCCTTATTAGTGAGTTGAACATAAAACAGTTTCCTTCACTGGTGTTTGAAGTTAAAATAATTTCTCTCATTCATAACTTGAACATAAAACGGTTTCCTTATTAGTGAGTTGAACATAAAACAGTTTCCTTCACTGGTGTTTGAACTTAAAATAATTTCTCTCATTCATAACTTGAATATAAAACGGTTTCCCTTATTAGTGAGTTGAACATAAAACAGTTTCCTTCACTGGTGTTTGAAGTTAAAATAATTTCTCTCATTCATAACTTGAACATAAAACGGTTTCCCTTATTAGTGAGTTGAACATAAAACAGTTTCCTTCACTGGTGTTTGAAGTTAAAATAATTTCTCTCATTCATAACTTGAACATAAAACGGTTTCCCTTATTAGTGAGTTGAACATAAAACAGTTTCCTTCACTGGTGTTTGAAGTTAAAATAATTTCTCTCATTCATAACTTGAACATAAAACAGTTTCCCTTACAAGGACTTTCTCCCATAGGGGAGAAAAAACATTAATAAAAATAATATACCCAAATACACTTAAGTGAATACACCTAATAAAAAGCTAAATAAATACATAAATTAATAAAATAAATACATCTAAAATAATAAACCTAAATTTAATTAGACTAAAGCAGAATAATACATCTATATGATGTTCAAATGCACCTAAGTGATATTCATTATGAGGAAGTTTTAAACAAGCTGATGGAATTATGTAAAATGAATGCTATAAAATCCACATTATTATTATATATATGAAAAAAAAACTTTCGAACAAATGCTACAAATCTTTCTTGAAGATATCATTTCTATATACAAGTCGATGGATTGTTCGATGTATGTTTCAATAAAAAAAGAGTACAACCACTGCACAATAAATAAATAAATGAAATAAAACATCAAATGCTGCAAAAGTGAAAGATCTAAAAATGTTAAAGGTTTTTTTTTTTTTTTTTTTTTTTTTTTTTTTTTTGGTAAAAGCACTAAAAAATGTAATTACTCCGGGAACATATATACTTAGTGAAAGAAAATCAAAATATATCTGTTAAAAATTTATTTATTACTTCGAAAATGTTTCAGAAATAGTTGAACTATTTTCAGAAAAAAAAGCTATTTGTTTACAACTGGGTTAAGAAGATTATCTAAACTGAGCCAGGATTTCCAATAATAAGCACATATACCAAAAAATGTTAATTTAAAATATTATGATAAAAACAGACTGATTAATAGAGAAAAATAGTGATAACGTATTACGTTATTGTTGTGAACTGTTATTATTAAGCTATTATTTAGCTAATATATGAAATTGTGCTGAAATACATTGTAAAAAATTTTAAATATGATAACAATATTCAACTAATGAATTAAATTTATTTATCTTATTACATAATTTAAAAAATAAATATAATTTTTTTTTTTTTACTTAAAGATTATAAGCATTGTATTTTTTCAATAAAATATATTTTTTTAAATTGTATTGATGAAATGATTTGTTTATTCTCTAAAAAATAATTACAAATTAATTTTTCCAAATTGATTGTTAATAGGAAAAAAATCAATTTGGAAAATTTAAATTTTTAAATATGCTGATTTAAAAAATATTTACAAATTTCATTAACAAGTTTATTAATTTACAAAATTATTAATATTTAAAAATTTAATTATGAATTTATTTATTTAGATCAATCAATTTGATTTTTAATAAAAATTTTAAGATAAAAAAATCATCGAAATGTTTTAATAAATAAAATAAAACGACTCAGTAATCAAATTTTGCAAAAAAAAAATAATTAATTGGAAATCAATCATTTTGATTTTTAATAAAAAAAAAATCAAATTCTTTAATTTCCAATTTATTTTTAATAAAAAAAATCAAATTGATTGATTTCCAATTAAATTTTTTTTTGCAAAATATAATTACTATATTGTTTTATTTTATTAATTAATTTTTTTTGTAAAACATTTTGACAATTTTTGTAAATTATCTTAAAATGTATATTTTTACAAAATATATTTCAACAACAAAAAATTTAGAGCTGTTGAAAGTAAACAAATATTTCAAACGATAAAACTCGCAGAAGATAAAACAACTAAACTTTATATTATTATTTTTTTTATTAAATTTTTCTAAGATAATATTTTTTAAAAACTATTTCTGTATAATAACAACTGTAATAATTCTAATTTCTTTTTTAAACATCACAGTACTTTTGGTTATGTACGAACGAAATACTGTCGAACTAGAGCTGGAACTGTGGAACACACGTTTTCCAATCTAAGATCAGCGGCGAGTTATTAAAAGAGGCAAACGATATTGCAGCAGCCAACGTGGCGTGGTGTGTTGCTAGGCAACCTTAAGTACGGAGTCTATGCTTCTGACCTCATCGCTAATGTCAATGGCTGGCATTTTACTGGCGCTTATTTTAAGGGCAAGAAAACTTTATTGTTGTTTGGACCACAAAGTTCTAGGTTCCTGGAAAACTTTTCTGGGGTAATTAGTTTTCTTTATGGGCTTTTTGCAAGATACTTTGTAGCTAGAAATAATTTCAAAAACTATTGATAAACATCTCGTAGAAGTTTATGGAAATTTTAGAGGTTGGTTTATATTTAGATTGGAATGTAAATTGTAAATAATAACAACTTAATTATGCATCTATTTATTGGAATTTTAATATTTATTTGTTTATTTTAGTAAATGTTTGGAAAATTGCATAAAAAATATTATTAAGTATTGTATTTTTTTAAATCCTAAAAAATTATTAGATTTAAAATGCAAAAATTGCAATAAAATTTGAATATGTTCATTTTGAAAACTGGCAATTATTTTTATTTGATGAATTTATTGTCACTTTTATGAAAAATAAAAATAATTTTTATTTGGGAAGCTTTTCAATTCTTGTTTTTTTTTTATGTTACATTTTTTTTAATGATTTTGTTTTTAGTAGTGAGTTAGTTTTAAAGCATTTTAATTTTACATCTGTATTTGAAAGTTTAAGATTGAAAATTTTAATTTAATAGTCTAAATATAAAAGCAAAAATGATAAAAAATTTATGAAAGTAAAAATTATATAAAATTAAAAAAAAATATTTATTAGTCTAAGTATATTACAATGTTTATATAATTAAAATAATAAATAAAAAAACTAGTGAAAGAATGAAGAATGTTTAATTTATGCTAAAATAGGATTAGTGGTAATTAATAAAAGATGAAATGGTATCAAATTGCTATTTAAAAATAAATTAGTAATATAACATTTTAAAAAATAACGAGTTTTATACATTGTGCTTTTATTTCAGATAAAATTAAATTTTGTTAAAAAGTGTTGAAAAGGTTCAAGAACACTATATTTTTAAAATCAAAACTAATATATTTTCAAAATATAAAACATAAATGTCAATAGAATATCATAAAATAATATAACACTTTTGATAATATTAATTCATGATAATATAAATTCATGCCCTTTATTATTATTTGTATTTATTAAGTTGAAATTTTTCCACTGTTTGAAAAAAAATAATGAGTCGTAGAGAAATTATAATTATAAAATTATAACAAAATTATTTACAATTTTTTTCTTTGAAAAATAATATGTATAATGCATTTCAAATGTAATTTAATATTTTTTGTATTCCATGTCATATATTAAAATATTTTTAATAAAGAATATTTTAAATTTTTAACACAAAAAAAAGAATATAAACTGTTATGCATATTTCCTTAGATAGTTATTTTAAATTAGGAGCAGTAAAAGAAAAATTTACAAATGATTTAATTAAACTTATAAAGGTAAAAAGTTAAAAATTCATAAATTTGACAGCTTACAATTTTAAAGTGAGTTTTTCTGTGTGTGTTAATATATTTATGATAAGGAAAATTAAGAAATGGTCTTGAGTAATATTAAAAATAAATTCGTTTTATTTTTATATTATAAGCACAACAACAAATTTTAAACAAGCTGTCTTAGAGAAAATGTTAGATAAAGCCATTTTCACGTGTACATGAAGTAATTGCTTTGTAACACAGACAGTGCACATAGACTGTGACCTACAAATGCTTTTCCTTTGTTATGTCTTATATATTTATTTAAAAAATTATGTTTCGTATTTTTTAAAAGATTTCAAATTTTAATGATTCAAATATGGAACAGGTTATAAACACAACACTTAATTTTAAATAGTTTTTAATTTTTGTTTTAGAGGACATATTATGTAAAGCCAATTTCATGCTTATATGAAATAATCGTTTTATAACATAGATATCGCATGTAGACTGTGGCCCAAAAATCTTTTCTGTGGTCCATTATTATATGTTTATTTAAAAAAGTCATTCTCATGTTTATATTAAATAATTGCTTTAAAACATAAACCGTGCATAGACTGTGCCCCGCAGATGTTTTTAATGTTGTCCGTCATTACATACATAAAATTGCTTAATGAAAGATTACATAATGAAAGATTAAAATATGGAACATGTTATAAAGGCAACAATTAATTTTAAACAAGCTGTCTTAGAGAAAATATTAGATAAAGTAATTTTTATGTTTATATGAAATAATTTCTTTAGAACATAGACCGTCCATATAGACTGTGGCCCACAGATGCTTTTCCTGTGGTTCGTCATTATATGCTTATTCAAAAAGTTATAATTTGTGTTTTGTTTTGAAAGATTTAAAATTTTAATTAAAGATTAGTGGATCATGTTAAAAACACAACAATTAATTTAAAGGAGATGTCTTAGAGGACATATTAGATAAAGTCATTTTCATGTTTATATGAAATAGTTGCTTTAGTACATAGACCGTGCATAGAATGTGATCCACAGATGCTTTTCATGTGGTTTTACGTTATATGTATAATTTCTTAAAAAGTTATGATTTATATATTTTTTGAAACATTTATATGAAAGATTAAAATATGATTAATATAATTTTAACGAAACATTAAAATATGGACGATGTTATAAACACAAAATTAATTTTAAGCAAGCTGTCTTAGAGGACATAATGATAAAGTAATTTTCATGTTTATATGAAATAATTGCTTTTAGTCGTACATAGACAATGGCCAGCAGATGCTTTTCATGTAGTCAGTCATTATATGTATATATTTTTTAAAAAGTTAGGATTGCCATATTTTTTTGAAAATTTTTAAATTTTAAAGAACGATTAAAATATGGTGCATCACACAAATTTGGTTTCATAAAAATGTTTAAATATACAAAAAATATATTATTCAATTATTTCTGTTTTACTGCAATTATGTTAATCTGAAAGTTTATTACTATCCTGAAAGAAGGTTACCTTTATAGATACCTATATATTTTTTATTCTTGATATTTATTGCAAAAAACATATTTTGTTTTAAAATTGCATTAAATACGAGATAGATAATTTAAAAATTATTTGAATTATTTTTTGTCCCGTCAATTTCTTTTCATTCCCTTCTGTGTTAAAAATAAAAGTTTTTCGTCATCCATTTTTTAATTGCACAAATTTCTCTTCCATTCGATTTCAAAGAAATTGCATAAAATGTGATGCATATTAAGAATATATTTAATACTACGCTACTTTCTTGAAAAGGGTTATCTAATTATAAAGGGTTTAAGTATTCCTTAAACAAAGATAATTTATAAATTTATTAAATAAAATACTATCACAGATGCATAATATTATAGCGGAAAATGGTTTATTGCTTTTCTTTTTCCGTATGAAAAATTTATTTATATTTACCATTTTAATGAACATTATTTTGTATGAAAGTCCATTGAATATTTAATTATGAAAGCTCTTTATAAGTTACATTTAAAAAGTACTTCCTAACGTGTATCCTTGGTTTATTTAGACTACAAGAATATTATACATTGAACATACTATTATGTATAATGTATAATTATACATAATAATTATGCATGCTATTTCCTTTTTATATGTATTATAAATATATATCTATTTGTATTTCCTTTTTTTATACATTGAGCATATGAAAAAACTAATAAATATTATTTTAATATTTTTTTATCAAATGGGAAGGATTGAATGATTTTATAATAAAAAAAAGGAAAAAAAATTAGTATCAATATTAACTACATGAGCGATAAATGCTTACGACAGACAACACACATAGAAAAAAAACCGTTTCTTACTACATCTAATATTTTATAAAAAAAATCAATTTGCTTATATTTATAGCCGATGAATAAACATTCATTAAAAATCCATTTACTTAAACTAACGACAACAATTTTTTATTACAATTGCTTAATATAAAATATTTATAAATAATTCGACTTATTTTTGCAATGGAGCCTTCTAGTACATTTATTAAATGTTTGACATTATCGTTTATCTTTATGTATCAGTACCCTTATGCAATTCTTGCAATTAATTGATTTTAATTTAAATTTCTTAACAACCTGAATTGCATGAGATGAAAATTGGCTTAATTTCTGAAGGGAAAAAATTGGTAGGGAAAAAACAAAAAGTAGGGATAATGCTGAAAGATAATTATTCTCACGTTTTTATTCACTTGAAAAATGGAACAAACTTGCCGTGAAATAAATGATGTGTCAAAGCTTAATAATCTTTTTAAAGTCTGTTGTCAAAAAGTTTTCATTAGAGCAGATTTAGAAATTAAACGTTGAAAATGGATCTACCAAAATGAACATATAATACTTACTATGAAATTTTGAAGACAGGGATAGCTCTCTATAAAAATTTTATTGTGAAAATTAATTTACAAAAGTGTATTTCTTATTTGTCAGAGAAAAAGACCTCTGTAAAGATATTTTTGAAAACCCTGGTTTTTTAAAAGAATATTTCTTGTATGATAAATTAAATTAAATTAAGTTATGCATAGCGAAAACACTTATTTTAATGTATTTAAAGGTAAACTTATTTAATTAAAAAATATAAACCTTGGAAATGAATAAAAAAATTTCCACATAGCATATGTACAACCAAACTACTTGTTTCCTAAAGAGGACAAGTACATTAATTGAAAAGATAACAAAAATGTTACCGTTACAAAAACATGTAAGTAAATAAAATAAATAAAGAATGTTAGTTCATTAAAAATAAACAGTTCATTATTTTAAAAATAAAGAACTTTAAATATTTTTAAAATAATACTTAAGTATAATTGTACTTAAGCGCAAAAAGTGTTATAATATAGTTTATAAAACAATGTACGCTACTGTAATTGTACGTAATATACAGATAAAATATTAAAAAAATAAAGGCCTTTAAATAGTTTAAAAATTTAAAACTTTTAAATACTTAATTTTTTTTAGTTAGTTTAAAAATAATACTTAAGTATTATTGTACTTAAGCCCAAAGAGTATTATAATTTAGTTTATAAAACAGTGTACACGACTGTAATAGTACGTAATATACAGATAAAATATTTCAAAAATAAAGAACTTTAAGTACTTTAAAAATTATATTTAAGTTTTTTTTGTACTTAAGCGCAAAGAGTGTTATAAAACAATGTACTTAAATGTATAAAGTAATATAAAATAGTATTTAAGTGCATAAGCTAGTTTTAAAAATAAAAACATCTATTGTTCTGGTTGTCTTTATATACAAAAATGTTTAGTAGAAATAAATGTTAAAAGAAAATAATATATTGAATTGCACTAAAATAAATAAAATATTTGAATACTCAGCTGCTAACCGACAAACTATGAATTTCTGTTATTGTAATTGGAAAATAAAAAACGGTCCAATTACTCTAATTGGGTTTTTATGTGAATCTCCTTTTGAAAAGAGTACATTGGAATGAATTAACATTTGTAACAACCTACCAAGCGGAATGAATTACAATTTGTAGCAATCGAAATACCTTAACTGAGATGCATTTAGTAGATCAATTACAAGCAGAAAATAGAGAATAGAATTTAGTTCAAATAACCATTTCACAGTAATATTGATCAAATTATCTGTATTTTATTGTAATTAATTTCTATCTGCAACATTGCATGCTATTGAATTTCAATATGAAGGTGTATTATTTTAAATGAATTGAGAATTGAGCAATTTGAGTGAATTGAGAATAATTTTTTAATGATTAGTTTAAATTTTATCAATTACTTCTTATATAAAATCATAAACAGTCATTTGGTGTACATATGTGCAATGAATGAAAAAGGTTTTTTTAAAAGTTAACCTACTATAAAATAGTAGTAAACAAAATAGTAGTTGATATACTACAAAACAATAGTAAGCAAAATAGTAGTTACCCTACTACAAAATAGTAGTTACCCTACTACAAAATAGTAGTTACCCTACTACAAAATAGTAGTTGACCTACTACAAAATAGTAATAAGCAAAATAGTAGTTGACCTACTTACAAAATAGTAGTAAGCAAAATAGTAGTTGACCTACTTACAAAATAGTAGTTGACATACTGCAAAATAGGTGATAACTAGTAGACCTATTAGTTTTTCCAATTTTTAGCTATTTTATATCAAAACTATTTACCAGCCTCCCCCTCAAAAAAAAAAAAAAATTATTAATAACTAAATAATATAATTTTGATAGATTTAAATGAATAAATATTCTTCACTGAAGGTCTATAGATTTTTTTATTTGAAGAAATTCTTTTATCTATTTTTTCAAGAACACCGTCAAATTCCAACCCCAACCCCTAGAAAAAATAATACGCTCACAGAAAAATTTACTTACTTTTTAATATTGATTGCAAAACTAATATTTTATTATATGTGACCAGTAAATTATTTTTTTTCTTTTTGAGAACATAATTCAATAACGACTTTTAAGAAATAATCAGTGTACATTTAATAAATTACACTTCAGATGTATTTCAGATTAATGCAATGTTTTTAATCTTATGCTTTTTTTGTTTATTTTTATGATGTCACTTTTTAAATTCACTAACTACGCTCATGAGTAAATATTATGTAACATTATATTTACTTTAAAATCACAAAATAGCATTTTAGATTTAAGTTCCCAACAATAAAAATTTGATATTAATTGAAAATTCAGATATGGGATTTATTAATAAATTATGAATAGGATCAATATTTATAAGTTTAAAAGAAATAATTGTTATGGAAGCAGAATTCATAATTCCTATTTCAGTGTATAACATCTTAAAATAGCACAAGTTTACGATTAAAAATCATACGAATTTTAAGAGTAAGTTTATGCTTTTGTAATTATATACATATACTATATTTTGTTTGCAAATATAATATATTTTGTATTAATGAATTAATAGAAATGTATTATATTTTTAATAGTAATTTACATCTTTATTCTAAATTTAAATCTGGTTTTATGGCATTTAAGAACTTTAAGACAAAATTATATATATACATTAATTACATAGATATAATCTCTTTCTCTGTCTCTCTCTCTCTCTATATATATATATATATATGTTTATATTAATTATATACATAATATATAAATTCAATAAAAGTCATTCTTACTATAATGTAAAACATCAAATGAAATAAAATATCACCAATTATTTATTATTAAGGAAAAAATTACTATTTATTTATTTAAATTTTCTTAAATTAAGTAAGAATTTCATGTATATTCAATGATTAACTACATAAAGAGGGGTTCAAAATATAGCATATATATATATATGAATATATATGAAAAATTGTAATTGTAATGAAAACATAACATACATACAAAATTTACTTAATGTAAGAAAATTTAATGAATGAGTAGTAAATTGTTAATAAAAAATTGTTTTTCTATTAATAAATAATTGTTAATAGATTATTTCATTTGATGATAAGTATGATACTAATCATGATTACATTCATGATAAGTATAATTTCACAATGTTGCAAATTCAAAAATAAAATCACGAAGGTTTTTAATGAATTTATTCAGAAAACATGCGTTTAATTTCAATTAGAGTTATAATTTTTACCAGATAAATTTTTTTGTATAAATTCTGTGAAATGTGAATAAATTGTGTATATTATACAAGTAGTGAAATAAATTTAATTATTTAAGTCGGAATAAAACAAATTTGTAAATGTTATTTCTGTACAAACTTATAATTTTAGTAACAAAAGCAAACTACAGGGGTATTTTTCTTTCTTACTCATTTTAAAGGTCCAAAAGTATTTAAATGTATACATTCACATTCTTTCCATAATTTTAAATAAATAATAAAAAAAATTTGTGCTGCAAATTTCAATAATAATATTTTTTTAAATATTGCATGTTCAGATTATAAATAAATTTAAATTTAATGATATAATGATGTGATAATATAAATAGTGTGTAAAATAATTATAAAATAATTAATAAAATAATATGCATTATACATATTATAATAATTATACATATAAAATTTAATTTATGGAAATTTTATTCTGTTAAACTTTAAACAAGATAATTAAAGATTAATAAAAATGTTTTAGTTAATTAATTTGAAATTTCATGCTACTGATTCAATTACTGCCACACTATTTTTTATTCATAATTAAACAATCAACTGTCATGTGTAATGCTGGATGTGATCATATAAATAGTGTAAAAAATAATTAATTGAATAATGATATTATATATATACAAATTAAATTTAATTTAAGGAAGTTGTATTCTGTTAAGTTTTAAACAAGACAATTAAAGATTTATAAAATGTTTAAGTTAATTAATTTAAAAGTTAATGCTGCGGTTTCAATTTCTTCCACACTAATTTTTTTATTCATAGCTAAACAATAAGCTTAGAACAAGTAATAATTGATGTGATAATATAAAGAGTGCAACAAATAATTAATTTAATGACAATATATAAATTTATTATTATGCATATAAAATTTATATATATATATATATATATATATATATATATATATTTGATGCTACTGATTTAATTACTTCAACATTAACTTTATAATTAAACAATCAACTAGAACATGGAATAATTGATGTGATAATATAAATAGCATATAAAATGATAATAAAGTATAATAAGAGTGCATAAAATAATTAATTAAATAATGATAATATATATACAAATAAAATTTAATTTAAGGAAATTTTATTCTGTTAAGTTTTAAATAAGATAATTAAAGATTAATAAAAATGTTTCAATTAATTAATTTAAAATTTGATGCTACTGAATCAACTAGCACATGTAATGGTTTATAATAAATTTTTTGAATAATATTTATAAAATAAAAAAATATTATTATATTAGTTTATTATAATAT
The DNA here is from genome assembly GCA_021605075.1 of Caerostris darwini. Classification (NCBI taxonomy): domain Eukaryota; kingdom Metazoa; phylum Arthropoda; class Arachnida; order Araneae; family Araneidae; genus Caerostris; species Caerostris darwini. The sequence continues at coordinate 194,128 of BPLQ01000304.1, forward strand.
TTTTTTTATATTATTCTTTTGAAACATCGTTTTCTCTATGTTTAAAAGATGCAGTTTGAAAATTCAAACATTTTTATTACATATGTTTTTTACGAAAAATATATATATAATACTTTTTTAACGTAAGGAATTGAGGTCACATTAAAAGCAATATTAAAACATATTTTTCTAAAAATAACAATAACAAAAATATTAATAATTTTCTTTGAAACAATACAGGAAAAAAATCGTGTATCATTAACAAAAGATGATTCAGTTATCCGTTTACAATGGAGACAATTTTTGTTTAGAGTAAATGATAAATTTAAGTTGGCTACAGATCCTTTAAGGAATCTTGCCAAGATGTTTCTTTAAAGAACATGATTACTAAGTTGATAAATCGTATAAAGCAGGAAATAATTCAGCTGCAAGAGAACTGTTTTTACCAGTTAATGTACTGTTAACGACTTGGAAATGAATCTATTGTTATTTAACGTTTAGCTTTTGAGCTATATTTATATTTTATATTTATGTCTGTTGTTATTTAAATGTGCCCCGTTTCTAGGAAAAGTGCCAAATCCTATACAAAGATATTAAATTTGATTACACTGTCTTTCAAAATACTGAATTATACACTGAGCTGGAAATTTTCAAATTAATTCCACAATAATAGAGACAATTATTTCCTAAATAATAGATACAATTTATTTGAAATGAATTTATTTGTTTTAATGTGAATATATTTAGAAAATAATTACATATAATGAGTTAAAGGAGATGTTATCTTAGAAAACTACATATTTTATAAACTGCATAATTTGTTAGTGTTTTATTAAGAATGTTTAAGCTTGGATAAATTGTATCAGTTTAAATGTAACAAATTCGTATATATTAAATAAATTTAATACTTAACTTTATTTATATTTTATATTTATGTACGCTCTTATTTAAATGTGTTCTATTTCTAGGAAAAGTGGAAAATCTTATACAAAGATATTAAATTTGATTACACTGTCTTTCAAAATACTGAATTATACATTGAGCTGAAAATTTTCAAATTAATTCCTTACAGTAATAGAGAAAGAGAAAACAATAACATATAATGAGTTAAAAGAAAAGAGGTTCTCTTAGAAAACTACATATTTTATAAACTACATAATTTTATAGTGTTTTATTAAGAATGTTTAAACTTGGATAAATTGTATAAGTTTAAATATATATATATATTTAATTTGTATATATTTAAATAAATTTAGTATCTACACCATAAAGAGAAACCCACAAAATTATTAAATTCTTAGATTCTATGGAATATTTATAGCATTTGAAAGTCATATTGATATTTATATAAAACTCGTCTTTTAGTTGATAGTTGTATAAATATATGTTTTCAACTTCACTTTTAGTCATCAAAATAATAATAACAAGTAATGGAAAGTAATTAACTTCATTAAAATTGAAGATTGAATTGAATTAACTTCTTTAAAAGATAGAATTGAATTAATTTTATTAAAATTAAAGATTGAATTGAATAAATTTCATTTCTCAAAATACATCAATTGAAGGGTAAATATAGAAAAATTAAAACATCTGAGCAAATAAATATTTCATAAAATTTATTAGATATTAAATAACTGAATGAATATTTAATAAATATGCAATAGCTGGAAACTTTTCCAATTTTGTCTTTTAAAGCAAAACAGATAATATATTGCAAATTAATTTATTTTCTTTTACCACTAATATATTTCCAATATCATAAATTATACTGATTCAAAATAGAAGATGAGCTGAAAAACTTTTAAAAGTTATAATATATACCTTTAACCTAGTAACAAGTAATGAAAAGTAACTAATTTCATTAAAATTAAAGATTGAATTTAACTAATTTATTTCTTAAATTATATCGATTAAAAGGTAAATGCAGGAAAATTAAAATAGTTGAACAAATAAATATTTCGTAAAATTTATTAGATATTTAATAAATCAAAGAATATATAATAAGTATGTAATGATTGCAAACTTTCCCAATTTTGCCCTTAAAGCAAAACAGATAATCTGTAGCAAATTAATTGGTTTTATTTTTCTATGAATATATTTCCAATATCATAAAATATAATGATTCAAAAGAAATCAGCTGAAAAACTTTTAAGAGTTATAAAACAATTACAACTAATAATATAATTAACTCTTATAATATAATTACATTTACATTATAAACTTTTATAGAGTAAATTATAATTGGAAAAGGAGAAAAAACTTGGATTAAATACATTTATGAATCAAAGTGCAATTTAAAAAATTATTTTGTTTAAACTTTAGCAAATATATTATAAATTCACTCAATCCAAAAATTTTTCACCCAATTATAAATTTTTCAAAATATTTTTAATAGATTATTATAAACATTATATTGACTTATAATACTTCTGTTAAAATTATTATAGTAAATATTTATATTATAACACCTTCTTTTAGAATAAATATTTTCATTTATTTATTAAATTATTAGTTTTTGAAATATTACCTAATCAGTTAATCAATTTAATGGCAATTCTATCAACTTCAAAATAAAAATTGCTGGGATTAATTAAAGCAAATAAATGTTATCATAATAATATTTTTAAAAATGACATTTTCATTTATTAATGAAAATTCTTGAAGCTTGTATTTATTAATACTTATCCAAAAACTTATCCATATTCAATAAAACAATTTAATTTTCTAAAGGAAGAATTTGACCTTGCCTACAAAAGTAATTTTGATATTTTTTGTATATAAACAATAATATCACATAATTAACGATGTGAATACAATGATTATAATTTCCTGCAATAATATAAATAAGATAATACAATAAATAACAATTATCCATAGTCAAAACATTTTTAAAATTACATTTAGTGAAAATAGATTATTAACTTATTAAAGAGTTATTAATTTTTTGTACCATAAAATTATTTTATAATAAAAATTTATTGAAATGAGAATATTAAGATGTATTTTAAAATGTAAAATAGGCTGTATCCATAATAATTATAAAATTAACATATTTTCATTTTAATAATTGTAATTAAATATAAAATATTTTAATAACACTACTGTATCCATTAAAAAATGGTCAATTATATTCAACTTATCCTCTGATTGGTTATATTGAAATTAGAAAAAGTGATTTAGCAATAATCAAAAATTATTTTCATAAATTATTGAAAAAAGAAAATTTCATCTCATTCCAACTTAATAAGAACTATTTATATATTTTGTAAATGCATTTATAAAATATTAACATTTTCTACATCATTTATTAAATGCTTTTAATTAATATCTTTATTAACATGCATATAAAATATAATAATAAATTATTAAAAAATAAATAATTATAAAATAACATATTTTAAGTAAAAAATAACATATTTTAAGTAAATAATAATAATAACAAATTTTAAGTAAATAAAAATAACATATTTAAGAGCAATATTTTGAAAGGTATGGATTTATTAGTATTAGTTAATAGAAAAATAAACTTTCAAAATTAAGTATTTTTAACTATTTAAAAGGAATTCCATTCTTTGTTTCATATTTTTTATTTACACAATTAATAACATTATGTAATAAAATCAAAACTAATAAAATAATTTTAATTAATAAATAAAATATTAATTAATAAAATAATTGTTTGTAGTATGGGTTTATTACTATTAGTTAATAGAAAAATAAATTTTCAAAATGAGCTATGAACATTTAAAAGAAAGTTCCATTCTCTGTTTCGTATTTCTTTATTTATTCAATTAATAACATTATGTAATAAAATCAATACTAATAAAATAGTTTTAATTAAAAAATAAAATCTTAATTAATAAGATAATTGTTTGTAGTAGCATAAAATGAATTCCATTTAAAAAGTTTTCTTTTATCAATATTCATATCGTATTTATTTATGAATATATATCATAATAAATTTCTTAAAAATATATTTATGTAATATAGTTATCACATATTTGATTTTATTAACTTTGCTACAAATTGAAAATCAAGATTTGAAACTATTTTATCATAGTTATTAAATCTGAGGTATTTGAACATATAAACAATCTTTCTTATACTTAAAATTTATTAGGTAATAAGCGAGGGAAAATGATGGCATTGTGATGTTTAAATAAACATATTTATTCATAGTAACCATATTAAATTCATATACTACAGTTGTTTACAGCTGCAACTTTCAGCAAAGAGGATTAAGTTGCATTAAAAATAGAGATTAGATTGCATATATTAATAAAAGGTGCATATTCTTTGAGTTTATTATTGATCCTCAAAACGTGTTGTTCATTGGCTGAACTTGGCAGCTTCTATCACAGGCAATTCTCAGTGCATATAATAAAAAATATGCATTTCAAAACTAAAATGATTTTACATGCTTTCAAAGTGACCTTACAGAATACTAAATCTGCCCCAGTACTTCTGATACAAACAGTACTGAGCGTTGTTAGAAAGTAACAATATCACCAAAAAAAGAAACGAGAGCACACAAATATCGAGCGTGTCCTTGATAATGACTTTACTAGCACATGTACCTTCTCCACGTTCCAAACCACTGACCTCCCCTCAATCTCACTGTCCTTCTTCCCACAAAACAGCTCTCTGATGAAAACCTTCCAAATAATCTCATTCACAAACTTTTGCCAAACGATTTTTCGCCACTTGGAACCCATCCCAAAAACTTTGATCCCGGGACCCTCCTAGCCTCGTCCATGCATCACAAGGGTTAAGGATCTGCCCCCCTACCCTACCCCTGGTCGAAAACATTTAAAGCAGACGATTTTTAATCCCAAAAGAAAAAGAAAAGGGGGGCAAGAGCAGAATGAAAAAGTAGGGGGTGGTGCTTACCTGTTTCGCTGTTCGTCCTCTGATTTGAAGGTGTGGATTTTCGAATGATGAGGTGAGTGAGGAGGAGGGGGGTGAATTTCTCACAGGACCCTCAGAAGGGGCACCGCCGTCTCTTCCATGCACCCTCCAGTCAGCGGAAGAGGTGCCGATGGAGCATCATCGCGATCGTCTGCTTTCTTCTGTACACGCAGACGATCCACCCCGCTCTTAGCATTCTCGCACCACGGTTTAATCAGTAGGGGTGGTCTTCCAGCTCCGATCCGCTGGGGTGCTGGGGTGGATGGAATTTTTTTTTTTTTAATTTCAACCTCCCCCGGGGTGTAAGCGAGTTGGCGATCGTCCTCTTTTTGGCTCGAGGCCTCGGTGAAGTCCACTTAGCACGGTCCACTCACGGCACCCTGTAAATGACCGCGGTGGGTTGGCGGCTGAGCGCATGCGCCGCTCGATAGGGGCCCCGTGACGTCATGCGCACATCTGCAGTCGCAAGGAAGCCTTTTGGTTGAGACCCCCTGAATCCTGGTTTTGCCACCACCAATCCCACCACCCCTCCCGCCGGAAAAACGGTTTCCCGAAAAACCCGCCACCGGTTCCCCATTCTGGTTCCGAAGCTGGTACCGGTACTGTATATATATAGAGAGAGATCTGGGAGAGATTAAGAGAGAAGTGTCCGGTTTGTTGTTTATTATGTTTTTTTTCTTCTCCAACTCCCGTTTATCCATTTTTCCCGGGAAAAAGGGGTTTTCCGCTTAAAGGTCGAAGAGGACAGCGGCATTCGGTGTCACGTGACGCACCGGATATCCGGCGCTCGTTATGTTGGGGTTTTATAAAGTATCAATTTTAGTTTTTTTCGGTCGATTTTTTTTATTGCTGAGACAGTTGCAACTTCAGGAATTTCATGAAAATTGATTATTTTTAATATTTTTTTTGCATTTTATTGATTGTTTATTATTATTATTACTTTTTAATAATTTGATTTGAAGCGTTGCGATTGAAAATAATTTGCTCAACTTTTTTGGTATTTGAGCACATATTAAAAATGTGGAGATAATATTATTTCCAATATTTCTTTTTTGTTTGGAATCAATACATTGGGATTAAAACTAAACAAATTGTTGACACATCTAGCAAATGAAGAGGATTAAAATATTTCACTTTTTAAGGAAGCATCAATTAACAAAGCGATACGGATTAATGTTAACTAATTATCATAATTTGCAAATGCATTCATATGGATGATGGAATTTTAAAATATTAGAAATAAACATTTTAAAGGTATAATTAGTATTTAAAATTTATGCAACTCATAATGAATTTATGTTGAAAATTTCATAACTGTTCCATCTTTAAAGCATTATGCATCCTTAAACATTCTTTTATATTTAATATTGTGTAAAAAAAAAGATTTAAATATTTAAACACGTTCAAGACAAATTCATTGCATGTAAAAAGGATTAATCAAATCAGTTAGGATTATTGAAATGGAACTGCACCTGAGAATGAAGAAAGTCGGTATGATAATTTGCAAAGAAAAATATCGTTAAGTTGTTCATGGCAAATACTAGATTGTTGTCCTCAAGAGTATTAAAAATTTAGCGCCTGATTTGAAGCATATTCAGCCCTTCCCCACAATCCATTTACCACCGCAATTTGGCTAAATTAACCTAAGGGTTGGTTTGGTCTGTCGCTCAATGGTAATTTTGTGCACACTTTGGCTAATTTGATTGGGGCCTACAGTTTAACATTGATTCCGAACTCACCCACGAACATCTATGCCACCGCCAGGATACGAACCTGAAGCTTGTGTTAACAATGGCCAGAAAGCTAGCCAATTGGTCATCAGGCTACTATTATCCGAGGGAGAAGTCTGATGGTTCGCACCTTTCTTCCCCTCAACAAAAAGTATTGATGATAATTTTAGTGAATAATTATTACTAATTTTATTCCAAAATATGAATTATAATGGAAAACAATTTTGAATTAAATGATTTTATATTTGACAAAAATCGTTTTAAAAATGTTTGATTAAGTATTAATTTCAAATTATTATTAGTTTTATATGATTAATGGTCATATAATATATGCGATGGTGTCCATGTTTAAATATCTCGTAGTCCAATGATGTAAGTAGAGAGAATGCAGGGTTCCTTGTCCATACAATGAATTAAATGACTAATAAATCTTGCATGCTCCTACGTTTGTTTTGCTCCTGGCAAATAAAAGATTAATAAAGTAATAAGGTAATGTAATATGTGATAATGACCATGTTGAAATATCTCTTGGTCCAATGATGATGTAAGTAGCGAATATGCAGGGGTTTTTGGACATAGAATGGGTTATATAATGCACGATGGAACGGTGACCATGTTAAAATATCTAGTAGTCCAATGTTGATGTACTTAGCGAGGAGGAAGGCTGAGGTTTGAATCCACTGGTATCGTCAAAAATCGTGAAAATAAAAATAAATTGGAAAAACAGAATAAAATGTCTGAAACTGTCAGTTCTTAATAATGAAATAAAATATTTAATATATAACATTAAATAAAGGGATTGTCTTCTAACAAAATGAGGATAGTTTGTTCATCGAATTAAACAACAAATTGGCATTATCATTGTAAACATAATTCAGCGTTAATAAATCAAATTTTTAAGAAAAACACCTTTATGGACTAATGAACTTAATATATTGGAATTTTTTTTTTAATTTAACGTTTTGAATTGTTCGAAATAAACAAATGCCATTTTTATAATGAACAAATATTTGAAATCAAAGGATTATTAAGACACTCAAAACTCTTCGTCGATATAGACAAACTTTTTTTTTATCTTATATACACTACAAACAACCCACCAATCAATGAGGAAGGGAGGTCGTTGCCTTCATGAATGATTAGTAAGGTTTACCACCCCACATTTTAACGTGATGTAGGAGAAAAACTGGAAAATTTCATCAGGTAGCTTGACAATAAATACAGGATGTTTGTACAAATTAAGACAATCTTCTCTTTTCTGAAATCAGTGGCTATAATAGATGCCAGCAGAGAATTCGAATATAGCTCTCTTGAATGCTATCAGAGCCCATTGCCATTATGCCACCAGTAGACAACTGTAATATCTCGGTCTATACTAGACTTATAACGGCTTCAAGAAAAAGGCCTTTTTAAGGTTCATGGGAGACAGTTTATTTTTTATTTACAAGCATTATATACAAATCTCCGTCCATTTGTATTATATACAAATATCTTTAATTTTCATTTCTTGTAAATATAGTTCTGTACATATTTACAAAAAATGAAAATTAAAGATAATTTGATTCACAAGTGCGGTTCACTCCAAGGACGGAGATTTTCAGAGTTCTCGAGTCAACGACGTATCAAATACACTGGTCTGAGACAGACCGTAATTATCACGAAACCAGAAGGGGTTCACTTTATAAACAGGCGGAATCTCTGACCTGTTCAATCACTTAGAGTAAATGATAACACTTCTTGTCGACTCGTCACAGAAACTATTCCTCCAAAACCTTCCTTTAAAATAAATCCACCAAAGGAAGGGGGTCAGCTTCCCTCACTTCACACTGGTGTAGATATTCCTCAACTCGTAGTCTATCACCAATCACAACTCATAGTATATTTCATATTCAATATTTAGTTGTTTCGACCTGTGAAGATGGCTCAGACATTCGCTAATTTCCTCTTTATATATGATACCGAATGTCAGCTATCAGATTTGAGTGACAGGTTGTTTTCATTAGTATAAAACTTCAATTGCTTGTAATAAAACTACCCATAATACTACTTGTTTACTGTCAAATTTGAACGATGGGTTTATTATGTATTTGTCAAATAACATACATTCCAGTCTCCTAGGAATGAAATACCCAAACTCTTCTCTTGCGAAAAAAAAAAAAAAAAAAAAAAAAAAAAAAAAAAAAAAATGCTACGCAACATTGAATTTTATATATAAATTTTTTTCAAGTTTTAAGATTTTGATTAGAATTTTAAAAATATACTTATCGTAAGAAGAAAATAAATATAAAATACGATTTACTCTTAACAGTTTCCTAATAGTTTTATATCAAGTGACTAGTAGCAATAATCGATCGTGTTAGAGATGTATGGACAAGCTTTATTCAAGAAAGTGTGCACTTTTACCTCAATCTCTATATTTGCCCTATTCTTCTTCCAACCTACTCCTCCAAGAGGGTTATGAGAATCCTTATCTCAGTAGAAATCCGCCATCCAGTGTTCAGATCCCCGATTTCCTCATGCAGTTGCTCTGAGGTTAACTGGAAGGAGGATTACCAAAAAGATCTGAACGAAATACAGAGATAAGTGGTCATTAAAGAAGGATTTTTGAACAAGCAGAACCACGTCTCCGTTGTTTGATTTGGATATTGGAGGAAGAATTGAAGCAGGTTAGTCAAAAAAGTAATGGTGAATGCATTCGCTAAGCCGCGGAAAAAACATATACATATCAAAGTAAAAACTATTATGTTATCTTAATTCAGTTATTGGATAATCGATAAGTGTGACGCATATATAGTGATGTGGGCCAATTCTGGCATGTTAAAGTAAACAAGTTAACTTAAGCTTCTTACATTCCAAAATTATATATATAATTCTGACAAGACAAATACCATAACAATTCTATTATTTTCAATTCCTACTATTTGTTCACACTCTCCTTACATATATCTTGTTCAAATTTTCAATAGTTCATAAAATACTTTTTATTCATCCACTCAAGTTTAAATACATTTTTTTAAATTGTAGTGGATGACACTTGATGTTAATATAGTTTTTTCAAATATTAATTCAGTAATTAAATTTAATTAATTAATTTTATTTTTTTTAGATTTAAGTTGCATGTATCTAATAATAGATGGCGCCAGATGTAAGAGGAAAATTTCAACTTTATGTGTAAAGGACTTTTCTGCAATACAGTGAAAAAAAAGTAGGAATTAAAATTTTTTTTATATTACTTGTTTGTATGAATTAAGAAATAAAAATCTCAAACTCCTCTTAGAAAAGTTTGAAATTTTATATTTGAATTCCCAGCAGCCAGAAATACCAATCCTAGGAGAATTATGGCAAAGGGTCCTAGCCTCTATTATTATGGCAAATGCTTCTAGCCTGCATTATTATGGCAAATGCTTCTAGCCTGCATTATTATGGCAAAGGCTTCCAGCCAGTGTTATATTACACTGATTTTGAGATAATCCTGTTTAAGATGCAATACAAGCTGGCTACGCTGTTTTGATCTCGTAAGAGGTTTATCATTTTTTTCTTGGCATTGTAAATATAAAAATATTATATTAATATTTTTATAGTACTTTGAGATGTATTAAGACAAACTAAAATAATAAAAAAAGTAAAAATAAAAAATCTACCTAGCTTAAAAATTAATGCTAAGCACAGTGTTATGAAATTCCAGCTACAAGTGTTTTTGATTATTGCTTATAACATTTACTAAAACAAGTTTTATGTTAAACAATTATGCTTACATTGTGTAGGTGTTATAATAAATTAATACATGAAAATTTAAAATAAGTCGAAATTAGGATTCTTTTATTTATTACCTCATATCAGAATTTGGCCTACTATATGAAAAGATTACTGATTTTAATTTCAGAAAAATTGAATGTTTTGTTCAGAAGATAACACATATAGAAAACATATAGAAAACCAATGAATAATAATTATCCAAGTTTTAATATGGTTGGGTATTAAATCATGGAACTAGTTGATGCCCTTCTATAGAATTATTCCCTTAAATTGATTACTTTTACACATAATTCATGGAAATGCTTTGAAGGTTTGGATATTCTTGTATGTAATTTTCATTACAATACAATAATTTCGTTTTTTTTTTTTAAAATTCTTTTTGTCTGAAAGTTTATATTTTTCATTAAATTATTGACGACAAAAAAGAATAAACGTTTTATTTAGGTTAATTTATCATCGAAAAGATATAAAATGATGAGCGTTAAATATAATTGACCATTTCTTCTTAGGACTATTTCTGATTTTTTTTTTTTGGCTCAAAAGAAATATAGACACGTTTGTCTTGAGAAAACATCTAGCAAAGAGTATGAAAACTACTAGCATTCTTAAATCAGCGAAAAGATATACTTTTACAGATAGATGAGCGTTAAATATGGTTGGCCATTTTTCTTAGGCCATTTCTGATTTTCTTGGTTGAACAAAAATATAGACTCGTTTCACTTGAGAAGACATGTAGCAAAGAGTATGAAAACTACTAGCATTATGAAATATAGACTCGTTTCTCTCGTGTTAATAATTCGTTTCTCTTGAGAAAACATCTAGCAAAAACTACTAGTATTATGAAATTATTGACACGATATACTATAAAAGATCAATCAGCGTTAAATATTATTGGTCATTTCATTTTGGGACATTTCTGATATTTTCAGTTCATCAGAAATATAGACTCGTTTCTCTTGAGAAAACATCTAAATTACTAGCATTATGAAATCATTGACAATATATATTATAGATGATACTAACATCACTTCTACGATAAATGTTCTGCTAGAGACTCTACACTGTAGAGGCAAATCATGTCATCTTCAATGGATTCCCGCACATGTCAACATTGAGGGCAACGAATGCGCTGACACTTTAGCCAAAGAAGCCAGGGACAATCATCAACCCAGGACTACCATCACACTTGCAGATGCTAACGCAGTTGCCAAAAGCCGACTAATTCCTCATAACTTTAAGAAGCCACTAATCACGGACTTCAACTGCCCTAGGAAGCTGACATCAGTTATTAGCAGACTCAGAACTAACCATTACAGAGGGATAAAGATTCTCCCAGACAAGACCGGGAATACATTCCCTGCAGAAATTGCCGCAACGCTTTCCTAACACCTAAGCACATTCTAGCACTCACTCCCTATGTTTTGCAATTGGGTATGGTGCCAATTGAGGCCAACTGAAGAGAAGCCCTGTATAGTGAAGCGGCGCCATTGCTTGCGGCCGCTATCGAGAAGACTTTTGACTTGATCTAACATTGATAATTATATTTTAAATCCATGGACACGATAACAACAACAACTATAGATGAGGGTTAAATATGACTGGTCATTTCTGCTTAGGACATTTCTGATTTTATTGACTCATCAGAAATATAGATTCGTTTCTATTGAAAAAACATCTAACAAGGGGTATGAAAACTACTGATGATTATGAAATATTTGGGGATTTACGACGTGATTTCAATAAAAACGATTATCTAAAAAATGTACTTTAAGTATTTGACGTCTTTTTGAAATTATTATTCAATTAGTCTAATATTTTTTATTTGAAAACGGTCATTTTTTTAATAATGCAGAAATTAAGTCAAGATAAATAATTTAAATGCCAGTAAATAGCATTCAATTACTCAAAACAGGATTTGTAAACAAGTATAAGTTAAATCTCTTGATTGTTAAACAATTTATTGATATTCTTAAATACATTAATAACCAATGATTTTCTACTAAAATGAAAATGAAAAGTTTAATACTGTATACTTTTAAATAATGTATTTCTTCAAAAGGCTTTACAGATAAGCCTCATCACCAACCAATTATTTAAACGTTTAATAACTTTGAGGGAAGTTGTAAATTGTAAATCCACCAAATTCCTTTATTTCTTTTGCTGATTGAAGTATAGATTTATTGAATAATAATTTTATTGGATAAAAATACAATAAATTTAATTAATTTAGTTCTTGAGTAAAAATCGTGTTTACTATTATGTATCTCCCATTACTTTTAGTGAACATTAAAAATAATTATTAGCAGAAAAGAATAAAGATGCGAAAAAATCCATTTTTCTATTCAAAGGTAGTATGCATGGAAGATAAAAAAAAAGATATAGAAAGTCACGTGGTATTGCAAGTTCTGAGAGAAGTATTCCCTATCCCAGGCTTGTGTATGCCATTTTGAAAATTCCCCCAACCCATAATAATCTAGGACCACATCCCGCCTGTGTCGTATCCTAGTGGCCCTCGGGTACTTTTTATGGGCGATAGAGCTCGTTCACATAAAGCTCTTATCTGAACTTTTCCTCTGATGTGCAGAATATTTCATGGCTGATGCAAGACTTTTTTACCTACACAAAAATTCATACTTGTTTTCCTGTGATCTCGAATAAACAAATCTCGGGAAAATCGAACTCAGGATAGAATTTTAAAATTGGTGTCTGAAAAATTTTTTTTAGTTAAATTTTAATTTAGTTTTTTTTTCTATTCCTTTAATGTAAAAGGAACTCTTCTATGAAGAAAGTTAAATAAATTAAATTCATAATTTCAGAATCCCAGTTAAAAAATTGTTGTTCTTTTCTACAAATAACAGGAAATTTTTGAAGGTATTCACCATCATTTATTAAAACTAATAAATAAGATTGGTGAAAGAGAATTTTTAATAAGAAAAGCCATTATTGTATATTTCGATGTTTATGTAGTGCTATTAGATATAAAGAAATAAGGTAAAATAACTACTTCATAGAAAAGAATATCACCGTGACTATACAGTAAATTTAACAGGGAAAAAAGCTGATGATAAGTGACCCACATATCAATAAATCACATATTACGACAAATGACCTACATAAAATTAAAATTAAAATCAAAGTAAAATTAATAAAGAAGATTAGTGAAAGAGAATTTTTAATAAGAAAAGCCATTATTGTATATTTCGATGTTTATGTAGTGCTATTAGATATAAAGAAATAAGGTAAAATAACTACTTCATAGAAAAGAATATCACCGTGACTATACAGTAAATTTAACAGGGAAAAAAAGCTGATGATAAATGACCTACATAAAACTAAAATTAAAATCAAAGTAAAATTAATAAAGAAGGTTAGTGAAAGAGAATTTTATTAAAAAAGCCATTTATATATTTCGATACTTATGTAATACTATATTACATGCAAAACATCGGGTAAAATAAATATTTCATAGAAAAGAATATCATCGCAAATATAACATAAATTTAGCAAAAAAAAAACTTGCTATAAATGACCCACATATCAATGAATTACATATCACACGATGGCCCATATATCAAATTAAAATTAATGAACAAAATTAGCGAAAGAAACATTTTAATAAATAAGCCATTATATATTTTGATACTTATGTAGTATACTATTAGATTATTGTGAATCATGTAAAGTAATTAACTTTATAAAATAATCTTTGCTTGTGTATATATTTAAGGTAACATAACCGTACTATGTTTGCTTATTTAAGTAATTTGTTTTACAAAATAATTTATGCTTGTGTATGTATCAAAGGAAATGTTGTATTATAATGTATATAATTTAAGTGGGTCCATCAGCATATTTCTAGGGCACACTAAATTTGAAACAATTCGTTTTCTTTTTCATTGTTAGACTTCAAATTGCAAAATCAAAAATTTTTTATGTGAATACCATTTTTCTAGTTATATACCTAACTTATTTATCTCTTATGTAATATCTCCTGCCTTTTTTTTTTCCTTATTACCTTTGTCCATAATTTTGCAGCAACTGCTCCTACCGTCGATTTATTTATTAGCCATTAAGATTTTCTAAATTCTATAATAATTGATTTGATAAATATTCCTTCAGCTCTCTGATTTGTATAATCTCCTATGTAGTGTTTATTGTATCATATTGCTTTAAATTTTTTTTTCTAAAATCTCTTACCTAACGTTTTTATATTTTTCGCATTTCATATTCCTCCTTTTTCAATTTTTTTTAAATTTTTGACATTTAGTTCTGTTCTTGTATGAATTTTCTCCATTGTTCAGCTTCTGTACCTCCAAAAGTGAATTATGTAAAATGTTTCCGCCTCCATCGTGCGTCCTTTCCTTTCACCCGCATCATTCCCAAACTGTATAGGGGCAACTCAGCTCTAGCCACAGTGATGCGGTGTGGTGTAGTAGTATACTATTAGATATAAAAAACCCGGAAAAATAAATATTTCGTTGAAAAGAATATCGTTGCTAATAAAAAGTAAATTTAGCAGAAAAAAAACATACGAAAAATGACCCAAGTATCGAAATTGGTGACATATTGAACATATTCATCATCATTAATTAAAATTAATAAACAATATTAATGAAAGAGAATTTTTACTAAAAAAATTATAGTGTATTTCAATATTTATGTAGTGTTATATTAGATATAAAAAAATCTGATAAAATAACTATTTCATAGAAAAGAATATCATAGCGAATATAAAGTAAACTTAGCAGGAATAAAAAGCTTACAATACTAAATGATCCACGTATTAAATTTTTTAACATCTCAATTTCGATGTTACATTCACGTGAAATTTTCACAAATTTAAATGTCAAAATTATATAAAGTCTTTTTGTTATAATTAAGTGACATTAAGTTAAATTTATTATTTAAATAAAAAGAGGCAATTGCTGATTTACTTTTATAAGCAGAAAATAAAACAATATCTAAAAATCTATATCTGTTAATTTATTTATGTTGTTTTCATATGCAATATATTTTTATTTCAGTAATTATTCTTTAGTAGAGAGGTGATTATGCTGATGATTCCCTATGCATCATGTTGTGAGCGAGCCTTTACAGTACTAACCTTACTATTTCCCTCGGAACATTCTGAATTTACTACAGTTTTGCTAAATAAATACTTCAAATATCTTTAAATAGATTTAAAAAACATTGGAAAATAATAATAAAAAACAATATTTTTGAAAATATAAAGATAAAACTGTAAAAGTTCTGGTCATATATAATGTGGCTGAAATATGTTAGACATGTCAACTGAAATAAATATATGGATAATATTGTAAATTTTTAAACTATGCTTCAAGTGCTTATGTTTTGTTGTACACATATTTTGCATCTATAAGTACAAATACAGGAGCATTTTTTCGATACATGAGTTCCATTTATACCATCCACAGAAGCTACATAAAATTTTGTTTTAAGGTATTATGGGCTGAAAAATCATACGAAAGCAGTTTAACTCTAACTGCTACGGTGACAAAATTCAAATGGCAACACCTCATTTATTTTAATTGGAATGTGATCTCCATTGTGAAAAACCATAAATATCTTTGGGATGATACCTGAAGAATGAAAAGCGTGGGCGCTAGACAGACTAAGAAGAAAAGTGGAAACAATCAATAAGAATAGAGAAACAACAGAAAGCAAAACATTTTAATGTGTTTCACACATTTTCCGCGTGACTCTTTCACGTCCGATTTGACACTTTGCATGTCGCAAATGATGGATAACATTGAAGCACATACCATGGTTAGAGAACCTGATTTCTGATGGCATCTTTCAAATCAGATACAGTTTTCGGATTAAATGCATAAACTTTAAATTTCAGAACTGTAGAAGATGTAGAAGCCTGCTTCTGCAGAATTTTGCAATTTGCTACATTTTTCTTTTGATATTTTTTAATGTCAATTTCTTTATCTCCCTTTTATTTTATTTCTTTTTATGTCATGCGTACTTTTAAATTTATCAACTTCAATAAAAAAAGTAGTTCTTTAAAAAAAAAATCTTGTATTATGAGTTGTAGAGACGATAATTCTGCAGTAACTCCCCCAAAAAGAATAATGCATTCAAATATGCCTCTGACAGACGATGAAATTACAGATTTGTTAACTGATCTTTTAATCGTAGTACCGGATTGATATTAGTTACGGCACAGACGAAGAATTCATTCTTCACTAAGATGTCCATGGTATTTCGGATTCCATATCATTGTACTCAAATTATAATATTTCATTCTTACTAAATATTTTTCAGCAATAAGCATCATGCAAAAATTATATATATTATCACTTATTTTCATTATTTTTTTTAATTTCACGCATTATCCGCCAGAGCGTAATGCAGCATTAAGGACGTATTTTGTCTATCACGTTCTGGCGCATAGTCAAAATATTCTATCCAGTAAGGTCTAAATATTACTTAATAATCTGTATGATGCACATAATGATGTTTCACTACCACTTTTTAAACATGTTAATTATAAAAAACAAGTAATATAAAAAAAAAATTTTAAAGTCAATTCCTACTTTTTTTCACTATATTACAGAAAGTCCTTTATAAATAATTTTCATTCATTTTTTTTTAAGTTTGTCTGGCGCCATCTATTGGTAGATACATTCAACTTAAATCTAACAAAAACTAAAATGAATTAATATTTGAAAAAACTGTATTAACATCAAGTGTCATCCATTAAAATATTAAAAAAACGTGTTTGAACTTGAGTGGATGAATAAAAAGTGTTTTATTAACGATTGAAAAGTTGAATAAAAGCAAATAGAATTAATTGAAAAAAAGTAAGTCCCCTTTTGAGGAAAAACCCATTTAAAAAGCAAGACATTAACTATAAACACCTTCTCACATGACTGGCAGTTAAAGTGTCAATGAAGAAATACAGCTATGCGCATGACCATGCATTTTTCTAACTAGGAATGAGATGAATAGGCTTTTTTCTGAGTTTATAATACTCTTATTAAGCATTTTCCCCTTAACTATCAGTATATTTAATTTAGAACGCATAATTATCATTCTTTATTGCGCATTTCGTCGAATTTTCAAGTTTTGTAATGATACTTAACGTATTTTGCTGAATCACACGCATTTAGTTTCCAGTAAAATTACTTATAAAACTGCATGACAAATTGCCTTTTCCTCTTCCATTTAATTTTCTCATACTAATTTACTTTTCCAGTAGAGAACAATTAAGTAACAACATTATAATATTGTAGCGTTAATTATTTACCGTAATGTTGTAGAAGAAATTCCTTTTTTACTTAATCATATTATTACACATTGTGCTATTGCATAATTATAATTATTATACAATAAGCGTTTGAGAATAAAAAAAAAATACTATATTTGATAATGTTTCGAAATTAATTTTAAAACTCTGTTTAAGGAACTGCCATTATTTACATGTAATTTTAAAAAAAATCATTAAATACTTAACACAAAATATTTGTGTGAATTTTTATATAGTTGTAAAGATAAAAGGCTGCTAATTTTGTTGCTAAAACAAAACATTTGCTACAAAATTCGACGGGAATCTTTACATTCTCTATTGCATTTCACTTTTAAAAATTTCTTCGAAGTATTAGTAATAAAGAACCTCAAATGAATATAAAATACAATGCCAGTGCTAAAGTTTTAAGGTAATTAAAAATTTTGCGGACATATATCAAAAGATGTAATCTTAAGTTCATATGTAACCACAGTAAAAGGACCATAGTACCTACAAAAGTGCTTGGAAGAACATAAAAAAAGTTGTATTAAGTTGAAATCGTTTAAAATTTTACCGAAAAACATACCGAAAGCGGCCAAATCGCAAATTAGTGGCGCTAATTAAGCAATAAGGGTTAAATGTGGTAACCCGGATTTCTTCTACGGTTTTACAATTCATCTCACTTATAATATCAAACCTTTTCTTGGCGTACTTTGGCGACAAGAATTTTTAACGTCAAATCCCAACGGCCGTCATTCTTCGATTTTGCAGCAAAAGCGTTTGAATAATTTACGATTTCTATTATTTTAAATTTTAAGGAACATCGTTAAAAATGAGTTGGTATAGAATAAACTGTACCTGCATCAATATAAAATGTTGGTTAAATTAGAAAAAAAATATTTTACAATATTATTGAGAATAATATGATAAATTAGTGAAAAATTTGAATAGAACGTAATGTGAAAATGTGATTTTTAGTATTGATGTTAGTTAATAAATATAAGGTTGTGGGATGAAATCCAAAATACTGCACCCCTGAGAAACTCGCCAATCTTGCAACCCGGAATATTTCGTCAATTTCTATTGTTGCTATTTTGATTGTCATTTGCAGAATTTTTATTTATAGTAAATAAGAAGAGATATATATTCTTTAAAATAATTATTTCGATCGATTATTGATTACTTCGAGATTCCTATTCTGTATCGGCCACTGATACAGAATAGAAACAATTTTTATGACGTTGCCACTCATTAAAGTACGAAACAATCAAGAAAAATGATTTTTTACTTTATTAATTCATATTTGTTTATCAAATAATTATTTACTTTCAATACTGTTGATATAGTTAAGGTCATTATTTGAATTCAAGCAAAAAAAAACCATTTATTTTTATTTTTAGATCGTTAGTTCATGACAAAACGCAGCTCGAATGCATGGAAATTTTTCTGTGGTTTAGTGATGTTTCTTTTTAATGCTGTTAACATAGTTACGTTTTCGTGGAAACAGTTACTTGAAGTAACTTACTAGTTATTGCAATTTTTTAATTTAGAACGTTAGTTCACGGAAGAAAAAAAGTCATTAGAACGTATTAAAATTTTCTGTGGTTTTGTGATGTTGTTCTTGTTTTCGTCATGTCATTCGATACGGCTATGCAAGGACAGATTTTATTAAAGCAATAAAAATATCATTTTTGCCTGTAAATACCAAAAATATATGTCAGAATAAAATGCAAGTTTTTCTCTGGTTTCTTCCTTTATTCTTTCTTTTTTATCAATATTGTTTTATCATTCAAATTCGGCATCGTACACAACATGAAATATTTTTTCACATAATATAAAAAAATTTAGCGTATTAGATAATAATTTTGGAGTAATTTTATCGTACTAACTATTATTATCATTGCTAAAATGATACATTTTTATGAGTTCGCAAAACAAAATTCAATATAATAATTTGCAGTTAAAGTGAAGAAATTCAGCGTAAAAGGAATGAATTTTGTTAAAATAGTTATATATTTTGGCATTAAAACGAAAACATTTGGCATAAAAGCAAATCATTAAAATTTTGTCATAATAGTAGTAAAATTTGGTGTTAAAGCGCAAAACAATTTAAGAAATAAAATTTGACGGAATAGCTGTTTGGCTACTAAGGCTGGCGTATTAGCGATCTTTGTTGAGAAATTTTGGCAAAATAGTGTTTTAACTTCGGCGGCCGTTTGTTTACTTGGCAATTTGGCATCCTAGTGATCGATTTTGGCGTAATATATTTTTACAGCGAAAAATAACTGCGGCATTCATGATTATGTTTACTTGGCGACTTGCATCCTGGTGATGTATTTGGGACAAAGGGTTCAGGATTCTAGATTTTTACCAGGTTTTGTTCAATGACATGCGTTTACTCTATGACTGGAAAATTTATATTGCTAATATATTCTCTAAAAAATATAGAGTATTTTTTTTTAAATGTGACTTTGCCTTCCTTTGATATTATAAATTTAAAATAACTAATGAAACTTGGTCGCATATAAGTTGAAATTCACATACATATTTTAGTTTCCTTGCTTTCAATTTTTAATGTTACTTAAATTTCTGTTGCCATTTATTAAATTAGACATTTAAAAGCCTAATAGAAAATTATTATCACGGAATAGCTTCATTAAAAATAGTTAAATTCAAAATAAGGCTCCAGAAAAACAGTCCAAACTGCATCAGGGATAATAGACGACTTTCAGAGGGAAGTTAACAGCTGTTTGAGGGGTGAGGAGATAGCACCCATTCCGTTGTCTGAAGGCAGCAAATACAGGGAAACCTAATCCAGAACACGACAGCGGCTCGTTTTAAGTGGACTCTGTGTACTTAGGGGATTGAGTTGAAAGGGAACTAGAGTAAAAAATCCATGGAGCTGATTACAGTTGAGAAAATTTCATCTCAACTGTGTGTTTCCTGTGACTCGTTGCGATAAAAATGTTTATAAAATTTAATTCTCTGTATTTGAAATATGAGAAATGGCTTTAAGTTAAGATTTAATTATTTTGGAAATGAAAATTTTTTGTTTTAGTGAGAATTTTTTGAAAAAAAATAATTCAATATTTTTTTGGCACGGGTTTTAATTATTTATTCTTGTTACGTGAAAAATTCAATAATTCATTTATGCAATTTATTTCCTTAACAAATTTAAATAGATATATAGTTTAATGGCGATTCTATTCTTAAGAAAATCAATAAAAGTGTAAATTTTTTTAGAACTACTGAGTTAAAAACCGATTTATTTTAATACAACTTGAATAAGAAACCTATGCTACTATATCCAAAAAGTAAGACCAATTTTCAATTTAAAATTCACGAGGCTGATGAAATTGCAATTTTTTTTTCTGTTTTAGGTTTCTGGCACTGTCCTTGGCATCTGTGTTAAATTTGACGTCAAAATATTCATGAATGTTTGAGTAACACTTCGCTTGGCCAGACGCTAAAACTGATTCCGGCAATTTTTGAAATGTCTGAATTCATTGAGCAAAGAACTTGCATTCAATTTTGTTTGCGGAAACGTGTAGAATGTTGAGCATTCCTATATTGGGAAGAAATGGTATCAGTATAAACAACTCAAAGAAGGCAGAGAACGCGTTGAAGATGAAAAGCTCTCCGGTCGACCGTCAACCTCAACCGTCGAAGCTCACGTCCAGAAAATTAAACATTTGGTACCGAAAACATTGAGGATTGAAAAAAAAGTTGTCATAAGTGCATTGTGTCAGTAGGGGATTACTTTGAAGGCGATGAAATAAATTTGGAAGAATAAATAAAGAGGTTTTGAAAAAAAAATTAATTGGTCTTACATTTTGGGCACATTAGTATTTCTTAGAATTCTTATGATTGTTTTTCACAAGTTGATTGTTTGTCATTCTTATGATAATGTTTGTCCTTTAAGTGCGATAAATTAAAAAAAAAATGTAAGTAAATAAGTTAGCTATAGACGAAGAATTATTTTGTTTTATCATATCTATGTTTTAATTATCAAAGCTCCAATTAAAATAAAATTTTAAACATCTTTTAATACCTATAATTTTTTAGCAAATATAAATATTTTTAACATTTTTATTTAGAATTATTTAGCATTAAATTTATAGTAAATGCAAAAAGCATTGAAAAATTAATAAATAATTTAATGTTACAGTGCTAAAATTAAATAAAATATTTTAATTTTTTAGATTAAAATTGTTCGGTGCCACAGGGTTCGTGTCAAGGCGGTGCCATGGATGATCGTAGAGTGGTTTGGAATCCATTTTAGACTGTAGGTCCCAGTTTAACCTGACCGTGTGGTGTAGGGATGTTAACCCTACCCCGTAAGAAAAATTCATCTCCTGTCTCAAAATTTTCCAATAGACAGAACGGATTGGTCCACCATATGGCTGTTGCGCCAATGAAGAAGAAGATTAGCATTTCATTTATGAGAACTAATTTAAGAAACTTAATGATTAATTAGAAACTAAATAATTTAAAAAACAATTCTTTTCTTCATTCGAACTTAGACCTTTCATTTAATTTCCGAATCTCTCATATTTAAATAGTTGCATTCCATCAAATATTTCGAATAAAATCCATAAAAAGGTGAAAAAAAATTCTTAATAAACATTTCCTTGCTCATTTAAAATTGAAATTATAGACATAAGAGAGTCGACTTTTGAGTTCGAGGGACTTTTGTTTCTGTATTACATTGAATACTGTATTACATTTTCTCTTGAAATTTATTCGGTGTTGAAACAAAAAGAAGTTATTACATAGTTCATAAATTTTCAAAGATAAAATATACACCCAACCACCCCTTTCACACCGCAGTCTGGTACGTGCCCGCAGATGAATGATCGCATTGAGCAGACTGCAAGAGGACGCAATAACAAAAGCCCAAGAAAAAGGCCATCCATTGTTCTTTGGAGAAAGTTTTATTATTTGCAAAATCAGCCGGATCATGCCCATTGACACGAAGGCTAATAAACGGCCCTTCCCGCCTCACTTCACACAAGAGATGCTGCAGTTCCCTTTTTTTTCTGCTTTTTTGGCCAGCGACCGTTGGGCACAAAAATGTATTTATCTTTTGGGGCGTTAGTCCGTTGTGGCGGAAGAGAGGTTTCTATACATACAGTTCAGACATTGAGTTCTGATCTTAAAGAACACCTGAAACTTGAATGTCGTTGAAATAAGAACGTAATTGCTTGGATGAAACTTTTACTACTGTGTCCAAAAAGTACAACCAATTTTCAATTTAGAATTCCAGGGGCTTATGGAATTTCAATTTTTGTTTTCTTTTTTAGGTTGCTGGCATTGCCCATGACATCTGTGTGAAATTTGACGTCAAAATATTCATTAGAGTTTCAGTTACGCTTGGCTTTGTGAGACGCTATAACTGATTCCGGAGTTTTTTGAAATGTCTGAATTCATTGAGCAAAGAACTTGCATTCAATTTTGTTTGCGAAAACGTATAAAATGTTGTATAAAGCATTCGGTGAACATCCCTGTATTGGAAAGAATCTTTATATAGCGGCCATTATATCCCTTAAGTACAACCTGTACTTTTATAAAGACCAGCACATCTCCCTTAAGTACATCGTGTAGTTATATAGGAACCAGTACATCCTGTATTATATAGGAGACAGTTCATCCCTTAAGTAACCTGGATATACATCCCTTAAGTATATGCTGTACTTATATAAGGACCAGTGCATCCCTTAAGTATCCCTATATTTATATAAGGATTAGTGCATTTCTTAAGTATCCTGGACGGGCATCCTTTAATTGTATCATTTTTCTCAGAAATTACAGAGGTATAAAATTTTTAGTAGGACTAAAGGGAAATATTTTATCCTTATTCATACAGGATTTTAGGTCCTATTTAAAAATTGCCATTTGGTAAAGCCTTTTAACTCATGGTCATGTTTCAATACATTTAATTTCACAAAACTATAATTTTAAGATATAAAATTTGACAGAAAGTTTAACTTAAAAAATAATAACACGAGCCATATAAAAAACAGGCTCTAAGATAAAGGAGTTAAAAAAATTTTATGCATTTCTAAGTCATTAAGTTCATAGGAAAAATACACATAACACATAACACTTCACTTCTGCTTCTTCGATTAAATAATGCAATATATTGTTGAAAAAATAAATTTATGCTCTACTTAAATCAACGATAAAACAAAAATCGATTTTCTAGTCCTTAAGATGTATTCTTAAGAAACTCCATGCTTTCAATCAGAAGACAACTCACTTTTAAATTTTGTTTTTGAATTCCTGAAAAAACTTTTTTTTTCTTATTTCTTTGATAATGTATAATTTCAGATATTTGAATGATTATCTTCTCCCACAAATTCTGTTCTTGTGAAATTTATAGTCATTATCACATTTCTTAAAAATTTTGCAGAATTAATTTTAAATTGCATCAAGAATAGTTTGAAAACTAAAATAAGACAAATTATTTCGCAAAAATATTTTTTTAGGAATTCCTATTTGAAAATTTATGATCCGAAAATTCTGTTTCTAACTACTATTTTTGCATCACGGAAAATTTTTAAAAGATTAATTTTTGGCTACTTTCTAATTTTCCTTCTTCTTCATTGACGCAACAGCCTGTAGCTTTTTATTCTCACGGGCAGAGTTTTGGCATTTCATTCACAGGAGACAGGAATGTATGATATTTGACAAGTGTATAATAACGCATCATTCAAATTGGACAGTAGACAACATTGTCTCTATATTAAATGCAATTAGTGTTTTGTGTTAATGAAAACAACCTGTCACTGAAGTCTGACAGCAAATATTCGTATCATGTATAATATGATTCAGAAAATTAGCGAATGTCTGTGTGACCTTCACAGGTCGAAACTAGTACAGATTGAATATAGACTACACCATGAGTTCTCCATTGTGATGGGTGATAGTCCAGGAGCTGAGAAAATGTCTACTCGAATAAGAAGTGATGCCCTTCTTGACAGATTGTCTTAAAAAAGATTTTTGGAGAAAGATTGAAATTAAAAACTTTCCCCATAAACCTTAAGGTGACCCTCTTGTTGAAACTGCTATAGGCCTAATATAGGCCGAGACGTTAGAAGCCCCTTGGTGGGTCCCGGCTGCCTGCCAGATTAAAGGCTAGTTCCCATCGAGGCGTGAGGCGTTTAAGCGTGAAGTGTTGGCCAATCACTAGCCACACCGCGTTCGCCTGAAACCGGTTTGAAATCCACCGCTTCTAGTTAACCAACTTTCAACTCGAAGCAGAACTTCACTAAGCGTAATGCAATTTCTGACGTTTCGCTGCGAACGGGTCGAAAAAACTTTCCTCCCTGCCGCATGTCGCGTCGCCGCCTCTCGCCTCGGTGGGAACTAGCCTTTAAGAGGCAAGAGATGTTTTCTTCTTTACGGAGTATGGTTATCAGCCCTGCGCCGAGCAGTAATATTAGACCGATACCTACGGTTTTAAAATCCATTCCGAACCACTACAAACATCCATGGTACCACCAGGACTCGAACCCAAAACGTATGGCGCCGAATGCCAGGGTGATAGTCAGTCGGCCATTAGTCTCATGGTCTGATGCAGTTAAACTTTATATGGAATATTTTATTGTAAAATATCGTTTCTTGCTCTTGGTATAAATTCGTTTCTATTTTGAGAAGGAAATGCTCCATCCTTTGCTCTATTTTTTTTATTTATTAGGGTTAAAAGTTTACTTTTTGCTCTTTGTTAAATAATTAAAAAGATTAATCATTTAAATTAATTATTAAAAAGATTATTAGTTTTAAAAGTCGTTTATAATTATCTAGCCTAATACTTACTTCAATCATTGAAATGTCTATAAAAATAAAAATGTGTTAATTTATTGCTGTTTTCTCGTGCTAGTTGGTTTTTTTTAAAGTTTGCTTATAAAATATTCTATTGGACGTTATAAATGACACCCACGTACAGTTAGATTCAGATCTAAAAAAATAGGTTATTTATGATTACTGCTTTAAAAATATTGACTCTAAAAATATCTGCAGGCCTCGCTTTGGTCATTTGAAGCCTACTGCAGAGAAACGATTATGAAACTGTTAAGTCACGTCCTGTGTTTATGACCGCAAATAGCACTAACATTTCTTTCTCAAAAATCCGTGGTACCTTGGAAAAAATAGGGTTTTTTTTGTAATGTTAAGTATTTTACAGAAGTTTCAGAGATTATGAAAAAACAATCTACAAGAAGAAAAAAGGAAAAAAAAAAAAAAAAAAAAACTACAAGAAGAAATAAAAAAACTTTACAGTTAGGCAGAAATTCAATGGTTTTTTTTGGCTTAGGTAACATACTGACATCAAATTAAAGTTATAAATTTACAATGGATTGCAGAAGTAGCTAGTTTAATACATCTCATTTTAAGATATTTTTGTTTATATGCATTTTTTTCTGAAATTTAAATTTTCATCAATGGAAAAATAAAAAAACTGCGTTCAGTGTTGTGATGCATTCAATTCAGTTATGTTACACGTTCAATTCACTCTTTCTTGTCCTGCATTAATTTCACTTTTGTTATACATTCCGTTTACTTTTATACATTGCATTCCCCATATAAAGTGACAAATTAGTTGAATTTTCTCTGACCAAAAAACAACACAAATTAATTGCAAAAAGTAATAGAAAGTACCACTGAAACAGCAAAACCAGGAAACAAAGCAAACACAATGATACTTATTGTACAATCACCAAATCCTTGCGGGTCCTGGTTAGAACAGCCCCAATGTAGCCCATGCATGTCGTAAAAGGTGACTAAAATGAGTATCCGGGGGTATTACAGGCTGGGGTAAAGTTTCCCTTTCAGTTTCCCATTTCTTTGTGCAGTAAGGTCAAGCACAACAAGAAGCTGCTTTTTTTTACTCTTTATCATGACTCATCTTGAATTTGGTCTAGATATTGCTGTGGACCAAATGAGATAAGAAACAACACAATCACCAATAAAAGGCCTAATATTTTATTTCTTATTGAAAATACAGGTCAAACATCATAGTATAAACTCCTGAAGTAATAAAACCTGTTACACTACTGAGCACAGAATAGCTATAGTTCAACGTTGTAGTGACTATTTATGTTCACCTATTCAAACTTGATTAATGATCTATCGAGGTAGGGACCCAATAAGGATAATCCAACATTATATGTCTATAGGACCAATGTCGTCTTGCTTTCCCTTGTTGTAAGTGGCATCTGTTGTTTTAGTTAGGGATGAAGCTATGATACAATCATATCTATCAGCGAACAGTAACACCATCATAATAATATAACGCTAGATTTGGTCAAAGTATTGTATATAGTATAATGTTTAGTATAATGTCTAGCAGAATGAAAGAAGCAGAAGCATGCACTTCAAACAACATCCTATATTATAACTAAGCTGGTTTGACAATACCAGCTTAGTTATTCATGGATTTATGAGTATAATGAAACAACACATTCTTTGTTTTCGCATACGGATACTGACCTCGTGATGTACTGTTAGTAAAAATAAAATATCCTTTCAGAATAATAAGCTTTAAAGTAATTTACATACAGTGAAAAAGAGACAGAGAAAAATAGTGAGAGAGGGAGAGAGAATATAAATTACATGTTCTCTTGTACAGTTTTAATTACAAATCGCCCTTTTCAACAATAGGTTATTCTAAGCATGGAAGGATGTAGAAATTGTTTGCTTCCTAAAATTGCACCGTTAGGTTATTAAAATGTTAAACTCTTTATGATAAAGATGCAATGAAGCTTATAAAAATTAGCAGACTGAAAAATCAAAATTGCTTATTGAGAGAGACTATTAAACTCTTTATGTTAACGAAGTAATGAGGTTTATAAAAATTTAACAGATTGAATAATTCATAATTGAAAAGCAAATCATTCTATGTTGGATTCTGCTTGCAACGCTAATTGCACTGGTCTGCATAACATTTAATTTTTCAGTTACAATTTTTATTTAATTTTTTTAAAGATGAATTTAAATAAATAATTACTAAGACAAGAAATAATTTCTCTTAGCACACGAAATTCAGTTTTTAAATCTGTATTTTATATTTAAATTAAAAAAATTAGTATAAAATAAATGGTATCGTATTTTCTTGTTTTTTTATAATTAAAAATTCATTTTTTAATACAGTAGTAAATGCATTTCAAAGTAAAGAATATTATAATCAAATGCATTTTTCTTTGAATATTTAATAATCGCTTAATAAAAATTAGCGTTTTTATAGTTCTTTAGCCATAATATCAAATGTACATTTATATTAACTTTAAACAATTTCTGAAGAAAAAAGGTAATTTTAAACAACTAATTGTTGTTGTTGATTAAACCTCAGTGTAAGGAATCTGGGTACGGAAACCCATGAATAGTGGGGAAGTGGAAGGAGGGAACGGGGAAGGGCAACTATTAAACAGCTAATAAATTGTCTAGCATTATTAAACGGAAAATCAATTAATTGATCTCTGTTTTTTTGAATATCTGTATCGTTGGCCTGAAGTCATTTGTCTCTATAATGGCAGATATATAGCAGATCAAGATTTACCAAAGTGTGCCAAGTTGGTTCGTCCTTCCCTGAAGGATTTCGAACCTAGTTCATTTATTTTGAAGTGCCTGATGGCCAATTGGCTAGCACTATGACCTTTGGTACTATTGGCTTCAGGTTCAAATATGTATATATGGCGCTATATATATATATATATATATAATTTTTATACATAAGTTTTATCGCCATATGTATATATGGAGGTGGTATGGATGCTTTTTTAGTAGTTCGGAATCCACTTTAAACAGTAAGTTCGGGTCTAATAGGGCTGTAGAGCGTTGAGTCTACTCTTGTTGAGCGTTAGCACAACCATACTCCTTGAAAAAAAACACATCTCATGTTTCGGAATCTGCCTGTAGGTAGACGACCTTGGCCCACCGTGAGGTTGTTGCGTCATTGAAGAAGAATATTGTAATAGAGGTACTAAAAGCCTAATGTTTCGAAAGAAACTGGAGATTTAATGATATATATCATCCAATAATTATTAATCATATAAGTGAGAATACATTTAACTTATATTCATTGAAGAAACACGTCAACGTTTTCAAATTGAAAGTTGTAGAAAACTAATTATTAAATTTTATTATCAACCATGTAAATATAAATAGGAATTAAATAGTGCAAATGAAAATCACAGGCTTTGGAATTTTCCTTTGTATTTTAATTTTGTAATTTTTACCTCAATCTAATTAGCCTAAAGTGTGCAAAAAATGACCGCAGAGCGACTAACCAAACCTTTAGTTTGAAACTCAATCAATCGAAAACAACAACATCACAGATAAAAGCAAATAATAATATATGCCCTAAAATAAAGGCAGTATTTTCATTCATAATTTACATTTAATGTTTAACGGTTGTTATACATAGAGATATTATGTCTTTAGCATAATTATAATTTTCTAATTTTTTTTTCTGGATTGCTTATCTATTATAGATATAAAACGAATAAACCACAATAAAATAAAATAAATGAAGTACTTTTTAATATATTTCACGGAATAAATCAAAAAATAAAAATTAAAACCTAAATATCTGAAAAACATTTCCTAAAAGAAGGTAAAAAATATTTTCACTGTCGAGTCGTTTCTTTTTTTATTTTTCTTCTCTTAAACACTTTATTATTTAAAGGTAATTTCTTTTTCCATTTATTTCTTGGCAATTTTTTTTCTTCTTTCACCATAATGAGTTGGCAAAATGGCATAAAATTCATTTTAGATGGAAGCGATGTAGCAGGCTAAAAGAAGCAAAAAAAAATGGAGGTGACTTGGACAGAAACCAAAATAGACTGTTGCGCCTTAATATTTTTACATGGAAAATAAAACACCTGTAACTGATGGTATTTTGGGGGGAACAAAATAATAAAAATCACAATCTTTCATTGTTGATAGATAACAAAAAAAGCGTGAATGAATAAAATGAAATTTTTGAAAAAGTGGAATTTTTATTTCTGTCTCTTTGTAGGACTTTTTTTCTTAATTCTGCTTTCAACTGCAATTATTGAGTTGATTTTTTTTTTAACGATGAAGGAATTTTTTTTTTTTTTTTTTTAGATTTGATTTAATTTCTGGAGCGATGTAGGAAACAAATTTATAATAAATTATTTTCTTAGTTTTTCAATAGCATTCCAGCAAATTATTTTTGTGTCATTTTGTTTTTATTCTATTTGATAAGATCTGCTTTTAAAAAAAGGAACAGTATATTTAAAAATAGAACATTTATTTAAATGTAGAAAAGTATAAATTATTCAAGAGGAAAAATAAAAAATGTGAGAGAGTTTGATATCGTGGTTTTCAAATAATTATTTAAGGCTTCTTTTAATATGTCAAGTGTCATTTAGAGCAGTATTTCGTTAACTGTTAGTTTTTTCTTCTAAATTAATTGAAATACTGTATTACGTCAAAGCAGCAAATGAATTTGGTTTAACTAAGTGTATAGTTAAGTGGTGTACCTTTGATCTGAGATTGTTCACTACTAAAATGGCTGAAGTGACAGCTATACAAAGTCGCAGCTATAAAGTCAGCAGCAACGAAACCCGTAGGTGTTTTTGAAGTTTTTGAGATATCTTGAGAATTTCCATATTTTTCTACTGTTCTGAAACACATTTACATTTTCATTTTCTCATTTTTCTTATATTAACCTTCAAGTTTCAATTTAGCGTTGCTTGTTGAATTTCGAACCAAGCTACTCAAACCTAATGCTCCATCCATCAGGCCTCTGTGGTTATTTTATACTCGTGCATATAAAAATTGCAAAACCATGAAGGCATCACCAGAATTAAATGAAATTTAATACACAAAAAACGTGTATTGGTACAAATAAATAATTAAGTTTTTAAAGCCCAAACACAATATTAAGAGTCCGAAATTAGCATTGGGAGTAGTCACCACGCTCTGCAATAAGTGACGCTATACGACGTAGAATGGAGTCAAACAGGTTTTGAATATCTATCTGGGGAAGAACATTTCATATTGTTTGTATGCGTACCCAAAGTTCATCTGTGGAAACTGTAGGAAGAGGATCACGGGCAAGACGTCGACCAATGAAATGCCATACGTATTCATTAGGCGAAATATCCCCGAATTAACTGGCCAAGATAGAAGCTGCAGGTGTTCTGCTGAAGAGAAAGTCGAACATTTCTTCATCTTTCATAACCATTTCTTCTTAGAAAATTATAAAGCATAGCATTTACATGTGCTTTTGTCCATCTGCATAGAGTCTGACACAAATACGGCCATCATGACATCACAGATTAATGCAGGATTCGTTGGAAAAAACCACTTGTTGGTAATCTGCACGCCAGTCTCTATGTTCATCAGCCCATTGCTGCCACAGGCATCGATGGTTTTACGTCATATATAAAGGAGTTCTTGAAAATAGTCCACGATGAAGTAGACGACGACGAATTGACGAAGCAGACAGTAATACACCTATAGAAGTGAACCAATATGCTGCCAGCTGTCTAGATCAGGGGTCTCCAAACTTTCCAGCCTTAGGGCCCATATTGTTTACTCCAGTAAGTACCAAGGGCCAAAACCGTTTTAATTTTTCTGCCATTATCTAGTCGCCGAGTACGTGCTCTAAGCGAGCATAAGCTTGCTAAATTCGCTGGTTCAATTATTACAATCTCTTTTAATAATTGGTACACGTAAAATTTATCCACAACTACAAACTATAGTCGGTGAAAAAACTATAAGGACCAATCGAGTTAATTTACTTTACTTTAAACGATGTCTCAATTCTATTGAAAAACTGCCGTTGAATTAATTTTGCACATGCCACAATTCTATTGAAAAACTATTAATAAATAAATTTGGCACATGAAAAATTGTAATTCGTCAGCGAATTTAACTTTTTTTTGTAACTTTCTTACCTTTTAAATTAAGTTTACTTACTTACACATGAAAAATTTCTTATTACTTTAAGCGATGTCTCAATTCTATTGAAAAACTATTGATGAATCAATTTTGCACATGTCTCAATTCTATTGAAAAACTATTGATGAATCAATTTTGCACATGTCTCAATTCTATTGAAAAACTATTGATGAATCAATTTTTGCATGTGTCTCAATTCTATTGAAAACTATTGATGAATCAATTTTGAAAAACATGATGTCACAATTCTATTGAAAAACTATTGATGAATCAATTTTGCACATGTCTCAATTCTATTGAAAAACTATTGATGAATCAATTTTGCACATGTCTCAATTCTATTGAAAAACTATTGATGAATCAATTTTGCATATGTCACAATTCTATTGAAAAACTATTGATAAATCAATTTTGCACATGTCACAATTCTATTGAAAAACTATTGATAAATCAATTTTGCACATGTCTCTATTCTATTGGAAAAATATTGATAAATCAGTTTTGCACATGAAAAATTGTTATTCTTCAACGGATTTAACTTTGTTTTTTGTAACGTTCTTATATTTCGAGAAGTTTAGCGTTAGTTTTACTTAGATATATGACAAAGATTTCCTATTACTTTAAACGACTGAAATCATACGGTTTCAATAAATACAAATATGCAGGCAACTGACTGCTTTTGGCGACTTTGAATTCTTGGATACCACCTAATTACTTTTGATACAATGTCTCCTCTCACTAATTACGGAGAACTAATCCCTCAGAAAACAAACCCAGCATTCTTAATTCTTGAAAAGCCGCGACCTGATATAATACGCAAGGACCTAAATTACATCTTAGGCAAGAAGTTCTTCGAGTCAACAAGGCACTCACCCCTCTCCCCACCCTTCACCCTGGATCAATAGGCTCGCGTGCCACCTTGAGCCCACGCCCCTCAACTACCTGCTAAGGGGAGGAATAAGACTCTATTCGAAACACTAACCTTTGACGTTTCTCCGAACACGACATTATGGTAACGCTTTAAAAGCCCTGCCTGCTTCGCATTAGAATTGGTAATTGGAATTAGGTTGGGAGGGGGTGCAGGTCTTGGAAATGGTCGGGGGTATTGTTGGCTTGTAGCGTTATTTTGATGGCTGTTTCCTGCATGTAGAGGTTGTGTGAAAGTATGTGTTTATCGCCGGCAATCAATTACGAAGTCTCAAATGTTGGTGTGAAGGAAGCTACCCCGTTTCCCCCTTTATTTTTTTTTTCTTAAAGGAATCGATTTAAGTCTAAACGGGGAAAAGAAGAAAGGATTAAATTGCAGAGTTATTTCCAACAATACCATGGTAATAGGTGTATAAATAGTGCCTGGATATTGATCGCTTTTAGGTATTTAAATTTATTCTCTGGAAATTAAAATATTATTGATTTAAATGATTTCTATCAGTTATTTGCATAATACTATACCGATCTATAATCCGTTCTATTTTTTGTATACATTGAAGGTTTTTGTACCACTTATGAATACCACAACCATGCATGCCATTGTTTTTTGGCAGCCTTTTAAGGGTAAAATATCTCATTTGCATGTAATATAGGTAAACCTTGAAACCAACTAGACAGCTTGGTTACCGATACCGAATAATTATACATGCCACCACAATCAGAGACAAGGCCTGATGACCGAGTGACTACAGCTCTGGCGCTCGGTGCCATAAGTTTCGAGTTCGATGTCATCCACCGAGGTCATGGATGTTTGTAGTGGCTAGGAATTCACATTAAGCCTTAGGTTCCGGTCTAATATGACAGTTGGGCGTAGGATTGACAAACCTACTCCGTAAAAAGTCAACGTTATGGAGCCAAGTCAGACTTCTACCTACGGGTGCTCTATCACAACAAAAATTACCCCCCTTCCTTTCCCTCCTTCCATGAGACCACACAGATTCTTGGACTTGGTCTAGATGTTGTTGTCTACCAAGTGGGATAAGAAACAACAACACAATCACGGACGAGTTCTCTCGTTTATGAAAGCAATGAGTATATTATAGTAAATGTGATTAATCCGGTAATTATGTATAATTGCCGGTTATTATATATAATCACCACTTCTTCTTCATTAGCGCAACAGCCCCATGGAGTGCCAAGGCCGTCTGCCTATTGAGACTCAAGACAGGAGATGTTTTCTTTTTATGGAATAGGGTTGTAAGCCCTACACCCCACGCTCTATGGTTATATTAGACCAGGACATACTGTTTAAAGTTAATTCCGAATCACTACAAATATCCACGGCACTTCCCGTTACTCGAACCCGAATCCTGTGGCATTGAGTGCCAAGGAGCTAGTCACCCGGCAATCAGACCCGTAATCACCACTAAGTTTGGTAAATGTGAGGAATTTTTATATGTATTATTTATCATATTAACAGGTAACAAATTCTATAAACCGAGTCTGTAGAATTTTGAACTCATTTATCACATTCGCCAGAATTTTCACTTTTTGAGTCAAGATTGTAACCAAATTTGTAATAATAATAATATATACATATATGTGTGTGTGAGTCTGCGTGTTTATATTTCTTTTTTGTTGTATATCAATGGACATCTTGTGTAGAGCATGATACCCATGCTGTATGCAATGAACAATCCAATGGGTAGGCAGCAAACAGAGGGCATCACTTTCTGATAGGAAATCTAACCCTAACTTTTCGAGAGTTCAACGTCATATAAGAGAAAATCTCAGAAATTCCCATCATGCAGATTGGCTAACACTTACACATTGTCTTGCATACACATCTAGACAGTTTTTACAATGACATGATTGAAAGAGTACTTCATCTGGGTGCATTTTCGTTCATCTTCCTCAATCCCAATGGAAGGACGCTTCTATCTACAGATTTATCATACCAATCCCCAGCTAACTGGGCCACGATTGAATCCCAATGTATAATTGCATATAATATTCTCTTCCCATAGGCATTTTTTTTTCTAATTCTCCCTAGTATGTATTGGGCATGAGTCAATAGCAAGCAAAGCAATTCAGAAATCGCAGTGTTTCTTTCTCAATCTGAATGCAGGTCCATTTCTTTCCAGAGGGAAGGCATTTATCCCCCATAAATCAGCCCTCCCCTTGGCCCATCCTCCGGGATTGACTCCGGCCTGCCGTCAATAGCCCGTGGTTAGCTTTAGTGCGACGTAAATCGAGCACACCAATCCAATCTTTGTGACACGCCGGCGACGAATTTTTCGCCAATTGTTCTCTTCCAAGGAGGGGAGGAATAATAGAAAGAGATTTATCACCCCCGCCAAGAGTTCCTTTTTTGCCATCCATCAGACTGCTTTCCAAACTTGTTAAGGAAAGACTGTAAATAATATTAAAAAGTGGCTTAATTTTTTTTTCTAAATACTTGATACATGTTCTTCAATTTCTTTGGAGAAAAAGGATCTGATTTGTTATCGACATTTCTTTTTCTTTTTTTTATATTAAAACAAATCTATAGAAAAATATTTATTATTATATAAAACAGTGTCCCCGAAGTGGTCTTTTGAGTTTAGGGAATAGCCAGAAGTCGCATAGTGTGAATACGGTGGTTGTGAACGATATGGGTTTCATTTTTGGAGAAAAAATCACGAAGAATCAATGCAGTGTGAGCTGGCCCATTCTGTGTTTTCGGTACAAATCCAGATTTGACGGGTTTGAGGCCCAAAATGGAATTGACTGATCCTTTTGAAATTCCAACATCATCAGCAAGGTCTCTAAATGTAAATCGACGGTTTGCAAGCACCAAATCTTTGATTTTTTGGACGTGAGCTTCGTCGGTTGAGGTTGAGTGTTCACCAGAAGGCTCTTCGTCTTCAACGCGTTCTCTGCCTACTTTGAACTGTTTATAACCCTTCTAAGCATTTCTTTCCGATATAGGAATGCTCACCGAATGCCTTCTGCAACCTACTATACATTTCCGCAAACAAAATTGAATGCAAGTTCTTTGCTCAATGAATTCAGACATTTCAAAAATCGCCGGAATCAGTTTTAGCGTCTCACAAAGCCAAGCGTAACTCGAACACTAATGAATATTTTGACTTGAAATTTCTCAGAGATGTCAAGAACAGTGGCAGCAACCTAAAAAAGAAAGAAAAAATTAAAATTCCATAAGCCCCGGTTATTTTAAATTTAAAACTGGCCTTACTTTTTGGAAACAGTATATATCGATTGTTAAACAAAAAATTCTGAAATTCGTCTATTTAATCGAGTTTGTTGATAAAAGAATGATGCACCTAACCTTCCGTGTAAGAGGTCGTTAAACCTCTAAGTTAATCAGAAAAATTAGCTCATCCTCGTGCAGTCGCTGGAGGTAATGAAAACTCAACACAGAATCCATTAGAGCGACAAAAATAGTCCGGAAATCACGTGACAGGTGAAATATTAAAAATTAATATGCACTATCCCATGTTACTTTTGCAATATTTATTATACTTTGTACTGCCTGTGCATTTGCATGCTTAATACGGATAGTTTATTATCAAATTGAGGGTAGATTGACCTGAGTTCATTCGTCATAGAAAGTAAGCTGTGTTGTCGTTGTTTTTTATCCCACTTGGTAGACATCTAGACGAAGCCGAAACCGTGTGGTCTCATGGTTGAATGGAAAGAGGGAGTTGGGCTCCAGACTCTCACCCTAAAGGATGTACAGCGCAACCACACGCTTCTATTGAGAAACGTTTAGTTTACAGTCTCTCACTCCCAGAGGAAATATATTTAGCTCAACCCTGCACATTTGTTGTTCTACAGACTCTCATCCACAGAGGAAGTATATTTCTCGCCTCCTGCGAGTATTCAAGTTTCAGGATTTCGGCTTTGAAATGGACTCCTTCTACGAATTTATACTTGTATTTAAATGTGTTAAATATTGTATATCTCTAATTGTGTGTGTGTTTGTGCGTGTTTAAATAAAGCTCAATCCTGTGGCTCAAGTGTCTCAACCCAACCAGAGCTTCTGTTGTGATGGAGCACCCGTAAGTAGAAGTCTGACTTTGGCACCGTAACTCTGACTTTTTTACTGGGTAGGGTTGTCATCCCTACACCCAACGCTTTTTAGTTATATTAGACCTTGACGTACTGCTTAAAGTGGATTCCGAATCTCTAGAAACATCCCTGGCACCGCCGGAAATCGAATCCGAAACCTGTGGCACCGAGCGCTAGTTACTCAGCCATTCAGGCCCAGCCAGCTGTGTAATAGATTCAGCACTGCCCCTGATACACTAAATTTACATTTTGGTCCTCATATCTGTTATTGAACCTAACGTTTGCATATACCGACATACTGATTTAACATATCCATCCCAGGCTTAGTCAGGGGAACTTTCATTTTTTCTTTAAATAACAGGTTTTGAACCAGGCTGCATTGAAACAGGTATTCATTATTTCTCCTTTTACTCTCCTACACCTGCTTTGAGCTCAATGAAAAGGCTTTCCGGCTTGTAGATTTATTATGGCCATCTCTGGCAAACACAAAAATGTTCAGCTCCTTTCGTTCAGAGCGGCTTGATGACCAATTGGTTAGCGCTCTGGCCATTGTTACCACAGGCTTCAGTTTCGAATCCTGGCTGTGGCATGGAGATTTGTGAGTGGTTCGAAATCCACGTTAAACTATAGGCCCCTATCTAATTAACACCATGTGTATACAAAATGACTGTAGAGCCCCAAATCAAACCAAGCCAAGCCACTCGTTCAGAAATTGCCACTATATAGCTTTAGACCAGTTTTGGGAAATTGAAACGAATAAAGATCTCAAATAAAAATATAAAATCCATTTCAAAAAGATTTAATTTAGAAAATAGGTTGTTAAAGTTATCTTTTGTGATGTGTATATCTATTCTAAGAAAAATATACTCTAAGAATTTTTATTCATAAATTCTTTTATTATATTCGAAAATTCTCTAAAATAATAATAAAAAGAAGACACTATGTTCTTCGACAATAAATTTTACGAGACAGTACATTTTGAAACTTTTCTTGAATACAAAAAGCTTGATTAAATTTTGAAAAAATACTAAGTCTGAATATGAATGTAGAAAGATTGTTTATGTTTTGAAACTAGTCATAATCATGTCTTTCAATGGTATTGACTTCTGACCATTGTTCAATAAAATTTTATTGTTTTTATGTCAAATCATAAGAATTTTTTAAAAGTTTATATCTAGTGTTTAGATTATTATTTTTTCAATTGTGTAACACGTTATTGTGTACATACATATTATTTTTATGTCTGGTTATAGCCTATAGTTTTCAGCAATATTCGTTTTTTTTATTGAAAATATTCTGTTTATTATACATTTTATTAATACAATAAAATATCATATACTACAATAGATTTAATATTACCAATATCAAATTTCTCAATGTCTCAGTTTCATATTGCATGTTGCTGTTAGCTATCCTTTTATCACAACAGAATACATTATATGGGTACTTTTTAATTGGAGCAAACTTGAAATAAACCCATTGGAAAGTCTAAATAATATTTTATTGGTTTATATGAGGGCTGATAAAAAAGACTGTTAGTTAATTCATTTCTGTATACGCTGACTATACAGGGTATTCGTAAACAGTTGGGTTTTTTTATACAGTAAATAGATAGCATCTGTCAAGACAAATAATACTTGCAATTTATACTCGAACCGCTTTCAATTCAAAGTGTCAGAAGCGAGTAAAGTTCAATCTAAGACAATTTCCACAGTGAAAAAACAGGAATTAATAAATGAATTTAGTTGCATAGTCGCATGCAAATCAGATGGCGGATT
Source organism: Caerostris darwini (assembly GCA_021605075.1). Lineage (NCBI taxonomy): Eukaryota > Metazoa > Arthropoda > Arachnida > Araneae > Araneidae > Caerostris > Caerostris darwini. The sequence continues at coordinate 232,464 of BPLQ01000304.1, forward strand.
CTGCAATATAAAGGACTGCTTAAAATTAAGTAAGTTTAAATTTCTCTATTTCATAATTCATGCTACTGCTAAATGTAATTTTATTACAATCGAACACATCATATGATTTCTTTTTAATAGGAGTAAATCTGAGCTAAACCCATTGGAAAGTCTAGATATTATTTTATTGCCTTATACGAGGACTGATGAAAAAGACTGAAAGTAAATTCATTTCTATATAGAATTAAATTAACTAACGATAATTTTTATCTATGAATTTTAATTGTCTATGAAATTATTATTATATATTATGAAATTATTGCTGATTATATAATTATCTATGAATTAACTATCAATTGTCAACTAACAAATCATACAAGGTATTCGTAAACAGTAGGGTTTGATACAGTAAATAGATAGCATGTGCCAAGACAAATTTTACCTGCAATTTATACACGAACCGCTTTCAATTCAAAGTGTGAGAAACGAGTAAAGTTAAATCAAAGGTAAATTTCAAACTGTGGAAAAAAAGAAGTTAATAAATAAATCTTAGGTGCACAGTCCCATACAAATCAGATGATGAATTCTGCAATGTAAGTGATTGCTTAAAATATAAAATATATCATTATCTCCCAACATTTTATTAAGAGACATTTTATGAATCAGATTTTCTGGAAAGCATTTAAATTCCAAAATTCACTGAAGACACTATGTTATACAACAGAAATAAATTGACCATGTACTTGCAGCGATAAATTTAATGGTTGTAAATTCTTTACTATATCTGGGAAAGATACCATATCAGTTAACCAGTTGGTTATCTTCAAGTTCTAGGCCACTAACCAATCTAACTGATCTGCTCCTCTTGTTAATTCTCTTATGGTTCTTTGCTGAGAGTAGATGTCTTTAAAAAAAAACATTTCATTGACAATTTTCTTAGTATTCGTTGCAGATCCTGTTTCATTTTTAATACGCTTTTATTAGTTTCATCTGTATGTTTGTTTGTATGTATATAAATGACACTTTGGGCTCGATTTTGCCCTACTTTAAACGATCCGATTTAACTTAAACGTTGTAGACTTATCAAGGACCGACGACACTAAAATATTTCGATAAGTTTATTATCTCATCGTGATTAGGAACGCCAGGATTACACACAGCCTTTGAAAAGTCATCTTGATACGCTCATCATTTTCCCCCTGGAGCACAACGGATAACGCGTCTGACTACGTATTAGGAGATTCCCTGTTCGAATCCCGGCTGGCTCGACATATTCGCATTTAGCCTTCGTTTTACTCCCAATTAAATTATTGTAAGAACCAGTCCTCCGTACCGGGATTATAGTTTAAAAACACTAAAAAACACGCTTTTAGAGTTAATCAAACTAAAAAGTAAAAAATAAATTAATAGTTTATAAAAACTAAAAAAAAAAAAAAAACCACGCTTTTAGAGTTAATCAAACTAAAAAGTAAAAAATAAATTAATAGTTTATAAAAACTAAAAAAAAAAAAAAAAAAACCACGCTTTTAGAGTTAATCAAACTAAAAAGTAAAAAATAATTGTTAACATAAGAATAAAATGACTGACGAGAAAATGAATGTCACTGTTCTAAAAGCGTGGGGTGCTCGATATCAATCGTTATAATTTTTCACTAGCTTCATTCCGAAATGCAGAGTTAGTTTAAAAATGTCATACAAAGCACCCCACGCTTTTAGAACAGTGACATTCATTTTCTCGCCAGTCATTTTATTCTTATTAACTCTAAAAGCGTGGTTTTTTTTAATAGTTTTTTTAAACTATTAATTTATTTGTTAAAAAGTTGTGGTCTCACTGTTACAATTATGAATAATTTTTCCAAAATATATGTACTTGGGAAAAAGTGTGTTAATAAAAATAAAAAGTTAATATTTAAAATAAAAGCATACTTTTGCTCGTTATGATGAAAAAAAATAAACATTTTTTTTAAAGGTATGTTTTTATAGAGATATTTTTTAAAATTGTGTAAATGTTTAGCTGCTGTTTTTTTTTTTTTTTTTTTTTTTTTTGTACATTCCGTCCGATAGAGAATAAATGAAGCTGTTCAAGATAAAATGTAAAAAGTAAAGTAAACTTTAAGAAATTCAACTATTTTTTAGTTTGTATTATCTGAGATAAATAAATGGCTTTTACAAATATTTCTTTTGAAAATGTGGCCTTTAAAACTAATCCAGCAGATATCCCTCCCTTACAATATTTTACGTCATGTAAAACTTGAAGATGAAGTTTTTAAATTAGTTAGATTAAATCACAATAAATGCATTCCTGTAATAGCGATTATCTACTTTTATTTCAGAAAATTAATAGTAAAAATTTTCCTTGATCTTATATTTTTTAACAAATTATTACTAAATTTAGGATCAATCATTCTAAAGGGTTATCGTTTCGCTGGAAAAAACAGCAACAATAATAACAAATAAACTCACAAATTTTCCATGATCAATGTAATAAAAAAAAAAAAATCTTAGTCTAGTCTGTCTTAGTTATTACAGACATGAATTACTACTAAACAGGAAATGAAACAAATTTGTTATTCTTTATTTTGATTTTTTAATATTTAATAGTCTTTTATGAGTATTTGTCAATGTGCTTATTGATTCTTCACCACAAAGGTACAGAAAAATATATCCTCTAGAAAGTTAAAGATGTTCAATGGATTATTATCTGTGTATCTTTAGTTAGTTCTTTATCTTGAAATTAGAAGGAGTTCATCTAGTAAACTAAGCATTCTGAATTATCCAACACAAATTCCTTTCTGGTTGTTTCCGCCTGTTCATTGCAACTTTTTCTGGCATAAAATCCTATTCCACCGCTTGCAAACCCTACAAACCCCCAACCCTGACATCTACACAATACCTCAAAGTATCCTTTGCCTTTCTGTCCTGCATAACAAAGATGTCTTTTGGACATGGATTACTAAGGAACAATAAATGAAATACAAAATCTTTGCTCTTTACTTTAAGTTTTTTATATTTAATAGTCTTTTATGAATATTTGTGAATGTGTTTATTGATTCTTCATCACAAATGGACAGTAAAATATGTATCCTACAGCAAAAACAAGTAACAGAAAAAAAAAATTTTTTTTAAGTGAATTCCTACTTTTTTTTCATTCTATTGCAGAAAGTCCTTTATAAATAATTTTCATTAATTTTTTTTAAGTTTATCTGGCGCCCTCTATTGGTAGATATATGCAACTTAAATCTAAAAAAAAAAAATTTAATTAATTAAATTTAATGAATGTATTAATATCCAGTGTCCTCCACTACAAGTTCAAAAAAAAATGCATTTGAACTAGAGTGGATGAATAAAATGTATTTTATTATCGATTGAAAATTTGAACAACAGATATATATAGGGAGAGAGTGAGCTAATAGAAGGAATTGAATGAATAAAGATGTCCAATTGATTGGACGTTTAATTTCAAGATAAAGAGCTAAGTATTCTGAATTATCCAATAAAAAATGCTTTCTAATATTTTGTAAGCCTGTTTGCGCCTGTACATTACAAACTTCTTCTGGCACAAAATCCTATTCCACCATTTGCAACCCCTGCAAGTCCGATGTCTACAAAATGCCTCAAATTATCCTCTGCCTCTCCTTCTTGCATAACAAAGGTGTCTTTGGGACATGGATTACTAATGAACAATAAATGAAATAGAAAATCGTTGCTCTTTACTTTAAGTTTTTTTATATTTAATAGTATTTGTGAAAGTGTTCATTGATTCTTCATCACAAATGGACAGTGATATATATCCTCCAGTAAAAATAAAGATGTCCGATAGATGATTTTTTTTTATATTTAATAGTCTTTTAAGAGTATTTGTCTATGTGCTTATTGATTCTTCACCACAAATGATAATGATAAGGTAATATATATCCTCCAGCAAAAATAAAGATGTGCAATAGGTTGGACATTTAACCTCAAGATAAAAGAGTTTTTCAAGTAAACTAAATATTCTGATTTACCAACAAAAACTTCTCTCTGATTGTTTTGCGCCTGTACATTACAAACTTCTTCTGGCACAAAATCCTATTCCTACAGTTTGCAACCCCTCCAAGACCGACATCTACAAAATGCCTCAAATTATCCTCTGCCTCCCCGTCTTGCATAACAAAGATGTCTTTTGTTCTGCAGACGCTGAGGACCAACGCCCTTTCGGGGCCGAATCCCGCACGTCAGCACACAGTCACGCACTCTACGAGCAGTTGAAATTAATTCCGAGGAAAGTAAGACCCAGGGGGAGGGAGGGAGGAATCGGCACAACACCCCCTCCCCCCATCTCTTCTGCTCTTATGAAGGGAGGGATATCGATTAGGCAATAGAATTGTCCGAAATCATCCAATAAAGCTTATCCCTTATTGATAAGGGGGAAGTGTTTGGAAAATAGAGAGGCTGTTAAATTCGCCATCCATGAATTTAGGGTCCAGATTATGCTGGCTGGATGGATGGCGCGAGTGTCAGTGAGTCCGTCGCGCTGTTTCTGGATGTATTGCTGCTATTATGTGTGGCATAAAAATTATACGTTGTGTCGTCTCTGATTGAATCGGTAGTTTATTTCTTTCCAGAGGGTTTCAGGGAGATAGATGGTGGTCACTTGTAGACTTCCAAGAAATTATTATTATCATTATTTACAAAAATCATTGTTGCACAAAAATTTGTAATAGTTACGTATGTTGCAAGTAAACAAGTAATATAAAAAATATAATTTAAAGTCAATTCCTATTTTTTTTTCACTCTATTTCAGAAAGTCCTTTATAAATAATTTTCATTCATTTTTTAAGTTTATCTGGCGTCATCTATTGGTAGATATATGCAACTTAAATCTAAAAAAAAACTAACATTAATTAATTAAATTTAATTACTGAATTGATATTTGAAAAAACAGTATTAATAACAAGTGTCATCCACTACAAGTTAAAAAAAAATGTATTTGAACTTAAGTGGATGAATAAAAAGTGTTTTATGAACGATTGAAAATTTGAACAAGATATATATAGGGAGAGTGTGAGCTAATAGAAGGAATTAAAAAATAGCAAAATTATTTCATTTTGAGTAACCCATCCTGGCGATCCATATTACGACCTGTAAATGCAGAAAGCAATCAATATATTCAATTTAAATCAATAGAATAAATAATTTTTTAATATTCTCACAAAAAAGGATATTAAATAAAAATGAAAGCTGATTTTCATTTTAGCATTTGGATATTGATCACTAATTTTAATGATTTTTTTTGAAAAAAAACTTCATTGACACAACAGCCCCATGGTGGGCTAAGACCTTCTGGCAGGTTTCGAGAGAGGAAATGGCCGCTTTTTACATGGTAGGTTTTTCAGCCCTACTCCCAACACTCTACGGTCATATTAAACAGGGACCTATGGTGTAAAGTGGATTCCGAACCATTAAAAACATCCATTCAGGTCGAAAGAAACCTGTCTCAACGAGCGCCGGAGAGCTAGTCACTAGGCCTTCAGGCGCATTTTTGAAAGTTTGCAAATGTAAATTTTTTAAAATTAAATATTGTTAATGTAAAGAAGATGGCAATCATTTTTTGAAATAAATATTGTTAATGTAAAGAAGATGGCAATCATTTTTTTAAATAAATATTGTTAATGAAAAGAAGATGAACATCTTCTTTTATAACTACCAAAAAAGGATTATTTAAAATCTTATTTAAATATTGTTTCACTAATTTTTCATTTATGTAATAGTTACAGAAAAATATTGCTCTATTTCATTCTTTTCTACCTGATGTTATTGTTTAGGAAAACAGTTTCTAAGTTTATCTTAATCGTGATGGAGCTATTATCTAATATAGCTCAATTTATATGAAGAAAACAACAACAAATGCGTGTAGATGCCATGTGCAGCTTCCACTTACACTCGATTAGCTCCTTAACTCCCTAACAAAAACAAAAACATCTGCGATATTAAAGCAACACTAAATATTTTATATCATACCATGCATAAATTAAAACAATAGCATGGTTAAATGCATCCACTTCTTAATTAAGAGAACCGATACAAAATATTTTTTTTTCACCAAAAATTCTCTTTAATTACCAAATGAAGATACGAGCAGCTGGTGGGTTGCGTTTCTCACTTGTTATGGGTTCAGTGTCACAATTTTATTTGTTATGTATTTGAATTCCGGAGAAAGCTCTGCGATTCTTCCAGTTTTCCCTGAATACTGAATAAATAATACTTTTCCTGTTAATGTGCTCATTTCTGGATGACTTTGGCAATCGTGCCAATGAAGAATGATAGAGGAGATGAACGCAAGCAAATAAATCTTCTGCCATTGAATTAAACATCTGTAGAAATACACATTCTTCAAAAACTAATTAAGAATGGATTCAAAAAGGCATTACGTAAAGGAAAACATATTATTGTAATTCTATTTTGTTTACTTAAATTCTCATACATATTTCCAGGAAGTATACACTTACTGGAAATAAGTTTTAATGGAATGTAATTACTAAATGGAATTACAATATCTAAACTAAATATTATTAAAATATTAAAACAAGTTTTTTAATGTTTTAATATTGTAATTCTATTTAGTGTACTTAATTTCTCATACAGATTTCCAGGCTGAATACACTTACTGAAAACACGTATGATCACTCATTCTTTAATATAGTTGTTCTATTTAGTGTACTTAGGCCTAAATGGCCGAGTGCCTAGCGCTCTGGCGCTGGATACTACAGGTTTCGGGTTCGACACATAGGTGCCGTAGCAGTTTGCAATGTTTCGGGATGCAATTAAAACCGTAGGTCTCGATGTAATAGGACCGTAGAGAGTTGGGCGTAGGACTGATAACTCTACCCCGTAAAAAGAAAAAAAATGTCTTTTCTCGAAATTAGCAGTTGGTCTGGGCACAGCAAAGGGCTATTGTGCCAAGGATGATGAGGGTTTTAAGAACTATGTCAAAAGCTGTACAGTCATATTAGACTGGGAATTGCGGTTTAAAGTGTATTCCGAACCACTACAAACATCCATGTCGCCGTCGAGTCACAAACCCGAAATCCGTCGCACCGAGGCGCCAGAGCGCTGGTCACTAGGTCTTCAGGCTCATTTTCAAATATTTACAAATGTAAATTATTTTTTAAATGTATATTGTTAATGAAAATAGTTATCTTTTTTTATAACTAACAAAAAAAATTTAATCATTTAAAATTTCACAAAATAGTGTTTCTCTAATCCTTCATTTATGTAAAAGTTACAGGAAAATACTTCTCAATTTCATCCTTTTCTATTTGGTGTCCATGCTTAGGAAAACAATTTCTGAGCTTATTTTAATTGCAATGGAGCTGTTACCTGATGAAGCTCTATTTATATGAAGAAAACAACAGCAAATGCGTGGGCGTGTCGTATTTATAGGTGCCATGTGCAGCTTCCACTTATGCTACATCGGCTTCTTAACTCCCAACAAAAACACTGCACATGGCATCTATAAATACGACACGCCCACGCATTTGCTGTTGTTTTCTTGATATAAATAGAGCTTCATCAGGTAACAGCTCCATTGCAATTAAAATAAGCTCAGAAATTGTTTTCCTAAGCATGGACACCAAATAGAAAAGGATGAAATCCATAAATAATTTCCTGTACTTTTACGTAAATGGAGGACTAGAGAAACAATATTTCAATTAGATTTTAAATAGTTAAACTTTTTAGCCACTTACGCTCGATTAGCTCTTTAACTCCCAACAAAAACATAAACATCTGCGATATAAAGCAATACTAAATATTTTATATCATACCATGCATACATTAAAGCAACAGCATGGCTAAATGCACCCAATTCTTAATTAAGAGAACTGATACAAAATATTTTTTTCCCACCAAAAGTTGTCTTTAATTACCAAATGAAGATACGAGCGGCTGGTGGGTTGCGTTTCTCCCTTGTTGTTGGTTCAGTGCTACATTTTTATTTGTTATGTATTTGAATTTCGGAGAAAGCTCTGCAATTCTTCCAGTTTTCCCTGAATACTGAATAAATAATACTTTTCCTGTTAATGGGCTCATTTCTGGGTGACTTTGGCAATCGTGTCAATGAATAATGAATAATATAAGAGATGAACGGAAGCAAATAAAACTTCTGGCATACAATTAAACGTCTATAGAAATACATATTCTTCAAAAATTAATTGAGGATGAATTCAAAATGCATTATGTAAAGGAAAGTGAAATATTGTAATACTATTTAGTGTACTTAAATCCTCATATTTTCATAATGCATGTACTTACAGAAAACATGTATTAACCGTAATGTTTTAATATTGTAATTCTATTTAGTTTACTTAAATACTCATACATATTTACAGGAATTATCCACTTATTGGAAACACGTATGAACATGAATGTTTTAATATTGGAATACTATTTCGTGTACTTAAATACTCATACATATTTGTAGAAGTATCCAATTACTGGAAACATGTATGAACATTACTGTTTTAACATTGGAATTATATTTAGTTTACTTAAATACTCATACATATTTACAGGAATTATCCACTAACTGGAAACATGTATAAACATGAATCTTTTAATATTGGAATTCTATTTAGTGTACTTAAATACTCATACATATTTACAGGAATTATCCACTAACTGGAAACATATATGAACATGAATGTTTTAATATTGGAATTCTATTTAGTTTACTTAAATATTCATACATATTTACAGGAATTATCCCCTTATTGGAAACACGTATGAACATGAATGTTTTAATATTGGAATACTATTTCGTCTACTTAAATACTCATGCATATTTACAGAAGTATCCAATTACTGGAAACATGTATGAACATTAATGTTTTAATATTGGAATTATATTTAGTGTATTTAGTTCTCATACATATTTCGCAAGGAAGAAAACATGGAGACGTGTGTGAACTTTAATGTTTTAACATTGTGATTCTATTTATTGTACTACAAAGACAATTGCAATCTTCTTTTATAACAAATAAATAAAAAGTTTAACTATTTAAAATCTAATTGAAATATTGTTTCTCGAATCCTCCATTTACGTAAAAGTACAGGAAATTATTTATCGATTTCAGCCTTTTATATTTGATTTCTTTGCTTAGGAAAACAATTTCTGAGCTTATTTTAATTGCAATGGAGCTATTACCTGATGTAGCTCTATTTATATCAAGAAAACAACAGCAAATGCGTGGGCGTGTCGTATTTATAGGTGCCATCTGCAGCTTCCACTTACGCTACATCTGCTTCTTAACTCCCAACAGAAACAAAAACATCTGCGATATTAAGGCAACACTAAATATTTTATATTTAGTGTTGCCATGCACAAATTAAAGCAACAGCATGGTTAAATGCCCACACTTCTTAATTAAAGGAACCGATACAAAATAATTTTTTTCCACCACAAATTCTCTTTAATTACCAAATGACGACACGAGCAGCTGGTGGGTTGCGTTTCTCCCTTGTTAGTGGTTCAGTGTTACATTTTTTATTTGTTATGCATTTGAATTCTGGAGAAAGCTTTGCAATTCTTCCAATACTGAATACTGAATAAATGATATTTTTCACTAAATATAGATAGGCATAAATTCAAAAAGCATTATGTAAAGGAAAGTGTAATATGGTAATCCTATTTAGTGTACTTAAATCCTCATATTTCCAGGAAGTATATACTGAACATTAATGTTTTAATGTTGTAATACTGTTTACTGTTCTTAAATTCTCTTACATATTTCCAGGAATTATATACACTTACTGGAGAAATACATGGACATTAATATTTTAATATTTTAATTCTATTTAGGGTTCTTAAATTTCCAGGAAGTATGCACTTACTGAAAACACGTATGGACATTAATGCTTTAATATTGTAATTCTATTTAGTGTACTTGGGCCTGAATGTGACCGACTGTCTAGTGCTCTGGCGTTCGGTCCATAGTTCGGCTCGACTCCCTTAGGTTCCATGGACGTTTGTAGTGATTCGGGATGCACTTAAATCCATAGGTTCGGGTATAATGTGATCGTAGGAGAGTTGTGTGTACGGCTAACAATACTACCCCGTAAAAAAGAAAAAAAACTGTTGTCTAGAAATTAACAGTATTCCTTGACCCACCATAAAGCTGATGCTACGATGTTGACGAGGGTAGTCAGACCTACGCCAAACGCTATATAGTCATATAAGACTGGAACTTACTGTTCAATGTGGATTCCGAACCACTACAAAAATCCATCGCCCAGTCGGGTCTCGAAACTGAAACATGTGCCACAGAGCGTTAATCATTGGACCATCAGGCCCTTTTTGAAAATTTACAAATGTAAATTTTATTTTAAATATATATTGTTAAAGAAAATGGAAATCTTTTTTAATAACTAACAAAAAAATTAATTATTTAAAATTCTCATTTAAATATTGTTACTCTAAGCCTTCATTCATGTAAAAGTCACAGGAGAATATTTCTCGATTATATCATTGATGTCCTTGCTTAGGAAAACCAATTTCTAAGCTTATCTTAATTGCAATGGACCTATTACCTAATGAAGCTCAATTTATATCGAGAAAACAACAGCAAGTGCGTGGGCGTGTCATATTTATAGATGCCATGTGCAGCTGCCACTTACGCTAGATTCGCTCCTACCGTTTAAAGTCGATTTTGAACTACTACAACAACTGGACTTGTACCCAATACCGGTGGCACAGAGCACCAGAGCGCTAGTCACTCGGCCATCAAGCCCTTTTTACAAACTTGCAACTGTAAATTAGCTTTTCAATAAATATTGTTATTGAAAAGTCGATGCAATCTTCTTTTATAACAAAAAAATAAAAAGATTAATTATTTAAAATCTCATTTAAAGACTGATTATCTAATCCTTCATTTACGCAAAAGTTACAGGAATATATTTCTCGATTTCAACCTTGGTGTCCTTGCTTAGGAAAACAATTTCTGAACTTATCTTAATTGCAATGGAGATATTACATAACGAAGCTCTATTTATATCAAGAAAATAACAACAAATTGATGGGTGTGTCGTATTTATAGGTGCCATGTGCAGCTTCCACTTACACATTCGCTACTTAACTCCAAACAAAAACAAAAACATCTACGATATTAAGGCAACACTAAATATTTTATATCATACCATGCATACATTAAAGCAACAGCATGATTAAATGCACCCACTTCTTAATTAAGGGAACCGATACAAAATATTTTTTTTTCACCAAAAATTCTCTTTAATTACCGAATGAAGATACGAGCAGCTGGTGGGTTGCGTTTCTCCCTTGTTATTGGTTCAGTGTTACACTTTTATTTGTTATGTATTTGAATTCCGGAGAAAGCTCTGCAATTCTTCCAGTTTTCCCCGAATACTGAATAAATAATACTTTTCCCGTTAATGTGCTCATTTCTGGATGGCTTTGGCAATCGTGCCAATGAGTAATGAATAATATAGGAGATGAATCGAAGCAAATAAAACGTCTGCCATTCAACTAAACATCTGTAGAAACACATATTCTTCAAAAATTAATTAACAATGGATTCAAAAATTAATTCATAAAGGAAAGTGTAATATTGTAATTCTATTTACTGCAATTCTATACTTTTTACTTAAATCTTCATATTTCCGGGAAGTATACACTTATTGGAAACATATATGAACATTATTGTTTTAATATTGTAATTATAGTTAGTGTACTTAAATCTTCATGCTATTTCCAGGAAGTATACACTTACTGGAAACTTTTACGAAGATTAATGTTTAATATTGTAATTCTATTTAATAGATCATGTGTGTTCATAACATGTTCTATAATGTAGTTTATAATAGTGTTCTTAACATCTCTAGAAAAACACATTCTTTTAAAAAATAATTAATTATGGTTTAAAAAAGCATTATGTAAAGGAAAGGGTATAACCTTTTAATTATATTTAATGTATTTAAGCCTCATACATATTTCCAGTAAGCATACACTTTACTGGAAACATGTATTTATTTATAAGTATGTACATTAATGTTTTCATATTGTAATACTATTTAGTGTACTTAGATTCTCATACATATTTCCAGGGTGTATACACTTACTGGAAGCATGTATGAACATTAATGTATTATTACCTTAATTCTTTTTAGTATACTTAAATTCCCATGCATATTTCCAAGAAGTATACACTTGTTGGAAATATGTATGTACATTAATGTTTTAACATTGCAATTCTATTTTGGTAATTAAATTCTCATACATATTTCCAGGATTTATAACACTTATTGCAAACATGTATGAACATTATTTAACCATATTTTAAATAGATATCAAATAAAAAATTTATGTTTATGTTTATAATATTTAAATAATCCTTTTTGAAAATAACTTGAATTTTTTGGATTATAATAATATTGAAATTGGCAAGGGATGAAATATATATTAAACAGGGATGTAATGTTTTAAGTGGATTGAGAACAATTACAAACATCCTTGGCACCGCCAAACTCGAACTCTGAATCTGTGGCACACAGCGCCAGAGGGATACTTATTCGGCCATCAGGCCCCTTTTTGAATACATACAAATGTAAATAATTTTTTTATTAAATATTATTAATAAAAAAGCGATGGCAATGTTCTTTTGTAACTAACAAAAAATATTTAATTATTTAACATCTCATTCAAATATTGATTCTTTAACCCTTCTTTTACTTAAGGATTACAGGAAAATATTTCTCGATTCTACTTGATGTTACTGCTTAGGAAAACAATTTCGAAGCTTATCTTAATTGCAATGGAGCTATTACCTAATGAAGCTGCATTTATATGAAGAAATCAACAACAAATTCGTGGGCGTGTCGTATTTATAGATGCCACTTACGCTACATCTGTTTCTTAACTCCCAACAAAAACAAAAACATCTGCGATATTAAGGCAACACTAAATATTTTATATCATACCATGCATACATTAAAGCAACAGCACGGTTAAATGCCCCCTTCTTAATTAAGGGAACCGATGCAAAATATTTTTTCTTCACCAAAAATTCTCTTTAATTATCAAATGAAGATACGAGCAGCTGGTGGATTGCGTTTCTCCCTTGTTATGGGTTCAGTGTTACACTTTTATTTGTTATGTGTTTGAATTCCGGAGTAAGCTCTGCGATTCTTCCAGCTTCAATGAATACGGAATAAATAATACTCTTCCTGTTAATGTGCACATTTCTGGATGACTTTGGCAATCGTGCCAATGAATAATGAATATTATAAGAGATGAAGGCAAGTAAATAAAACTTCTGCCATTAAATTAAACATCTATAGAAATGCACATTCTTCAAAAATTAATTAAGGATGGATTCAACAAGCATTATCTAAAGGAATGTGTAATATTGTAATTTTATTTAATGTACTTAAGCCTCATACATATTTCCAGGAAGTATATACTTACTGGAAATATGTATGAACATTATTGTTTTAATATTGTAATTATATTTAGTCTTCTTAAATTCTCATACATATTTACTGGAAATATATACTTCGCGTAATTTATTGTAATAGGAACAATAATTGTTCAATGTTACAATTCTGTTTAGCGTTCCTAAATTCTCATATATATTTCCCAGAAGTATAAACTTTTGGAAAAATGTATGAACATTTATTTTTGTATATTGTAATTCTATTTGGTTTACTTAAATTCTCATACATATTTCCAGGAAGTATACACTTACTGGAAATATGTATGGACATTAATGTTTTAATATTGTAATTCTAATTAGAATACTTAAATGCTGATACATATTTCCAGAAAATATACACTTACTGGAAACATGTATGGGCATTAAAGTGTTAAAACATTAAATCATATTTGAATTATATGTTTAAAAAAATTTGATGTTTATGTTTATAAAATTTGAGTAATACTTTTGAAAAATAACGATGTGCAATATTTAGGATCTTACGAAAATTGAAATAGACGAGGGATAAAAATAGAAACTATCAGTAAGATAAATATTAATTCAAAATTCATAATCTTTCTAAATGAATTCTAAGAAGACAATTAGGATTAATTAAATTTAAATTCTGTGAATACATATTTTTCTATAATATTGTTACAATATTATCTATAATATTGTTATTGAATAGACGAGGGCAATTTTCTTTTATAACAAGCAAATAGAAAGTTTAACTATTTGAAATCTCATTTAAATATTATTTCTCTAATCCTTCATTTACTTAAAAGTTACAGGAAAATATTTCTCGATTTCAACCTTGGTGTCCTTGCTTAGGAAAATAATTTCTGAGCTTATCTTAATTGCAATGGAGATATTACATAACGAAGCTCTATTTATATCCAGAAAATAACAACAAATTGGTGGGCGTGTCGTATTTATAGGTGTCATGTGCAGCTTCCACTTACGATAGATACGCTCCTTAACTCCAAACAAAAACAAAAACATCTGCGATATTAAGGCAACACTAAATATTTTATATCCTACCATGCATAAATTAAAGCAACAGCATGGCTAAATGCACCCACTTCTTAATTAAGAGTACCGATGCAAAATATTTTTTTTTCACCAAAAATTCTCTTTAATTACCGAATGAAGATACGAGCAGCTGGCGGCTTGCGTTTCTCCCTTGTTATGGTTTCAGTGTTACACTTTTATTTGTCATGCGTTTGAATTCCGGAGAAAGCTCTGCAATTCTTCCAGTTTTCCCCGAAACTGGATAAATAATTCTTTTCCTTTTAATGTGCTCATTTCTGGATGGCTTTGGCAATCGTGCCAATGAGTAATGAATAATATAGGAGATGAATCGAAGCAAATAAACTTCTGGCATTCAACTAAATATCTGTAGAAACACATATTCTTCAAAAATTAGTTAACAATGGATTCAAAAATTAATTCATAATGGAAAGTGTAATATTATAATTTTATTTACTGCAATTCTAATTTAAATCTTCATATTTCCGGGAAGTATACACTTATTGGAAACATATATGAACATTATTGTTTTAATATTGTAATTATAGTTAGTGTACTTAAATCTTCATGCTATTTCCAGGAAGCATACACTTACTGGAAACTTTTACGAAGATTAATGTTTAATATTGTAATTCTATTTAATACATCATGTGTGTTCATAACATGTTCTATAATGTAGTTTATAATAGTGTTCTTAACATCTCTAGAAAAACACATTCTTTTAAAAAATAATTAATTATGGTTTAAAAAAGCATTATGCAAAGGAATGTGTAAAATCTTTTAATTATATTTAATGTATTTAAGCCTCATACATATTTCCAGTAAGCATACACTTTACTGGAAACATGTATTAGAGTAACATGTATTTATTTATAAGTATGTACATTAATGTTTTCATATTGTAATACTATTTAGTGTACTTAAATTCTCATACATATTTCCAGGGTGTATACACTTACTGGAAGCATGTATGAACATGAATGTATTATTACCTTAATTCTTTTTAGTATACTTAAATTCCCATGCATATTTCCAAGAAGTATACACTTATTGGAAATATGTATGTACATTAATGTTTTAACATTGCAATTCTATTTTAGTACTTAAATTCTCATACATATTTCCAGGATTTATAACACTTATTGCAAACATGTATGAACATTAATATGCTATGGTATTTAACCCTATTTTAATTAGATATTAAATAAAAATTTTATGTTTATGTTTATAATATTTAAATAATCCTTTTTGCAAATAACTTGAATTTTTTGGGTTATATTAATATTGAAGTTCGCAAGGGATAAAATATATATTAAACAGGGATGTAATGTTTTAAGTGGATTGCGAACCAGTACAAACATCCTTGGCGCCTCCAAACTCGAACTCTAAATCTGTGGTACACAGCGCCAGAGGGATACTTATTCGGCCATCAGGCCCCTTTTTGAATACTTACAAATGTAAATAATTTTTTTATTAAATATTATTAATAAAAAAGTGATGGTAATGTTCTTTTGTAACTAACAAAAAAAGTTTAATTATTTAACATCTCATTCAAATATTGATTCTTTAACCCTTCATTTACTTAAGGATTACAGGAAAATAGTTCTCGATTCCATCCTTTTCTATTTGATGTTCTTGCTTAGGAAAACAATTTCGAAGCTTATCTTAATTGCAATGGAGCTATTACCTAATGAAGCTCTATTTATATCAAGAAAACAACAGCAAATGCGTGGGCGTGTCGTATTTATAGGTGCCATCTGCAGCTTCCACTTACGCTACATCTGCTTCTTAACTCCCAACAGAAACAAAAACATCTGCGATATTAAGGCAACACTAAATATTTTATATCATACCATGCACAAATTAAAGCAACAGCATGGTTAAATGCCCACACTTCTTAATTAAGGGAACCGATGCAAAATATTTTTTTTCCACCGAAAATTCTCTTTAATTACCAAATGAAGATACGAGCAGCTGGTGGTTTGCGTTTCTCCCTTGTTGTTGGTTCAGTGTTACATTTTTTTGTTAATGCTTTTGAATTCTGGAGAAGGCTTTGCAATTCTTCCAGCTTCCCCGAATACTGAATAAATAATACTTTTCCTGTTAATGCGCTCATGTCTGGATGACTTTAGCAATCGTGCCAATGAATAATGAATAATATAGGAGATGAACGTAAGCAAATAAGACTTCTGCCTTTAAATTAAGCATCTGTAGAAACACACATTTTTCAAACATTACTTAGGAATATATTCAAAAAGCATTAAGTAAAGGAAAGTGTTATGTTTTAACATTTATGTTTTAATATTGTAATTCTATTTAATGTATTTATATCCACCTATTTCCAGGACGCACTACTATACATTTACTTTAAACACGCATGAACATTAATGTTAATATTTTTAATACGTGTTCATTCGTATTCAAAAATGTGTTCATAAAATGTTCATGTGTATACTTCCCGGAAATATGTATGAGAATTTAAGTACACTAAATAGAATTACAATATTGAAACATAAATGTTCATAAATGTTTCCAGTAAGTATGTTTTCTGGGAATATGAGGATTTAAATACACTAAATAGAATTACAATATTACATTTTAAAGTAATTCTATTTAGTGTACTTAAATTATCATACACATTTCGAGGAGATATATATTTACTTTAAACGAATATAGATTATGGAGATTAAAGTTGGCAAGTGACAAAAATAACGATTATTCGTAAGATAAATTTTAAATCTAAATAATGTCTTTAAATTTTAAATTTAATTCTGCCTTTTAAATTTAAGGAGACATTTAGGAATAACTAAACTTATATTATTTGAGTATTTGTCTAAAGAATATCTAGATTGTTCTATAAATATATCTTTCTCATTATTCTCTAACTGTTACATTTATTTATTTATTTATAATTTAATGTTTTAAAATTTTTTAATTATAGTAGTACATAATATATCAGTTCAATTTATTTGATAATGATTTCGTTCTATCCCACTTTTGTTATTCCACTAGTTACAACCGTAAGGGATCTTTAATGAGATACTTTAAATGTTACTTCTTAAATCAAATTACTGCAGATGTCTCGATTTGCCTTTGTTCTTCTGAACCATCTGGAAGCATAAATTGTCTGCAGATAATAGAAAAGTCTGTACTCAGCCATTCGAACATATTTGTTGCATAACATTCATTTTCTTAGCTATTCCTTTTTTTTTTAAATATATCTCTAATTCTTATCTTGGATGTTTCATAATAAGATCCCAGGACGGTTTGCAAATTCTTTTTAGAGCACGTTATTTTCAATTACTTTTAATGCAAATGAAAAGACAAATTATTAAACAAATATTATTTTTGTTTAAGCAATTTTATTCAAGTTTCTTAATAACATTATTATTAATAAACTGAAACAAAATTATAATTCATCAATTTTGTAATTTTATATATTCAATTGCAATTTTTTTTTATAAAAAGTATCGCAAAATGTTTGGTAGGAAAATTAGGGTTAAACTGTCTGGCGAACATTTTAAATATTTTCCAGCTAATACTGAATAACATCCTGATATAACAAGGTTTCTGAGGGAACTTAATTTGGAAGTTTTTATAATTACGCCTAAAACTCAGGCCACTTCAGGTAATCTTAAAATGATTATCGATATGACTAAGCAGGAAATTGTAGTCTTGGGCTTAAAACTAGCTTAAAAACTAAAAATATTATTACTATTTGGTAACTAATCATGATTTATAAAAGAGATAAAACCATATATGATCACGATTAACTACTTTAACTCAGTATTAAAACACAATATTTCAGTTGCAATTTCTTCTACCATTCTTCACAAAATCGCCCTTTTAAACCCAGATGTCTGAAATGTGGTGATGATCATAATGTCAGGAAAGGCTGCTCGAGTGAAAAATTGAAAATTATCAAGTGTATAAACTGTGGCGAACATGGACATAATGCTTCTTTCAGTGAACAACCAAGAATTTCTGCTACTAATGACATTAGAACTAATAGTCATTGCTCTGCTATAACTTTTACAACTTTTCAGGTCAAAAGAAATTGATCAATCTCTATCCATTGTCAATGGACGGAGATAGATAGAGATCATTATTAAATAACCCAACAATAACTCCATCGCTTGTCCACAATATGTGAAACCTAGCAGAATACTATTAATAATAATTTAACTATTTGATAATTTTAGTTAAGCTTTTTTTGTGATCAATGAAATTATTTCTTTATTTAATTCAATGAGAGGATTAGATAATATTTCTTATCAGTTATCGAAATTATGTTTTTCTAAGATGTTTTGAAAAAAATGCTACTAAACTTACTTAATGCTTGTGCTAGTTTTCCGAACTTAAAATTTGCAACTGATTATTCTTGGTTTTAATTTCTTGCCTAACGCAAACTTATTTTAAATATTTTTTGTTTATTTAATCTGTTTTGTATATTTAATACCATTTGTACCTTACCTCAGTTCTCCCATGCTTCCTGCTACTCCACCTACATCCATCATTTTCTTATCTTCCGCCATGTTTCTTATTTTATTTAGATAAAGAGTTTAAGACCCTGACAGGCCAGTATATTATGTAGAAACGAGTGACGAAGAATTAGTTTGTCCTTTAAAAATGGCTACAACAACAAAATTTTTGACTTTTTTCTATCGGTATAGTACTTTGTTAACTTAAACTTAATCAATTTTAGTGGCAAGTCGTTTTTACTTTTGGAGAGTTCAAAAGTAGGAGATTTGGGAAGTTTCAAGAAAGTATTATTTCCGCATTTATCATTTATATGTAGATGCATTACAACAAACGGTAGAGATTAAAAAAAAATTTCATATTCTTTATAAATTTCTTTTTGTTTATGAATTTTTCTTTAAATTAAACTTCTGTTTATAACTATTACTTATTTCATGCATGTAAAAATAATTTCGATACCAAGGTATGGTAAGTTCAACATTAATTCATTGGAAAGATAACAGATATTTAATAATATCAACCTCTCTTAAACATAAATGGCATAATCAAAATCACTGAAAATTAACACTAACGATATAATTAAAATCTTGTAACATTTACAAAGATAACAATCATAATTTCTAAACATTATCATAGATGACATAATCAAAATTTATTCACTGTTAATATACTACATAATCACTGAGAAACAGTTTTAGATGCAGGCTGAAATGCCGCTAAATTAGAGATATCTGTTTGATAATGATTAATGGAGGCTACGGTAATGGATCTTATTGTCTAATAATGGATTGGAGATTTTATTTACAACCCATGGACCAGATGGAAAATCATCGAATTAATGAACCTTGTCACAGGTTTATCTTTATTCATTTTTGTCACGTTGATAAAAGGTTATCTTTATTCATTATTCCTTCTGCATTGTATAATTCCTGCTTCATATATGTTTTTGTTAGTATTTGTTGATAAAAGTTCTAAGAAACAAAATACAGAAAAAAAAAAAAAAATGTTACTGTAACTAACAAATCAGTAATTATGAAATCAACAAATACTAACAAAAAACATATATGAAGAAGTTAAAACCAGTTAAAAAGTATAAAACCGAAGTTTTACCATTTAAAAAGTGAAGTGAGTTTCTCCCACCTTCACTTTTTAATCACTTTTTCACCTTCACTTTTAAAAATACAGTGGTGTGAAGTTAAAGTAAAAAGTAAAGTGTGTGTGTGTGAGGGGGGGGGTTAGTCAATAGAGTTGAAGTTAGGTGTTGTTGACTAAGTATGATGTACCTGAGTTTTCAAACGTTATGATCATTCAAGGCTACTTACCTTTTATAGTTTGCCCGATTTCCTTTTTCTCCTGATTTTGGTGTGCTCTCACCATATTATGAAAAAACCCTTATTCTCGAAATATTTATGAAATTGAATCCCCCATGTGACAAGTGCTTATTATTTATTCTCTATCGAAAGCATCTAAACTACAATTTTACCCATAATTTAAAGCTTGAAATTTATTTAAAAAGATTTTCATCTTCAGTCTTGTATACCTTATGATATTACATCGTAATAATGTTTAGAAATGTCTTTAGAAATTAGGCAGTAATCCACGATATTTTCATAACTCTCTCTATCCTTAATCTAACAGCTTTTCAACGTAATATATGTTATTATGCTGTAAAATTTAATACAATCCATGGTGCTCCCAAGAACTTAAAGAATGAATAAATTCTTTCAAAATTCCAATGTGAAATCTCGAAATGTCTTCTCTTGTAGAAATAAAGAAAAGATTAGTATGTTTGTTCTTTTATGTCATGAAACAGACTGTGTGATAACTATTAAACACAGAACACAATATAACAATAAATATCACACAATAAATATGAAATATCTGCATGAATTGACTAGAAAAAATAATGAGTTTGGATGTTAAATGCCTTAGTTGCTTAATGCCTTAGTACAAGCGAAACTCGTGTATTATCAAGCATCTGAGGAGATTAGAATTAATACACACATCTATGACACGCTACTCCAGTTTCTGAAAATTAATACAATATACATTAATGCAAGGAGATTAATAAAATAGAAATTAAGGCAAGGAGATTAGTACAATTAATACAACAGACATTAATGCAAGGAGATTAAAACAATTAATACAATAGACCCAATCTTTCACATAATTCCATTTGAAAAACGAGTACTTATTTTGATGAGTATTCATTTAGAATATCATTTTCGCATGATTACCAATAGGAGGCATCAGATAGAGAATCACTTTTATTGTATTTCAAACAACCAAAAGAAAGGACTCTGAAATTCAATAATTTTTGTAGTTACATTGTAACTAAGTAAAGGCATTTTGTTTTTACATCTTCTAGTTGTTATTTATTTGCTAGTAGCATCTACAAGCGAAACTCGCGTATTGACAAATATTTGAGGACATTAGAAATAATAGCATCTGGGACATGCTACTCCAATTTCTTAAAATTAATACAAGGCATCTAATAGATACAATATCTCACATACCATTTGAGAAAATAAAATGGAATTCATTTTGATGAATATTCATTTAGAATATCATTCTCACATGATTACTAATACGAGCATCAAATCGAGAATTGCTTGTATTATATTTCACACAATCAAGAGACATCACTTTGATGATAATTTTGTAAGTAAGTAAAAGCATTTTATTTCTATATCTTCTAGTCATTTTTTTAAAAAAAAATTTAATGCGTTCAATAACTTTTGTACATCCTGTATACTTTCATAATCCGATTATGATTTTCACCAATGATCATCGCTTATGGAATTCCTTTACCAAATAACAAATAAACTTTGGCGATAAATCTAACCAATTAAGGAAAAAAAAAAAAAAAATCAAATATAAATGAAATGCAATACAATGTAATCGATTTCCAAATGTACTTCACATATCAGTTTATTTAACCATGAATATTATCAACCATTAAGCATAGTGATTAACCTACATTAAAGCAAACCTCATAATCTTTGCTCAAAAAGACCAACCCTTTTCTCCAGTAAATTACCTTTGGGGAAGAATATTAGTGAGGGTCATAAACAAGACAATTTCTTCGTTTTGCAAACAGCCAAGGGGAATTAAAAAGGTACCACGTGCTCATAGCGTGCATTGTACATCCCCTTAAATTTCCCCTTCGGCAGGGGTCCAGCCCATTAGACCGCTGCTCCACTGACAGGCCAGGCCATCGATTGGCTCGATCGATTCGCGTGCTCTGAGTGGGGACCAGCCTGCAGAAGTGGTCCAAACGCTATTTGTTGCTTTTTCAACACTCATTAGCCCGATATGCTTGCATTGTCTGATGTCGGTTGTCGCCATAACAATTACGGTTGGCCATACCTCACAGAGTGATTGCTTACTGCCATGGCTTCTCGGTTTTTGCGGAAGATCTAAGTAATTAAGGTTAGAAGGTTCTTCTCTCGATTTTGTTGATGGTGGTTCTGGTGCTGGGCGTGCTGTTGTTTGTTGATGGTTTTCTGTGATTGAAAAATGGCTATTATATTATGGTCGTAAAATTGATGATGTGTTGGCAGAGTTGCTTTTGGACTAAGACGGGAATGAGATCGATATCTTACTGTCTGAGAAGTATGGATGGAGTTTCTTACGAAAAAATAAACAATCATATATCATATTGTGGACATTTATAATGGCAAATTCAAACACTTTAGAGCTATTTTTTTTAATAATGTTAATAAAATGGAGCAGGAATACATAATTGTCGATGAAATCAGTGAATTCAGATCGATTTCAATTTAGAGTACATTTCACTGGAGTTGCTTTCATAAATAAAGAAGAGTAATGAATAAGACGAAACTTTAATCAATAAAACGAAAAGAACTTTGACAATAATACGTAAGACCAAAACAGTTTTAATGAATAACCTTAATAAATAAGACAAAAACAGCTTTAATGAATAACCTTAATAAATAAGACCAAAACAGTTTTAATGAATAGTCTTAATAAATAAGACCAAAAACAGTTTTAAAGAATAGTACTACATTCCGTAGAGAGAAAGCTTCACAAAGATCGTTCGAGAACTACAACGGCCAAAGAATATAGATAGATCATTAAAGTGGGGCCCAACAGGAACTTAATAGCTTCTCAGACTTCTCGTGATCTTCATACGACCTTCAGAACAATACTTACTGTAACCAAAAGGTTAAATTATAAAAGTTTATTTGCAAGACTTGATAATTTGACCTTCCTGAACTGTTGTCTTCTGCGCACAGGAAAGTGAATTTAGCTTGATGTAGAGGATATCAACTTTGAAACAGGGATCGATGGGAACCGTTATATTCTCCGGTTCAGATCTTGGAGCTATAATTCACCTTTTCAAGGTACAGTTAATCCAGACTTCATTGTAATAGATTGCAGTACAGGTGCATGTAGTACTCATTTGATCAACGAATTTCTAGAAAGATAATATTCATTGAAAGGATTATTTCCTTATTTCCAGACCCAAACATCCGAATGCTATACATAGAGCATAACACGTTTAGCAATGTTAAACCAAATATTATGCATAGAGCATAACACATTTAGTAATGCTAAACTAAATATTACATAGATGCTTTTTTTGGGGGGAAGAGAATAACTTCAACTCGACTTTTACTTCCGGAGAAAAATTTAGGGCCTGAAAATACCCTTATTAGAAGAGCAGAACTGACTTTCCCAGACACTCATTAACTTCATAATTCTAGTATGAAACTGCTTCTTGAGATCTGTATAGTTGTAAGAGGGTACTTTATAGTTTAATAACACATTTGTTTATTATTGTAAGTTTTTCTTTAGAACTTGGGGTGCTCAACAGTCTTGCGAATGAATAGTATGCATGTGTAGAATGACTGGTTTGACATATTCGTTCAAAATTAAAAATTCTTATTTTGAGTATTAGTAAATTTAGTAATCTTATAGATTTTATAATTTATATAACATGTAGTAAACAATGTAACTTTTTTTAAAGTTGATGAATTGTTCAATTTTGAAGAAAATTTTAATTTTATTTCTATATTATATTGTAAATTCATATCAAGCTATTTGCATAGAAAACCAAATGATTGAATTATTTACTTTATAAATTATATTTGCACAGATATATGCATTATGTGGTGCTAAGGTGAAAGAAGGGCATTTTTCACATGATTATTTTCCTGTCTGTTATTGCAGTATTTTTTTATTTTATTTTGTTATCATAGTAAAGATACTTGCACTGGTGATATTAAAATGTGTAAATAAGGTGTCACTAAATGTAAAAATCTGAATGCCGTTAAGTAAAGGAATATATAGGGCTTTCTATCTTTTTGAATGTTATAATTCTGAGACATCATTATGGTTGAGTCTCTTTCCTAAATTTTTTCTGAATTTATTTCCACTCATCGCTTTCCACTTTTTCTTACTTAAATTTAATAAGGTAAAAAATATAGAGCACAGCAAAGTAATATGTTATAAAAAATTACAATTCATTTATTACAATAAATATACAAGTTTCATAAACTTCTCTTTAAAGAAAACTCCAAAAAGACATTTCATACAAAGTTGATATACTGAAATTTGCCTTTTTGAAAAGTGTTGTCAAAAGATTTAAAGGATTTTTAGATATAATTTTAAACATTGGGGATACTGAATCAGAGGGAGAATTTTTAATCACAATTAAGATAACATATGTCAAAAAATCTGTTATTGTTAAATAATTTTGTTAAACAAAATATTATTTTTATACTTAATATATAAAATAATATAATAATTAATATATATAATAAAAATAATATGTATATAATACATAAATATATAATATATAATATCTAAATTTTTAAATTTTATACTTTAAAAATATTACTTATAAAAACATTTATTTTACCTAAAACTTTTTATTATACTGTACAAAGCGGACAGAAAGTCAGCATGGCTTAAACAAAAAATAATGTAATATAAAAAAAATTAAATTATTTCATTTTTTTTTTTTTTGACGTACATTTCATATGACCAAAAATGACTTTCAGTTAATGCCTAAAAAAATAGATTTATTGTTAAAAACATTGAATTATTATTATTATTAATATTAATCATTTACATAGTGCTTCAGAAAACTTTCTGTATAAATTAAACCAGAAATATGCATCACTTTTTCTGACAAACGAATTCATTGGTTGCATTTCAATTTTAAATATATCTTTAAATCAAAAACTATGTGTAATTAATCATAGTTACTTGAAAGAAAAGCTAGAACTAATGCTCGATAAAACCTGGAAAAAAGTTGAAAAAAGAATCACATAGATTTCCTAGAAACAACGCAAAGGAATTTCTATCGTGAAATTTCTTCGCAAAGTACTAATCAATAGACATTGTGACTCACTGGAAAAAGGACTTCGGCAACAAGCCAGCTTTCAACAAATGATTCTTTGTTTCTTGAATGATGATGGCATAGGTTAGGATCCTAGTTATCTTAAAATTGACTTCGCTTTACAGTTTTTTACTAATTAGCATCGATTTGTTTGTTATTTTTTTGGTATAGGTTTTTGAACGACAAATCAAATTGAATATGTGAACACATATGGTGGCATCATGCACAATGTTTTGTGGTACATATTTAATTTTATTAGGAAATTATGTATGAAAAGCACTCAAATCTAACTCTTATTTACATTTACATTATGATTTAAATACTGGCAACAGGGGCCTGATGTCCAAATGACTAGAGCTCTGGAGCTCAGCGCCATAGTTTTCGGATTCGATCCCCAGCGGTTATAGATATTTGTAGTGCTTCAGAAAACCACTTTAAGCCGTTGGTTCCGGTCTAATATGACTGTTGGGCATAGCACTGTTAACCCTACCGCGTAAAAAGGCAGCGTCACGCAGCGAAGCCAGACTTCTACTTACAGGTGCTCCATTGCAACACAAGCTCTACTCTCCTTCCATAAGACCACATGAGTTCTTGGACTTGGTATAGATGTTGCTGTCTACTAGGTGGGATAAGGAACAATATGCTTGAAAAAAATTTACACTTGAATGAAATAAAAAAATAATCAAATCTTGATAGTCATCATAATTTTTTTTGAAGATTAAATGAATAATTAATTCATCCAAATAATTATTTAGTGGCAAATCATAAAAGTTCATGAACCTTATCCAAGTAACAGTATATTTAGCATCTTAGAAAGAGCGTTTTTTGTTGACCTTAAAAAATCGTTACAGGTTTTCTTCAAGAATACATACATTTAAAGGATTAAGATTTGAACTCTGATAATATTTGTTTAAAAAATATCTTTGATTTTACTTCCGAAAAGAAAATTACTATTTTTCGTGATTTGTTTTTAACCAAAATATTATTAATAATAATAAAAATATTTATTACATTTTCATGAAAAAAATTCTATAAAATCGGATCATATCATTCAAATTTAGGCCCATTTTATTTTATTGTTTACTTTTGGTTTTATTTCAATTATATGTATGCTTTATCAAGTGCGAATTGATCTTTACTAATAAACTCATTTATACTGTTCAAAATTCAGGATGCACCATAAAATATGTAATATCTATAAAAACAATTAGTTTATTAATAAGATTTTATACAAGAGATACCTGCACAAAAAAAAAAAAATCCATAATAAAATAAAAAGGAGGCAATTTTTTGAAATACGAAAATGAAAGGAAAAACTAGCAAAGCATGATGCATCAATTTTTTAAAATTCCCCGGAAAATAAATACCCATTACAACTATAAAATTTAAATAAAATGTTTATGTAGAATTTAATTTTAATTTAGTTCTTCTTTCAGAAAATAATCGACAATCTGAGCTTTACTACATGTCTTCATAAAATTTAAATTAATTAAAATATTTTTTTTAAATATATGAAAGTATTTAATATGATTTTTAATTATGAGTAGTCATGAAAATGTTGCAATAAAATTAAAGAGAAACAAAATTTACCTTTATTCTATCATTGATGGATTAATATTTTTATATTTATTTTCAATATCTGTTAATAGATGGCGCCACTATTTATATTTTGCGTTCATGATAGAAGCTTAAGTTCGTGTTTAATCAAATGAAATTTTTCCTCTGTCCATATAAAAGAAATATTAACTTTTAGTTTTGGGATAATCTCAGTTATTTTTCAGTGTATTCATTGGCATATTTTTGCAATTTTGGCCAATTTTAGGCATTTTTATTTTCATATGTCTCGTACGCAGAGAAGAATTTCAAAGTTATGTTGCTTATTCTCAGTTCGACACTATGGGATGAATATATTATGAATGATAGCTTTATAATCAAAACATTCTTTTTGTATAAACGGTAGGCTTGCTTCTCTGGAGATTTTGCCATTCAGCAAATTCACGTTTAGTTTGGGTATAGTAGAGATAATATGCCAACAGTCAGAATTTTTCAAAATGTACGGGTCTACATTGCTGGGTTTTTCATACGTTTCAGTTAATATCAAAAGGAAATCTAAAAAAAATTTTACTTAATAAAATAGAATGCTCAACAGTTTAGTCGTTAGTTGAAGTTTCAAAATGTAACGATGGCGAAACTTATTCAATGCCTGTGTCTCTCGCAGCCAGCGATAGAATACCACTGTATAATACCGCTTAGTAGTCCAATGGTATTTTGGTGTTAACTTAACAAAAACAGAACTTTTTCCATCCATTCTTCCTTTAATCCCGCCTTAAAGAAAGAAGGGATTAGTTTACGATTTATATATATATATCTTCATAGGGTGATTTAAAAAAAAACATTCTCATTATATAAGTCCTTTGCAGGCTTACCATTCATACAGACTGAATGAAATTTTTTGGTTTATGATATTTTGAGATATACACTCAAGAATCGTATAAAAAGCAAAAGTTTTAACTCTAACAGTAATAGTTACAATGACAGCATTTTGAAATTTTCAAATAGTAACACATATTTTTTTTTATTGTAATGCTATTTCCATAGTAAAAAACTATAAAAAGGTCTGGAACGATACCAGCAGTACAAAAAAAGTCGGAGCTAAACAAAATTTTTTTCTTTTCTTTTCTCTGTTATATATATACATACATACACACACACACACACAAATATATATATATCTTGTAAAACACACACAGTCCCTAGGTAAGGGCACTCCGTTACCAAGATTAAGAAGTATAAGGAAGACAATCAATAAAGGCAGATGAGCTTCAGAAACAAAACATTTTAGAGTGCTTCACAAATTTTCCAC
The DNA here is from genome assembly GCA_021605075.1 of Caerostris darwini. NCBI lineage: Eukaryota > Metazoa > Arthropoda > Arachnida > Araneae > Araneidae > Caerostris > Caerostris darwini. The sequence continues at coordinate 260,649 of BPLQ01000304.1, forward strand.
GTGACCACCTTCACACACTTTTACACTTTGCATGCGACAGAGGGTGTACAACACTGAAGCAATAAAGGCTCGTTCCCACCGAGGCGAAAGACGTGAAGATTCAAGGGGCAAGCGACAAAATTTTTTCGACCCCTTCACAGCGAAACGTCAGAAATAGCATTACGCCCAGTGAAAAACCGCTTCGAGTTGAAAGTTGGACAACTCCAAGCGGCGGACTGCAAACCGGTTTCAGGCGACCGCGGTGAGGCTAGTGATTGGTCAAATTTTTTCGCTTGCATCTTCTCGCCTTGGGGAGCACGAGCCTTAAGAGGAATCTGTTGAACTTGACGTCTGTTTTTGTCTTTCAAAATTAAATGCAGTTCGCTGATTAAATGGATACCCTTAAGATTTCTGGTATTCCCCCTCCAGAAATCAATCGGAGTGAAATCAGAGAGTTAGGGGCCACGGAACCTTGAAATGGGGGGAGATAATTTCGTCACCAAACTGTTGTGTTAAGAAACATTTGGTAGAAGTTATCACAAATAGGGGGCAGCTCCATCTTGTTACCACATGGCGTCAGATGGAGCATTTCGCTATAGAGATACCTGAAATCTAAAGGGAAAGCATCTAATCCGCAAACTGCATCTGACTTGAAAGAGGCCATCAGACATCTGCTTCAACAAATTCCTCTTGCCATGGTACGGGCTTCTGAGCTACACATCATCTGCAAAGTATTATCGTGTGCTAAAGATGTCACATGAAAAATTTGTGAAACACATTAAAGTGTTTTGCATTCAGTTGCTTCTGTATTTTTTGGTACATTTTTATTTAACTTAAAAGCAATAAAACATGCATTTATTTTAATAGCATTTATAAATGTTTATTTCAACAAATGTAAAAAAATTATACTTGAAAATAAAAAAAATTATGATTTAATTTTAAAATCAATATTAAAAAAAGAAGGACTTTGAAAAATATAAAGAAAAGCTTTGAAAATACTTGGTTTTAATTGAGTAGATTTGTAATTGTCAGTCATTTAAATATGCTTTTTTCTCATACTAAGTAGAAACTATCGTGATAAAATAATGGGTTAAAATGTCTTAAATTTTTTCTTCCTTTTTTTCTAATTTTTCACATATTTGTTTATATCTAATTTTTTACTGACTTAAAAAGTAAAGCAACAAGTTCCTTGATCTATATATTTCGAAATAAAAAAAAGTTTGAATTTGCTTACGATCATAATTTGAACATTTCTTTTTTATTTAAATTTCTTCTTTGTTTACTTTAATATTTCTTTTTTTTCCCATTCTTCAATTCCACCCTTCTAGAAGTCATAATTAAACAGCTGATTTAATTCGTGATCTGTCCAATTTTTTATTGATAATCTTTACATAAAACTCATTTTTAAATTAATTTAACAATTGTATTTCTAATTTATTTTCAGAGAAAAATTTTCTTAATATAATATTATCATATGGTCGACTCCTTATAAGATAACAAAATGAATAAAAAAGCAAAATAAAGGAAAAGATGGAAAATTAATATGAAGATAGAAAAATGAATATAATAGAAAAAATAATTATAATTTTCAACACTAATATCTTAAAAATTAAAATTGTTTTTTATTAATAAATAAAATACATTGAAAATAATGATGAAAACGAGTAATTTCAATAGTTAACGTCCCTATATTGCGAGAATAAAAAACTAAGTAGATAATATTTTAGTAATGTTGATAAGTATCATGCATTATTTTCTAACTATACTTAATTCTACTCATTTGTATCTACTTAATCGCATGGATTTCAATATTAAAAACTTTTTGGTCATTCCATATGCCTTTTTCCAGTTTTTTTCCTAAGTGATATACTTTTGTTTGAATTAATAATTTGAGCAATGGAAAAAAAAATAAGGTCAATATAAACAAATTTAATACTTTTGAAAAATTCTAATTATAATAAGAAATTCAGTAGAATATTTTTGAAAAATAATTCATAGGATATAATTAAAATTCTTAATTTTAAATAGAAATTATTAAAATTTTCTTTTTTGAATCAAACAGATACGAAGGAAAAAGATTAATGAAAATTATTTATAATTACAAAAAAAGTACTATACCTCTCTCGAAATTTTACAAATTCAACTCGGAAAAAATATTATTATGTTTATCTGATTATTGTCAATACATTGTCATATTATAATTATACAATTATCCTTATATCCCATGAAAGTATTGTTAACGATTTTAGATATTTGTACACTTTGCATATTTTCGTGCTGCCATCTATTGACTAAAATTAATACTATTTATTCTTTTAAATTGCATGTTTTATTATTAATGTTACAATATAAACAATCTGAAATTCAATTAATAGAATTATTATTAATATTTTATAACCATTATTTTCAAAATTTGTCCCCAATAATAATAAATATCTCAATTTACAGATTTCCTTTCTTTTCTAAATTTTTACAAGCGTTCTTTATACATTATTTATTATCTGTTAGGAGGAACTTTTTTTTTAAAAAAAAGCTCAATTTATAGAAGGAACGCAATTATAAGACTAATTAAAAATTATTTTTTACTTTATAGCTCCCTTATTTAATAGCTTAAAGTTTTTAGTTTATATATATATATATATATATATATATATATATATATATATATATATATATATATATAAATACAAATATTTTATTTTACATGAGTATTTTTAAAAAGGTATTATATGATTTCCAAATTAATTCTTTTTGGCAAATGTTAAGCTATGCTTTCATTAAAAATTTGCAATTTACTTACGCATAATTCTATAAATATTTATTTAAATTATATTTTCATGTTGCAGTTACTTTTGAAATTCCTACAAAAAGGTATACGAAATTCTAAAATAGTTCCATTATGTATTTCTCAAAATTAATAAAGATTTAATTTTTTTTTACATTTTGTGAACAAAAAAAGGATGGTTATAATACTGAAGGTTGTTTTAAATTTATATATATATATATTTATAAAGTCATAATAAAACGACTGTTTTAAATTATTATATTATTATATATATAATGTATGTACATCAATGAGTTTCTTTTCCATCAATGTATATCACGTACATTCCCCAAAAAATGGGACAAGCAGGGAGAAGGACATACGACGTGAGAACATTACCTTCCGAGAGGTGAAACTACATGTAATATAGGAGAAAATCTCTAAACTCCTTCCAGATCTGACTTTCGATCCATGATCTGAAGATATTTACTCTAGTTATTATTAATTACTTGTTATTACCAATTATTAATTATTACTCTATTTATTACTAATTCAATGCATTTAACTTAGAAGATTAATTATTGTCTTAATTTAACTGAAATAAAATAAAACTTTAATTTTAATAATCTGTTTGATGTATCTACGTCTATTTATACAATAATTAAAAGTTTTTATTTGTAGCCAGCCACATTTAATACTACAAAGTAAAAGATATTATTTTATTAATATTGGAATATATAACAAGCGCCGGAAAAAAAATGAAACGAGTATTATTCATTGGCAACGGCAGATATGTAACATATGTAACTGCAGATACGTTACTGAATATGCCATATGTCACTTTTGTTAGTTTAAAACTAATAAAAGTGGCATATGACATGTTCTCGCCCTTTTTTCCTATTCTAATGATCAGAATTTCCAACATTATATGTCTATCTACAGTATAAACTATATTTTGCAATTTAGCATTGTTTGCAGGTTCTGCAGCAAGCTTCTTTAAGAACTAAACCTAACAAGTAACGTAGAATAAAAAAAAAAGTATTTCTTTACTAAAAAAAAATCTTGTAACAAAACTCAGAATTATAGCCAACGATAATAACTTAAGCAATTATATTAATTATTATAATGATTGATTGAAGCCTTGTTATTATCTCTATATGTTTGATATGGTCCAGTGAATATATTCATAGTTTTAATCATGTCTAGCGAAATAACATTCGTGAGGGAATTTCTTTTTCAATTCCTTGTATTAGTTCACACTCTCCCTATATATATATTGTTCAAATTTCCAATCTTTAATAAAATAGTTTTTATTCATCCACTCAAGTTCAAATACATTTTTTTTGAACTTGTAGTGGATGACACGTGATGCTAATACAGTCTTTTCAAATATTAATTCAGTAATTAAATTTAATTAATTAATTTTAGTTTTCTTTAGATTTAAGTTGCATATATCTACCAATAGATGGCGCCAGATAAACTTAAAAAAATTGAAGAAAATTATTTATAAAGGACATTTCTGCAATAGAGTGAAAAAAAAGTAGGAATTGTCTTTAAATTTTTTTTTTTTTTATATTACTTGTTTTCTTTCATGTGAAATAATTAAGATAGAGTATCAACAGATCATTACTCAAATATAGAGTAAACTAGAGTATCAACAGATCACTACTCAAGTATAGAGTAAATTAGAGTATCAATAGATCACTACTGTCATGTATAGAGTAAACTAGAGTATAAACAGATCACTACTCAAGTATAGCGTATTAACGGATTACTACTCTAGTATAGAGTAAACAGATCACTATTAAAGTATGGAATAGACAGATCCCTACTCAAGTATAGAGTAAACAGATCATTACTCAGATATAGAGTAAACTAGAGTATCAACAGATCATTACTCAAGTATAGAGTAAATTAGAGTATCAATAGATCACTACTGTCATGTATAGAGTATAAAAAGATCACTACTCATGTACAGAGTATCAACAGATCCTTGCTCAAGTATAGAGTATTAACGGATTACTACTCTAGTATAGAGTAAACAGATCACTATTCAAGTATCGAATAGACAGATCCCTATTCAAGTATCCAATAGACAGATCCCTACTCAAGTATAGAGTAAACAGATCATTACTCAGATATAGAATAAACTAGAGTATCAACAAATCATTACTCAAGTATAGAGTAAACTAGAGTATAAATAGATCACTACTGTCATGTATAGAGTAAACTAGAGTACAAACAGATCACTACTGTCATGTATAGAGTAAACTAGAGTACAAACAGATAACTACTCATGTACAGAGTATCAACAGATCCCTGCTCAAGTATAGAGTATTAACGGATTACTACTCTAGTATAGAGTAAACAGATCACTATTTAAGTATGGAATAGACAGATCCCTACTCAAGTATAGAGTATTAAAGGATCACTACTCAAGTATAGAGTATTAAAGGATCACTACTCAAGTATAGAGTAAACTAGAATAAACAGATCAATTCTCAAGTACAGAATTAAAAGTAAACAGATCAATACTCAAGTATCAAATCATTACTTACATAAAATAATCACAATGAATAAATAGATTTTTGCTTTCAATTTATATAAACATTGCAAAAAAAGTGGGATGAATTGCATTGATCCTGTTACACTAAGACTGTATACAAATATTTCATAACAAAGAGGTCCAATGACCTTCTAGGCAATAAATCATTGGCTTTTACACGCTCCAACAAAAGCAACAATGAACAAAAAAACAATGAAATTCCTAATCGATGCTTTGAAAAGGGATTCTTAATTAGTGCCTTCCTGCTGAAGGTGCTTTGAGGACGTCCTATCTCTTGGAAAAGGACATGAAAAATGGATTTATCCGTCGTTGAGCCGAGAGTATTGGTTTTACATTAAGACAGCGTCCCAACGAACGAGGCACCCCCTCAGAAATTAAATAATTTGAGTTATCGAATCGATGCAAAAGTGGGACAACAAGAAAAGGAAAGTGATTTAATACGCATTTAGCTAACTTTCCCGTAAGCATATTTCAAATTATTATTTTGTTGTTTCAAGAAGATAGTTTTGTGTTATTGCTTGTTCTTTTAACTTGGTGGTTAGTGTATAAATAGGAAATGGGTTGAAGAGTTTGGACTTAGGGCGGGTGCCCATTATAAATTGAAAACTAAAGTGAACAGTGAAAATATTTTTTCCCCACTTTTTCGACTTACACCATAGAAATTTCCCGAAGATCATAAAATAAATTTAGATTTCTTATTGGTTTAAGTCATCTTTCCGGAACTCGGAAGTTTGGCTTTAAGAATTGGAAAGAAATTCAAGTTACAATCGGCTGCTGGAACGTGAAAGAATTGGGAAGGTGTATATACTTCCTATTACTGACATGTCAATAGAAAGCCTATACAGGATACTTGATACCTGAATCTGCTGATAGGGTCATTTGTAATCACTGTCTTCAGAAACAAGGAGATATGATGGCGATTGGGGAAATGTGCTAAAAGCATAAAAAAAAACATTACACAAGTGTTTATGTTAGACAAACGTCTTGCAAATAGTAAAGGTCTGAATTTTTGTGATTTTGTTGTATATCCTGTAACGAGAGTCGATAATGACTAACACCTTGGTGTATATACTGTATATCATTCCTGAATCTGCTTACAGGATCATTTGCATTCATTGCCTTCTGAAAAAAAGGACATACAATTTTGATTATGAAGTGTTTAAATCGTAAAATACTCTTAGCCAAGTGTTTATGTTAGCTAAACGTGTAGTTCTTGCAAGTAGAAAGGGTTTGAATTCTTTTGTGACTTTGCTGTAACCTCTGTAAGAAAGGGCGATAGGAACAAACATCTAAGTTATTGAAAATGGTATATATACTTCATATTACTGACATGCCAATAGAAATCCTATACACGAAGTTTCATGCCTGAATCTGCAGACATTATCATTTACAATCACCGCCTTCAAAAACAAGGAGAAACGATGGCTATTGTGAAAACGTGTTTAAAACATAAAAAACTCATAGCCAAGGGTTTATAATATGTTCAAATGTGTTGGTTAATACAAGTAGTAAAGGTTTAAATTCATTTGGGACTTTGTTGTATCCACTGCAACGAGGGGCGATAGTGACAAACATCTTGGTGTATACACTTCCAATTACAGACATGCTTTTAGAAAGCCAATATAAGATAAATCATGCCTGAATCTGCTGATAAGATCATTTGCAATCATTGCCTTCGGAAACAAGGAGGCATGATGGCGATTGTGAAAATGAGGTTTAAAGCGTAAAAACACTCTTAGCCAAGTTTTTATATTATCCAAACGTGTTGGTTCTTACAAGTAGTTTGAATTCGTTTTTGATTTTTTTGTATCCATTGCAACGAGGGGCGATAGTGACAAACATCGAAGTTTTTGTAAAGGGTGTATATACTCCCTATTATATACCAATAGAAAGCCTATACTGCAAGGTTCATCTACTGATAGAATCACTTTCAATCGCTGTCTTCAGAAACTATAGAGATTGTTAAAATGTATTTAAAGCGTCAAAACTCGCAAAGTGTTTATGATAGCCAGATGTATAGGTTCTTACCATTAATAAAGGTTTAAATCCATTTGTGACTTTGCTGTATCCACTGCAACGAGGAATGATAGTGACAAATATATAAGTTATTATAAATAGTGTATATACTTCCTATTACTGACATGCAAATGGAAAGCCTATATAGGAAGGTTCATGCTTGTATCTGTTGATAAGATCATTTGTTATCACTGTCTTCAGAAACAAGGAGGCACGATGGCGATTGTGAAAAAACATTTAATGTTTAAAAACAGTCTTAGCCAAGTGTTTAGGTTAGGAAAACGTGTGAGTTTTGCAATAGTAAAGATTTGAATCCTTTTGTGACATTATTGTATCCACCGCAATAAGAGGCGATGTTGACAAACATCTAAGTTATTGTAAATGGTATGTATACTTTATGTTGTGTACATGCTTTATACTTTATGTTTTATGTTTCTGTAATAAGGAAACAAAAGGAAAAGCCAATGCAGGAAGGTTCATGACTGCATCTGCTGGTAGGATCCTTTGCAGTAATTGCACTCAGAAACAAGGAGAATAGAGGGATAATGTGAAAATGCGTTTAAAGCATCTTTAACTGTGTCTGTCTCTAATTGTTTGTATGTGGTGTTTGTGTGCGTTTAGATAAAACGTCTGTCTCAAGTCTCATCCCAAACACACCAGTTACAATCCAGCTACTCCTACCCCAAAACAATAAAGTTTAATTATTATTTTTTCTAATTTTTGTTAAATATATTAATAATTTTTTTTATAATAATGAATTATTACAAAATGATGTATCTTTAATGTAATAAATTTATAACTTCAAATAATTTTTAATTTTTATGTAAATTATATTATTGAAAACTCGAATTGTGTAACTTAAAATTAATATTTATAAAGTCCTTTTTACACATTTTTTAGAAAAAATATATTATATTATAGAAAAAGTAAAATAAAAAAGTTAAACTGCACAAGAAAATATTGTTTTATTCATTTAAGTCAACAAATTATTTACTTTGCTTAAAAAAAATAATACCAGTAATAATTTTCTTATTTTGAAAATAAAATTTAATTAGAAAAACTAATTCTTAAAATTTAAGTTTAAAAAGTGTCTCTAATAAAGATTTTAGAATAGGTAATACATTTTTCTATTATTATTTGCAACAGTAAAAGTTATATAAATAGGCCTAGGGCTCTACCGTTCGGTGGCGGCCTGATGGCGATTTGGCTGGCTCTCTGGCCTTTGGTACCACAGTCTTACGGTTTGAATCCTGGCTGTGGCATGTGTGCTTGTTAGTGGTTCCTAATTTAATTTAAGTCGTAGGTCCCGGTCTCATATGACTGTAAGAGTATCACGGAGCCCAGTCAAACTTCTTACCGACATCATTGCCAAACTGTAAAGTGGCAACCCAGCTCAAGACACAGTGATGTGGTGTGGTGTAGTAGTAGTGGTACGGAATACATGTTAATTTGTGGAGCCCGGTCTAATTAGCCTGAAGTCTACAAAACTGACTGCAGAACGACAAACCAAACCGAACTGGTGGTCGGTGCCGCAAGTTGTGGGTTCGAGTCACGTCGGTCCTATGAGGCTTGGCGTGGTTCGGAATACACTTTAATCCGTAGGTCCCGGCCTAATATGAGTGTAAAGCGTTGATAAATATGGGGCTGATGACCCTATCTAGTAAAAATAAAACATCTCCTATTTCGAAATCTGCCAATAGGTCAACGGCCTTGGTCCACTCTGGGGTTGTTGCATCAATGAAGAAGAATAAAACTTCTATGAGATATAAATCCATTTAATAACCATCATTAATTTCATTTAAACTGATAAGACTTGGATGGATGCCCAAAAAGAGGCCAATGCCTTCTTTCGTATTAAGTTCTAATAATTGAATTTTTAAAATAAAATTATTTAAGCCATGCTCTGTGAACTTTAAGCAGATTTTATGCAAAAATAAAACTTCTTTAAAATATGCTTTCAATATAATAACTTTTGATAAGAAATGCATATTATCCTTATTTATACATTTACATATAAATAATTAACCATCGGTAAAAAGGATCAAATTTTTATTCCAGAAATGAATTGATAATGGCGATTCTCAAAAATTCAGCACAGTTACATTTTCATGAGTGATATTTTTAAGCTTAACTTGGGATGAAAAATATTAATATTATTAATCCAGAATGCTACTGGGAAACACCTAGGAAAGTGCTTAGCAGGCAGGTAAAAAAAATGAATCCTTACTTCTTTTTTTCCCTGAAATGAAACTCAAGTTATGCATTTATGATAATGACCTCCTTAATATTTATGTTTTGGCCTGAATGGCTGAGTGGCTAGCGCTCTGACGTTCGGTATCATAGGTTTCGGGTTCGAGTCCCGAGTGCCATGGATGTTTGTAGTGGTTCGGAATCCACTTTAAGCGGTAGGTACCGGTCTGATATAATTGTTGAGCATTCGCCGTAGAGCTGATAACACTACCCCGTAAAATAGAAAAACATTTCTCGTCTCGAAATCTGCCAGTAGGTAGACGTCCTTCGCCCACACTGGGTTGTTACACCAATGATGATGATAAAAATTTAATGTAGCGTACGTTACAAGGTAATTAATTGGACCCACAGGCTTCAGGCTCGAATCCTGTCGATAGCATCGATGTTTGTTAGTGCTTCGGAATCCACATTAAACTGTTGGCCCAAGTCTAACAGATGGGCTGAACAGTTCGTAGGCTGACACATAGATGGCGCTACTAGTATTAAATCCATGTGATTTTTAGTTAGGGTTTTATCCTTCAAAAGACACGTGTATAAATTTGACAGCTGTTGCACTATTAGTATGTGAGTTATAGCATTTTTAGTGAAGCAACTTTTGTTAGTTTGAAAAAATTGATAAAAAGGAATTTCGTGTGTTAATAAAGCATTGCCTGTTGGTGAAAAAAAATACTAATACCAAGGCTTGGCTTGATAAACATCATTCGGACTTTGCACCAGGAAAATCAACCGTAGAGAAGCGGTTTGCTAAATTTAAACTAGGCGAAATGAGCACTGAGGACGATGCATGCAGTGGACGCCCCAATGAGGCTCTTACCGACGAAAACATCAAAAAAATCCACAAAATAATTTCTCACAAAATAAGTTGATTGAGATAGCTGAGACCCTAAAGATATCAAAGGAACGTGTTGGACATGTCGTGAATGAATATTTGGATATGCGAAAGCTCTGTTCAAAGTGGGTGCCGCGCGAGCTCACAATCGACCCAAAACAACAACGAATTGATAATTCTAAGCAATGTTTGGAACTGTTCAATCGTAATAAACCCGAATTTTTGCGTCGATATGTGACAATGGATGAAACATGGCTCCATCATTTCACACCACCATCATTTCATCATTTCACTCGGCTGACTGTCCAATCGACAGTCAGCCGAATGGACTGCACGTCATGAACCGACTCCAAAGCGTGGAAACACGCAGAAGTCGCCTGATATGGTTATGGCATCAATATTTTGGGACACGCATGGTATAATATTCATTGACTATCTTAAAAAGGGAAAAACCATAAACAGCGACTATTACGTAGCGTACGGAAAAACGGCATCATTTGAAGAAGAAGGAAGTGCTGTTTCATCAAGACAATGCACCGTGTCACAAATTAATGAAGACGGTGGCAAAATTGCATGAATTGGGCTTCGAATTGCTTCTGCATCCACCGTATTCTCCAGATCCGGCCCCCAGCGACTTTTTCCTGTTCTCAGACCTCAAGAGGAGGCTCACTGGACAGAAAATTCGCGCCGATGAAGAGGTAATCGCCGAAATTGAAGCCTATTTTGAGGCTAAAGACAAATCGTACTATAAAAATGGTATCGAAAAATTGTATGACCGCTATAATACTTGTATCGCTGTCGAAGGCAACTGTATTAAATAATAAAATCAAATTCTATAAAAAAAAGAATTTTACTATGCTAGCCTACGAACCTTTCAGCCCACCTGGTAATTAGCCTAAAGTGTGCAAAAAATGACCACAAAGCGACAAACTAAACTGAACTGTCACTCGGTGCCACAGGTTTCAGATTCGAGTCCCGGCTGTGTTATATGTAATCCATTTTAAACAATAGGTCCCGGACTAATATGACCATAGAGCTTTGGTCGTAGGGTTCATAATCGTACCCAGTAAAATGATGTAATGTTTCGAAATCTGCCAATAGGCCAACAGTCTTGACCCATCATTTGACTGTTGCACCAATGAGGATTTTGTTTGGTTTACTGGGACCTACAGTTTAACATGAATTCTGAACCACTAACAAACATCATGCCACCGCCAGGATTCGAACCTGAGGCCTGTGGTACCAAAGGCCGCACATCAATGAAGAAGAAGAAAAGTTCTATAAAATACAAAAGGCATTCAATAAATTTATTTGAATAAATTTAAACTGATAAAACTTGGCTAAATGCCCAAAAGACTATTACAAAATTCAGAGTGTAATATGTTTTCATGTTAAATTCTATTAATTGAATTTTTAAAATATTATATACGCCATTATCTATGAACTTTAGATAAAGCAGATATTTATGCAAAAATAAAACTTTTTAAAAAATTTTTTAAATAATGTATATTATCGCTATTTATATATTAACATATAAATAATTAACTATCGGCAAAAACCATTCCAATTTTGCTCCGGAAATGAATTGATAATGGTGATTCTTAATAATTCAGCTCAGTTGCATTTTCATTGATATTTTTAAGCTTAAATTAGTAGGAAAAATATTAATAATATTAAACCGGAATGCTACTGGGAAACACATAGGAAAGTACTTAGGAGGCATGGTAAAAAAAACTCTTACTTCTTCTACTCCCAGAAACCAAACTCAAGTTATGCATTTATGATAATGACCTCCGATAAAATTAAATGCAGCGTCCGTTCCAGGATAATTAATCAGACAGGAACAAAAGAAGGGTATGGCGGGAAATTTTTGCAAATTTTTTTTTTCTCTGTCTCTCCATCTTTTCATCGGCATTTCTCTTGAGTTGAGTCGATGAATTTATTTTTGGTGTCACCGGGAAGTCTCGAGTTAGAGTGCTTTTCTTTTGTTGCGAAATTAAAAAGCGCTGCTGAAACCAATAAGGACATGTGATAGGAGTTGCATTTTTATGATTCAATTAACTTCGGATAAGTGCTAAATTTGATTTTTTTAGGAGTGAACTTTTTCAAAGTAACCTTGTAATGGATTATAGAATCGCATTTGAGATATTTACATTTATAGGAATGAAGTTTATTTAAGTTATTAAAACTTTTGTGTGCATGGTTTAACTGATTGAAGGCTTAACACAGAAAAAATTATTCAAAATTCAATCGTTTTTGATGTTATGTTTATTCTAAAAATCGACATGCTTATACTGAAAATTATCATACATCTTGTTTCTAATTCAGAGATTTAATATAAAATATTAAAGATCCATGTGTTTGTAAAATTATGCAGCAAATTCTTTCTGACCGCAAAGATTAGGCCATTAATATATTGCCTACATAACAGAACAGAATGATGATAAAAGAAATGATGTATCGTTAATGAAAGAAATTTATAACTTTAAATAATTTTTAATTTTTATGTAAATTACATGTTTAAAAACTGGAATTTTGAAATTTAAAATTTCGCTTAAAGTCTTTTATTCTTATTTATACATTTTTTAGAAAATAAATTAAATAAATTACTGAAAAAGTAAAGAAAAAATAAATTAAACTCCACAAGAAAATATTGACTTGTTGATTCAAGTCAACAAATCATTTATTCTAACAAAAACTAACAAAAGAAATAATTTATTTTTTATTCTGAAAATCATATTTAATTAGAACAAATACTTAAAATTTAAATTTAAAGTGTTTCTAATAAAGATTTTAGAATAGAGATAAAATTTTCTATTATTATTTAACAACAGCAAAATTTCTATAAAGCGACCTAAAGCCCAAGTGATTAGTACTGTGGAGTTTGGTGCCAGTGGCTACAGGTTCCAGTCCCCGGTTGTGCAACGATGCTTACAATGGTTTGGAATCCACTTTAAACTCTTGTTCCCGGTCACATATGACTGTAGAGCGTCGCTCATATAGCTAATAACTCTACCCAGTAAAAAGAAAACGTTTCCTGTTTCGAAATCTGCCACTAGGCAGACGGCCTTGGCCCATCATGGGGCTATTGCACCAATGAAGAAGAAGAAGAAAAATTGTTAATTTATTTGATAATCATCATTAATTTAATTCAAACTTATGAAACTTGGTTAAATGCCCAAAAGATTATCACGAAGAGATGTAGAGTGTATTCTTTTCATATTAAATTCCGTTAATTGAATTTTTAAAATAAAATTATACAAGCCATGCTCTATGATAAAGTAGATTTAAAAAAAATAAAGTAGATTTTTATGAAAAACTAAAACTTCTTTAAAATATAATTTTAACACAATACCTTTCGATAAAAAATGTATATTATCGCTATTTATGCATTTACATATAAATAATTAACCATCGGCAAAAAAACAGTCCATTTTTGTTCCAGAAATGAATTGATAATGGTTGTTCTCAAAAATTCATCTCAAATACATTTTCATGAGTGATATATTTAAGCTTAACTTCGAATGTAAAATATTCATAATATTAATCCAGAAGGCTACTGGGAAACACCTATGAAGGTGCTTAGAAGGCATGGTAAAAAAACTCTTACTTCTTTTACTCCTAGAAACGAAACTCAAGTTATACATTTACGATAATGACCTCCGATAAAATTTAATGCGGCGTCCGTTCCAGGATAATTAATCAGACAGGAACAAAAGAAGCGTAAGGCGGGAAATTTTTGCAAACTTTTTTTTTTGTCTCTCTCTCTCCATCTTTTCATCGACATTTCTTCCGTTGAGTCGATGAATTTATTTTTGGTGTCACTTGGAAGTCTCGAGTTAAAGTGCATTTCTTTTGTTGCGGAATTAAAAAAGGCTGCTGGAACCCATAAGGATTTGTGATAGGAGTTGCATTTTTATGATTCAATTAACTTCGGATAAATTTGATTCTTTGGATTTTAATTTTTCAAGGTAACCTTATAATGGATTATAGAATCACATTTCAGATATGTGCAGTTCAGCGAATGGAATTTATTTAACTTATTAAGACATTTGTGCACATGGTTTAACTGACTGATACTGTAACACACACACAAACAGGTTCATAATTAAGTCATTTTTAATGTTATCTTTAATCCTGAAAATCGATATGCTTTTTCTGAAAATTATCATTCATCTTGTATACAATCGTTCTGAAATTCTATCGGGCCACAGGTTTCGGGTTGCAGTCCCGGCAATGCTATGATATTTGTAGTGATTCGGAATATACATTAAACCGTAGGTACCAACCTAATATAACTGTAGAGAGCTAGCCATCAGGCTGCTAATCCTATCCAGTAAAAAGGAAACATCTGATCTTTCGAAATCTGCCAATAGGCAGACGGCCTTGGTCCACCATTTGGCTGTTGCGCCAATGAAGATTAGGTTTATTTTGTCTCTCTTCAATTATATTTTACACACTTTGGGCTAATCAGACCGGGAACTACAGTTTATCGTGGATTGCGTACAATTAACAAACATCCATACCACCGGCCGAATTCGAGCCTGAAGTCTGTGGTACCCAAAGCCAGAGCACTAACCAATTAGCCACCAGATCGCACGGCAAGAAGAAGAAGTCCTATAAGACATAAAATGCATTCAATAAATTTATTTGATAATCATCTTTAAACTGATAAAACTGATATAATATGATAAGATGCCCAAAAAACTACTACAGAATTTACAGTGTAATGTTTTCCACATTAAATTCTATTAATTACATTTTTAAATTAAAATTATTTAAGCCAATCTCTATAATCTTTAGATAAAGTAGATTTTCCTGCAAAAAATAAAACATTTTTAAAATATGCTTTTAACATAATTAATTTTGATAAAAAAATGCATATTATCGCTATTTATAAATTTACACACAAATAATTAACCATCGACAAAAACCATTCCAATTTTGCCCTAGAAATGAATTGATAAAGATTCTCAAAAATTAAACTCTGTTTAATTTTGATTAGGGATATTTTTAAGCTTAACTTGGAATGAAAAATATTAATAACATAAATCCAGGCTGCTATTCCGGAACACCTCGGAAAGTGCTCAGAAGGCAGGTTGAAAAAATCCTTACTTCTTTTACTCCCAGAAACGAAACTCAAGTTATGCCTTTATGATAATGACCTCCGATAAAATTTAATGCGGCGTCCGTTCCAGGATAATTAATCAGACAGGAACAAAAGAAGCGTAAGGCGGGAAATTTTTGCAAACTTTTTTTTTCTGTCTCTCTCTCTCCATATTTTCGTCGAGATTTCTCTTCAGTTGAGTCGATGAATTTATTTTGGGTGTCACATGGAGGTCTCGAGTTAGAGTGCTTTTCTTTTGTTGCGAAATTAAAAAATGCCGCTGAAACCAATAAAGATTTGTATTAGGAGTTGCATTTTTATGATTCAATTAACTTCGGATAAGTGTTAAATTTGACTTTTTTTGGGTTGAAAATTTTTCAAGTTAACCTTGTAATGTATTATAGAATCACATTTCAGATATTTTCAGTTAAACGAATGGAAATTAAGTTATTAAGACTTTTATATGCATAGTGCAACAGATTGATGTCGTAACACGCACAAAAAGGACTCAAAATTCACTCCTTTTTGTTATGTTCATGTTATTTAACAACAGTAAAAGTTCTGTAGAAGGTCTAATGCTGTGGCTATCTGTGGCGGCCTGATGGCCAATTGGTTATCGTTCTGGCAGTTGGTACCACATACTTCTGGTTCAAATCCTGGCGGTAGTATGGAGGTTTGTCAGTGTTTCGTTATTTATGTTAAGCTGTAGGTCCCGGTCTAATTACCCTAAACTATGTAAAAAATGACCGTAGAGCACAAACTAAACCAAACCGTACTGGTACTCGGGGCTAGAAGTTTCGGTTTAGTGTCCCGGTGGTGCTGTGATATTTGTAGTGGTTCGGAATACACTTTAAATCATAGTTACCGCCCTAATATGACTGCAGAGAATTATACATAAGACTGCTAATCCTATCCAGTAAAAAGAAAACATCTGTCTCGAAACCTGCCAGTAGGCAGACTGGCTTTGGCCTACCATGGGACTATTGCAGAAATGAAGATTTGGTTTGGTTTGGCACACAACGGTCATTTTTTGCCTACTTTGGGCTAATCAGACCGGGACTTACAGTTTAACGTGGATTCCGAACCCCTCACAAACATCCATCGAACTTGAAGCCTCTGGTACCAAAGGCCTCGCCAATGAAAAAGAAGAAAAAAGTCCTATATTAGAAAAAATGCTTAAAATAAATTTATTTTATAATCATCATTAACTTAATTTAAACTGATAAAACTTGGCTAAATGCCTAAAAGATTATTACAAAATTCAGAGTGTAATTTTGCTTTCTTTAGTAAATTCTATTAATTGAATTTTTAAAACAAAAACATTTCAGACAATGCTCTATAAACTTTAAATAAAGCAGATTTTTATGCAAAACTAAAACTTCTTTAATATACACTTTCAACATAATAACCTTTGATAAAAAATGTATATTATAGCTATTTATATATTTACATATAAATAATTAACTATCGGTGAAAACCATTGCATTTTTGCTTCAGAAATGAATTGATAATGGTGATTCTCAAAACTTCAGCTCAGTTACATTTTCATGAGTGATATTTTTAAGCTTAACTTCGAATGAAAAATATTAATACTATCAATCCAAAAGGCTACTGGGAAACAGCTAGGAAAGTGCTTAGAAAGAAGGTTGAAAAAAGTCCTTACTTCTTTTAGTCCCAGAAACGAAACTCAAGTTATGCATTTATGATAATGACCGCCGATAAAATTTAATGCAGCGTCCGTTCCAAGATAATTAATCAGACAGGAACAAAAGAAGCGTACGGCGGGAAATTTTTGCAAACAATTTTTTTCTCTCTCTGTCTCTCTCTCTCTTTCTCTCCATCTTTTCATCGACATTTCTCTTGAGTTCAGCAAATGAATTTATTTTTGATGTCACTTAGAAGTCTCGAGTTGAAGTGCTTTTCTTTTGTTGCGAAATTAAAAATTGCCGCTTAAACCAATAAGGATTCGTTAGAGGAGTTGCATTTTTATGATTCAATTAACTTCGGATAAGTGTTTAAATTTGACTTTTTTTTTGGCGGGGGGAGGGGGAGGAGTTTTCAAGGTAACCATATCATGGATTATAATCAATTATAGAATCACATTTCAGCTATTTGAAGATGAACGAATGAAGTTTATTTAATTTATTAAGTTTTTTGCAAGCATGGTTCAAGTGATTGAAGGCGTAACACACACTGTAAAGTTTAGTTATTTTTAATGTTATTTCTTATTCTGAAATTTGATATGCTTTATGCTGAAAATAACCATTCATCTTGTTTATAGTAGTTCTCAAAGAGAACTAAACTTAAAATATTAAAAATACTTGTTGTAGTGTCGTTGTTTGTACAGCTGAATTGTAACTGGGCGTGACTAGGTTGAGACTTGAGACACTGTTTTGAGAACTCACAGCTTTATGTACACATTCACAAACAGCGCACACATGTGCAATTAAAGCATACAATATTTAACACTTTTAAAGACATATAGGCCAGCTGTAACACATTGTTGCGTTGAATATATTCCTCTCGGCATGAGATATTTCAAACTAAACGCTTATCAAGTTTTCGCTGTACTTTCTCTGGGGTGAAAGTCTGGAGGCCTGCTGACTAGTTCTCCTGAACGCCACAGGGGGCGCTCTTGCTTTGCATACGAGGAAGCACGGTTACAATATTTGGTAAAACTATACGACAAATACTTTGAGACCTGCAATATATTGTGATAGGGGTTGCATTTTTATGATTCAATTAACTTCGGATAAGTGTTAAATTTGATTTTTTTTGAGAAATTTTTCAGGGTAACCTTGTAATGGGTTATAGAATCACATTTCAGATATTTGCAGTTGAACGAATGAAGATTATTTAAATTATTAAGACTTTTGTTTGCATATTTTAACTGCATACATGATAACACAAAAATGATTCAAAATTCAATAATTTTTAATGTTATCTTATATCCTAAAAATCGATATGCTTATACTGAAAATAATCATTCTTCGTGCTTATAATCATTCTGAAAGAGAATTATATGACTGAAAATTCAAGTCCTTTTTAATATTATCTGTTATCCAAAAAATCGATATGCTTTATACTGAATATAATGATTCATGTTTATAATCGTTCTGAAAGATAATTAAATGACTCAGAATTCAGTCCTTTTTAATGTATCTCTTATCCTGAAAATCGATATGCTTTATACTGAAAATTACCATTTATCTTGAATATAATCGTTCTCAAAGAGAATTAAATATAAAATATTAAAAAAATCGCGTGTTTAGTAAAAGTATTCAGCATACTCTTTAGTAGATCATTAATATATTGCATACATCGCAAAATTGCTTTCCTCAAAGTTTATTTATGGAAAATTATGTTAAGGTTAAATTAAAATAAGGTTAAGGTTAAAATGAAAAAAATTATGTATAATTTAAACAAACATAAATACAATTGTAATCAAAAAGGGACAGATGAAATAGTTGTGAATTTAAAAGATTTGTATTGTTACTTAATAAGGAGCTACATGATACAATGACTTTCCTGAAAACGCTCCTTGGGACATAGACTAACTTTTAAAAACAGTTTTGCTCCAAGGAGGGCAAAATTCGCAAATGTTTCGTATAAAGTGTCCATTTTTACATTTGGGTATAACATTCAGTGCAAAATCAGACAATTCCTGTGTCTTACTTTACAATTTGTTTAACTTTTTGTAAGTTAAAAGTGATTCGTAATCTTCTTCACATCCATTGCTTTTACTGTCGTTTGATGCTATCAGGTGATCCAAGGGGCGCAAAATTCATCAATGCCTTTCCTAATGTGTTCTCTTCTTTCTATATTTTCGTTAATCTCCACTGAAAAATCAGATTAATAAAATACCTTCCTTAGTTAATAATTCTTGAAAGTTAAGTTTAAAAGTATCTCTAATAAAGATTTTAGAAAGAATATTAAAATAATTTATTATTACTTAACAGCAGCAAAAGTTCTATAAAGGGGCCTAAAAGTCGAGTGATTAACGCTATGGTGCTCGGTGCCACAAGTTTCGGGCTCAAGTCTCGTTTTAGTAGTTCGGAACCCACTTCAAACAGTAGGTCTAGGTATAATATGACTGAAGAAAGCTGGGAGAAGGACTGACAATCCTACCCGTAGAAAGATAACATCTCCTGTCTCAAAATGTGTCAGTAGGTAGACTGACTTGGTCCACCATGCGGCTGTTGCACCAGTGGAAAAGAAGAAGGAAAAATATTCTACAAGACATAATATCTTCCAAAAAAATTATTTCATAATCATCATTAATTTAATTTAAACTGATAAATCTTGGCCAGATGCCCAATAGACTATTACAAAATTAAGGGTGTAATTATTTTCCATATTAAATGCTATTAATTAAATTCCTAAAATAAAATTATTTAATCCATGGTGTATGATGGTATGAACTTTATTTAAAGCAAATTTTTATGCAAAAATAAAACTTCTGGAAAATATCCTTTTCACATAATAACCTTTGATAAAAAATGTATATTATTGCTATTTTTACATTTACATATAAATAAATAACTATCGTCCAAACCCATTCCATTTTTGCCCGAGAAATGAATTGATAATAGTGATACTCAAAAATTCAGCTCAGTTACATTTTCATGAGTGATATTTTCAGCTTAACTTCGAATGAAAAATATTAATACTGGACTACTGGGAACTACTGGGGAACACCTAGGAAAGTGCTTAAAAGGGAGGTTAAAAAAAATCCTTACTTCTTTTACTCCCAGAAACGAAACTCAAGTTATGCATTCATAATAATGACCTCCGATAAAATTTAATGCAGCGTCCGTTCCAAGGTAATTAATCAGACAGGAACAAAAGAAGGGTATGGCGGGAAATTTTTGAAAACCTTTTTTTCTGTCTCTCTCTCCATCTTTTCATCGACATTTCTCTTGAGTTGAGGCAATGAATTTATTTTTGGTGTCACTCTTAGGTCTCGATTTAAAGGGTTTTTTCCTTTGTTGCGAAATAAAAAAATGCTGCCGAAACCAATAAGGATTTGTGATGGGAGTTGCATTATTATGATTCAATTAACTTCGGATAAGTGTTAAATTTGATTTTTTGGGGGGAGGGATTTTTCATGGTAACCTTATAATGGATTATAGAATTATATTTCAGATTTTTGTAATTAAACGAATGAAAATTATTTAAGTTATTAAGACTTTTGTATGCATGGTTCATTTGATTGAAGGCGTAGCACATAAAAAAATACTCAAAATTCAGACAATTTTAATATTATCTGTTATCCCGAAAATGGATATGCTTATACTGAAAATTATCATTCCTCTTGTATATGATCGTTGTGAAATTCGTTCGGTTCCACAGCTTCCAGTCCCAGATATGCTGTGATATTTGCAGTGGTTCGGAAAACACATTAAACTGTAGGTACCGGCCTAATATGACTGTAGAGAGGTATTCATAAGGTTGATAACGCTATTCAGTACAAAGAAAACATCTCCAGTTTCGAAATTTGCCAAAAGGCAGATGACCTTGGCCCACCATTTGGTTGTCGCACCAATGAAGATTTGGTTTGATTCGTCGGTCTACGATAATTTTTCTACAGTCCTTTTTTGCACACTTTGGGCTAATTAGACTAGGACCTAAAGTTTAACGTGTATTCCGAACCACTCACAAAGATCCATGCCTCTGTCAGTATTCGGACCGGTAGGCTGTGGTATCAAAGGCCGCCTCAATGAAGAAGAAGAAGAAAAGTTGTATAAGACATAAATTTATTTGATAATCATCATAATCAATAATCAATAATTGATAATCAATAATTAAAAATTTGGCTAGATGCCCAAAGACTATTACAAAATTCAGAGTGTAATTGTTTTTCCGTATTAAATTCTATTAATTGAATTTTTGAAATAAAATTATTTAAACTATCCTGAATGAACTTCAAATAAACCAGAGTTTTATGCAAAAAAAAAATTATTTAAAATATGCTTTTAACATAACTTTCGATAAAAAATGTATATTATCGCTATTTATACATATACATATAAATAATTAACTATCAGGCAAAAACCATTCCATTTTTTTCCAGAAATTAATTGATAATGGTAATCCTCTAAAATTTAACTCAGTTTCAGTTTCATTATAGATATTTTTAAGCTTAACTTCGTATGAAAAATATTAATAATATGAATCCAGACTGCTACTGGGTAACACCTAGGAAAGTGCTTAGGTGGCATGGTAGAAAAAAACTCTTACTTCTTTTACTCCCAGAAACGAAACTCAAGCTATGCATTTATGATAATGACCTGCGATAAAATTTAATGCAGCGTCCGTACCAAGGTAATTAATCAGACAGGAACAAAAGAAGGGTATGGCGGGAAATTTATGCAAACTTTTTTTTTCTGTCTCTCCGTCTTTTCATCGACATTTCTCTTGAGTTGAGGCAATGAATTTATTTTTGGTGTCACACTTAGGTCTCGAGTCAAAGTGCTTTTCTTTTGTTGCGGAATTAAAAAATGCTGCTGGTACCAATAAGGATTTGTGATAGGAATTGCTTTTTTATGATTCAATGAACTTCGGATAAATGTTAAATTTGACTTTTTTTTTGGGGGAGGGGGGATTTTTAAAGGTAGCCTTATAATGGATTATAGAATCACATTTCAGGTATTTGCAGTTAAACGAATGGAAATTATTTCAGTTAATAAGACTTTTGTATGTATGATTCAAATGAATGAAGACGTAACACAGAAAAGTGACTCAAAATATAAACATTTTTAATATTATGTCTTATCCACAAAATCGATATTCTTATACTAAAAATTATCATTCCTCTTGTATTTAACCGTTCTGAAATTAGTTCGGTGCCACAGTTTTTGGGTTCCAGTCTCTGGAATGCTATGATATTTGCTCATAGCGCAACCGGGAACACACGATAAATCGTAGGAACCGGCCCAATATGACCGTAGAAAGTTATGCAGAAGGCTGATTTGTTCCTCTACGGTCATTTTTTGCACACTTTAGGCTAATCAGACTGCGATCTACAGTTTAGCGTGGATTCTGAACCAATAAGAAACATCATGCCACCGCCATGATTCGATCCTCTAGCCTGTACCAAAGGCCACACCAGTAAAGAAGAAGAAAAGTTCTATAAGACATAAAATGCGTTCAATAAATTTATTTGATAATAATCATTAATTAAATATAAGCTGATAAAACTTGGCTAGTTGCCCAAAAGACTACTACAAAATTCAAAGTGTTAGGCCTGATGGTCGATTAGCTAGCGCTCTGGTGGTCGAGTAGATACCGTAGGTTTCACGGTCGAGTTCCGGAGGTGTCATGGATGTCTGTAGTATTTCGGAATCCACTTTAAACCCTAGGTCCCGGTCTAACAAGATCGTAGAATGTTGCGGATGTATTGTTACCTTGCGTCCGTAGCTTATATTCAAGCTACACGCACCTTCTGGATAGTGCTACGTGAGTAACGTCGGTGCAGCGCTTGCCTTAAGGCATGCAGAACAACAGTCTAAGTGGTTGCCATCTGCATTAGAAAGAAAAAAAATGCAAATTGTAGTTTTCTCCATATAAATTCTTAAAATAAAATTATTTAAGTCATGCTCTATGAACTTTTGATACATCTGATTTTTATTCCAAAATAAAAATTCTTTAAAATACGCCTTTAACATAATAACTTTCGATAAAAAATGTATATGATCGCTATTTATACATTTATATATAAATAATTAACTATCGGTAAAAACCATTCCATTTTTGCTCCAGAAATGAATTGATAATGGTGATTCTCAAAAATTAAGCTCAGTTACATTTTTATTAGGAATATTTTAAAACTTAACTTCGAATGGAAAATATTAATAATATTAATCCAGACTGCTACTGAGAAACACTTAGGAAAGTGCTTAGAAGACACAGTAAAAAAACTCTTACTTCTTTTACTCCCAGAAACGAAACTCAAGTTATGCATTTATGGTAATGACCTCCGATAAAATTGAATGCAGCGTCCGTTCCAAGGTAATTAATCAGACAGGAACAAAAGAAGGGTATGGCGGGAAATTTTTGCAAACTTCTTTTTTTTCCTTTATCTCTCTCTTCATCTTTTCATCGACATTTCTCTTGAGTTGAGTCAATGAATTTATTTTTGGTCTCACTCTTAGGTCTCGAGTTAAAGTGTTTTCTTTTGTTGCGAAATTAAAAATTTCTGCTTGAAACTAATAAGAATTTGTGATAGGAGTTAATTGCATTTTTTTTATTCAATTAACTTCGGATAAGTGTTAAATTTGATTTTTTTGGATTGGAATTTTTCAACGAAACCTTGTAATGGATTATAGAATCGCATTTTAGATATTTGCAGTTAAAGGAATGAAGATTATTTAAATTATGAAGATTTTAGTATGTATGGTACAATTGATTTGAAGGCGTAACAAAAAAAAAATGTCTCAATATTCAGTCATTTTTAATGTTTTCTTTTATCCTGAAAATCGATATGCTTATACTGAAAATTGTCATTCCTCTTGTATTTAACCGTTCTGAAATTCATTCGGTGATTTCGGTGCCACAGGTTTCGGTTTCCAGTCCCGGCTAAGCTATGATATTTGTAGTGGTTAGGAATATACATTAAATCGTAGGTGCCGACCTAATATGATTGTAGAGAATTGGGAATAAGGCTGATAACCCAATCCAGTAAAAAGAAAACGACTGAGGTTTCGAAATCTGCCAATAGGGGACGGCCTTGGTCCAGCATTTAGCTGTTGCACCAATGAAGATATAGTTTGGTTTGTTCTCTACGATCATTTTTTTAACACTTTGGGCTAATCAGGCCAGGACCTACAGCTTAACGTGGATTCCGAAACACTCACAAACCTCCGTGCTGGCGTCAAGATTCGAACCTGAAAACTGTATGTGCCAAAGGGCCCGTTAATGAAGAAGAAAAGAAGTTATATAAGACATAAAATGCTTTCAATAAATTTATTTGATACTCATCATTAATTTAATTTAAACTGATAAAACTTGGCTAGATGCCCAAAAATCCATTACAAATTTAAAGTGTAATTTATTTATATTAAATTCTATTAATTGAATTTTTAAAATAAAATTATTTAAGGCAGGCTCTAAGAAATTTAGATAAAGCAGATTTTTATGCAAAAATAAAACCTTTAAAATATGTTTTAACATAAATACTTTCAATAAAAAAGGCATATCATCGCTATTTATACATTTACATATAAATAATTAACTATCCGCAAAAACCATTCCATTTTTGAAGCAGAAATGAGTTGATAATGGTGATCCCCAAACATTCTGTTCAGTTACAGTTTCATTAGTGATATTTTTAAACTTAACTTGGAATGAAAAAATATTAATATTAATCCAGACTGCTACTGGGAAACAGCTAGGAAAGTGCTTAGAAGGCATGGTAAAAAAATCTTACTTCTTTTACTCCCAGAAACGAAACTCAAGTTATGCATTTATGATAAAGACCTCCGATAAAACTGAATGCGGCGTTCCGTTCCAAGATAATTAATCAGACAAGAACAAAAGAAGGATATGGCGGGAAATTTTTGAAAACCTTTTTTTTCTCTCTCTCTCCATCTTTTCATCGACGTTTCTCTTGAGTTCAGCCAATGAATTTATTTTTGATGTCCCTCTTAGGTCTCGAGTTAAAGTGCTTTGCTTTTGTTGAGAAATTAAAAACTGCTGCAGAAACCAATACGAATTTGCCATTGGATTTGCATTTTTAGGAGTCAATTAATTTTGAATAAGTGTTAAATTTTACTTTTTTTTGAGTGCGAGATTTTTCAAGGTAACTTTATAATGGATTATAGAATCACATATCAAATATTTGCAGTTAACCGAATGGAAATTATTTGAGATATTAAGACTTTTGTATGCATGGTTCAATGGATTTAAGAAGTAACAAACAAAAAACAGGCTCAAAATTCAGTCATTTTTAATGTTATCTCTTATCCTGAAATGCAATATGCTTTATGCTGAAAATAACTATTCATCCTGTTTATAATAGTTCTCAAAGAGAATTAAATATAAAATAATAGAAATCCAAGTTTTTGTAAGAGTATACAGAAAATTATTTCTGACAACAAGGATTAGTATATTGCATACATAACAAAACCGTATAGTGATGAAAAAGATTATCTGTCTTTAATGTAACAAATTTATAACTTAAAATAATTTTTAATTTTTCTGTAAATTATATGATTAAAAACTCGAATTATGGAATTTAAAATTTCTAATAAAGTCTCTTACTCTTATTTATACATTTTTAAGAAAAAAAAATTTATTAAATTCCAGAAAAAGTAAAGAAAAAAAAAATGAACTAAACTGCCCGAGAAAATATTGTCTTCTTTGTTCAAGTCAACAAATAATTTATTTAGCATAGCATTTACCAGAAATATTTTTTTATTTTGAAAAATCATATTTCAATATAACAAATATTTAAAATTAAAATTTAAAAAGTGTCTCTAATAAAGATTTTAAATTAGATGATAAAATTTTCTATTATTATTTAGCAACAGCAAAAGTTCTATAAAGGGGCCTAAAGGCCGAGTGACTAGAGCTCTGGCACTTGGTGCCAGAGGCTTCAGGTTCCAGTTCCAGCAGTGTAATGATATTTGTAGTGGTTGGGAATCCACTTCAAACTATAAGACCCAGTCTAATATGACTTTAGAGCGTTGGACATAGAGCTGATAGCTCTACCCAGTAAAAAGAAAGCATCTCCTGTTTCGAAATCTGCTAATACGCCAACGGCCTTGGCCCACCATGAGCTTTTGCACCAATGAAGAAGAAGATAAATTCTATAAAGCATAAAATACATTCAATAAATTTATTTAATAATCATCATTAATTTAATTTAAACTGAACACTTATGCAAAAATAACACTTCTTTAAAATCAGCGTTAAACATAATAACTTTCGATAAAAAACGTATATTATCGCTATTTATATATTTACATATAAATCATTAACTATCGGCAAAAACCATTCCATTTTTGCCCCAGAAATGAATTGATAATGGCGATTCTCAAAAATCCTTCTCAGTTACATTTGCATTAGTGATATTTTTAAGCTTAGCTTCGTATGAAAAATATTAATAATATTAATCCAGACTGCTACTGGGAAACAGCTGGGAAAGTGCTTGGAAGACAGGTTAAAAAAGCTCTTACTTGTTTTACTCTCAGATACGAAACTCAAATTATGCATTTATGATAATTACCCACAATAAAATTTAATGCGGCGTTCGTTCCAAGATAATTAATCAGGCAGGAACAAAAGAAGGGTATGGCGGGAAATTTTTGCAAACTTCTTTTTTTCTCTCTCTCCATCTTTTCACCGACATTTCTCCTGAGTCGAGTCAATGAATTTATTTTTTGTGCCACTCTTAGGTCTCGAGTCAAAGTGCTTTTCTTTTGTTGCGAAATTAAAAAATGCTGCTCAAACCAATAAGGATTTGTGATAGGAGTTGCATTTTTAGGATTCAGTTAACTTCGGATAAGTGTTTAAATTTGATTTTTTTTTGAAGGGGAATATTTCAAGGTAATTTTATAATGGATTATAGAATCGCATTTCGAATATTAGCAGTTAAACGAATGGAAAATATTTAAATTATTAAGACTTTTGCATGCGTGGTTCAATTGATTGAAGGCGTAACACAAAAAATGACTCAAACATTTAGTTATTTTGAATGCCTATCCTGATTCCGATAAGCTTTATGTTGAAAATAACTATTCATCTTGTTTGGAATCGGTCTCAAAGAGAATTAAATATAAAATATTAAAAATACATGTTGCAGTGTCATCGTTTGTGCAGCTGGATTGTAACTAGGTTGTGACTGGGTTGAGACTTGAGACTCTTGAGAACTCCAGCTTTATATGCACACGCTCAAACAGCACACATGTACAATTAAAACATATAATATTTAACACATTTAAAGACTTATAAGCCAGCTGTTACAGAGTGTTGAGTTGAATATATTTCCTCTCGGCACGATAAAATACAAACTAAACTTTTCTCAGTGGAAGCGCCGGTTGCGCTGTACTTCCTCTCAGGGGAGAGTCTTGAGGCCTACTGACAATTTATCCTGAAAGCCGTAGGGGGCGCTCTGGCAATGCGTAGGAGAAAAAACAGTTACAATATTTTTTAAAGCTAGAAAGCAAGTTCTTTCAAACCTACAAGGGTTAGATCATTAATATATTGATTGCATATATAAAAACTCACTTTTCGCGTACCTTACTTTCTAAGAACAAATGTGCTAGTTCAACGTTACAATTAAGAAAGTATGCATAATTTAAAACATAAACAGGATTTTAATTAAAAGGAAAAGATGAAATAAATGTGTATTTAAAAGATTTTTGTTGCTACTTAATGAGGAGCTACATGATACAATTATTTCTTTAAATGCTAATTGGGGTTATGAATTTATTTTCGGTGTCTCGAGTGAAAGTGCTTTCCTTTTGTTACGAAATTAAAAAAATGCTGCTGAAACCAATAAGGATTTGTGATGGAAGTCGCATTTTTATGATTCAATTAACTTCGGATAAGTGTTAAATTTGATTTTTTTTTTTGGAGGGGAATTTTCCAAGGTAACCTTCTAATGGATTATAGAATCACGTTTCAGATATTTATGATTCAATTAACTTTCGATAAAAAATGCATATGATCACTATTTATACATATACATATAAATAATTAACTATCGGCAAAAACAATTCCATTTCTGCCCTAGATTTGATTTTTGAATTGATAATGGTAATTCTCAAAAATTCGGCTCAGTTACATTTGCCTTAGTGATATTTCTAAGCTTAGCTTCGAATGAAAAATATTCATAATATTAATCCAGACTGCTACTGGGAAACACCTAGGAAAGTGCTTGGAAGACAGGTTAAAAAATCCTTACTTCTTTTACTCAATTTATGCATTTATGATAATGATCTCCGATAAAATTGAATGCGGTGTTCGTTCCAAGATAGTTAATCAGACAGCAACAAAAAAAGGTTATGGAGGGAAATTTTTTCAAACTTTTTTTTCCCTCTCTCCATCTTTTCATCGACATTTCTCTTGAGTTGAGTCAATGAATTCATTTTTGGTGTCATTTGAAAGTCTCGAGTTAAAGTGCTTTTCTTTTGTTGCGAAATTAAAAAATGCTGCTGGAACCAATAAAGATTTGTATTAGAAGTTGCATTTTTAGGATTCAATTAACTTCGGATAAGTGTTATATTTGGTTTTTTTGAAGGGGAATTTTTCAAGGTAACCTTATAATGTATTATAGAAACGCATTTCAGATATTTTCAATTAAACGTAAGGAAATTAAAAAATTAAGTTGTTAAGACTTTAATACGAATTTTTCAACTGATTGCAGACGGGGCCTAATGTCTGAGTGGCGCTCGTTGCACAGGTTTCGAGTCTCGATGGTGCCATGGATGTTTGCTAGTGGTTCGGAATCCACTTTAAGCCGTAGGTACCGGTCTTATATGATTGTTACAGCGTCATGACTCAGATGACTCTGTAACAATCATATAAGACCTGACCACAATCAGATTTCACAGACCACATTATCAGACCATATTATTCCCAAACTGTATAGCGACAACGCAGCTCTAGGCATTGTGATGTGGTGTGATGTAGTAGTAGTAATCCACGTTAAACTGTATGTCCCGGTTTAATTAGCCTAAAGTGTGCCCAAAATGATCATTGAGCGACAACCAAACCGAACTGGTCCTTGCTGCCACAGGTTTTTTGGTTCGAGTCTAGGCGGTGCTATGATGTTTGTAGAGGTTCGGAATACACTTTAAGCCGTAGGTCCCAGTCTAATATGACTGTATAGCGTTGGACATAAGCCTGACAATCCTATCCAGTTAAAAGAAAACATCTTCTGTCTCGAAATCTGCCAGTTGTCTGACGGCCCACTATGAGTCTGTTGCACCAATGAAGAAGAAAAGTTCTGTAAGAAATAAAATACATTCAATAAATTTATTTGATAATCCTCATTAATTTAATTTAAACTGATACAACTTGGCTAGATGGCCAAAAGACTATAACAAAATTCAGAGTGTAATTTTTGTTCCATATTAAATTTTATTGATTGAGTTTTTAAAATAAAAATATTTAAGCAATGCTATATGAACTCTACATAAAGCAGATTTTATGCAAAATTAAACTCCAGGAAAAAAAGATTTTAACATAATAATTTTTTACAAAAAATGCATATCATCGCTATTACTACATTTATATATAAATAATTAACTATCGGTAAAAACCATTCCATTTTTTGCTCCAGAAATGAATTGATAATGGCGATTCTCAAAAATTCAGCTCAGTTACATTTTCATGAGTAATATTTTAAAACTTAACTTGGAATGAAAAGTATAATATTTATTTATCCAGACTGCTACTGGGAAACACCTAGGAAAGTGCTTAGAAAGCAAATTAAAAAAACTCTTACTTCTTTTACTCCCAGAAACGAAACTCAAGTTATGCATTTATGATAATGACCGCCGATAAAATTGAATGCGGCGTTCGTTCCAGGATAATTAATCAGGCAGGAACAAAAGAAGGGTATGGCGGGAAATTTTTGCAAACCTTTTTTTTTCTCTCTCTCTCTCCATCTTTTCATCGACATTTCTCTTGAATGGAGTCCATGAATTTATTTTTGGTGTCACTTGGAAGTCTCGAGTTAAAGTGCTTTTCTTTTGTTGCGAAATTAAAAAATGCTGCCGAAACCAATAAGGATATGTGATAGGAGTTTCATTTTTATGATTCAATTAACTTCGGATAAATGTTTAAATTTGATTTTTTTGGATTGGAATTTTTCAAGGTAACCCTGTAGTGGATTATAAAATCACATTTCATGGAAATTATTTAATCATGGAATCACATTTCATTTGCGAATGGAAATTATTTAAGTTATTAAGACTTCTATTTGAAGAATTCAATTGATAGTAGGCGTTAACTGAAAAAAAAAATGACTGAAAATTCTGTCATTTTTAATGTTATCTCCTATGCTGAAAATCTCTTTCTTATAATGAAAACTACCCTTCTTTTTTTAACAGTTCTCAACGATAATTAATTATAAAATATTAAAAATCCATGTTTTTGTAAGAATATACTGCAAATTCTAAGTCATTAATTCTAAGTCATTAAGTCATTAATAAATTGCATAAATCTCAAAACCGCTGTCCGCAAAGTGCAAAAAATGATGTTGTTGACTAACTTGGTTACAGTAAAGGCCATTGATGTGTTAAGATAAATCGAAACTCAAATGGGTTGCAAAGGGTGGATTAATTAGCATACCAATACCAATATACCCTAGTGTATACCAAACATTTTCAATGAATTTCTAGTCCGGAAAACTTGTAGATCAATCCATGCGCACAATAATATCTTCAGTTTTCAGGAATTTAGCATTATCATCTTAGATGAAGTAGTATCTTACTGCCTCTGCGTGCGAATGGACAATTGGAACAAGGACATGACCTCTACATAGATGAACATTGACGTTGCATCTTCAAACCAGTCTGGACATTCAAAGAAACACCTACTGATACACATACACTGGTTCCACCAAATTTGTATATTTCCTGCGTGAGATAATTGTCAATTTCTAGTTTTCAACAGAACAATATCAAGACACATCAGTAAAGAATATATATCTCCAAAGGTTTGCTCTCCATTTGCATGTGTGTTTGTTCAATTAGCCTTTCATTTCGGTGGACTGGTTTGATTCAGTTTCATTTCCATATAAATAGTCTTTGAAACCAATTCTGGACTCATCAATTAAGAGCACATTACTCCATTGATTTTCACTGTGCTTGACACGTAATCTAATTAAACCGTTCATTTCAGTGGTGTGGGGTCACATTGACATTGTGACGTTGACAGACATTGACAGACGTCTTGTAAACAATCCTCGTGAAGTTTTCTGTGTATAATTGATCTACAGATGATTATCAAATAATGGAAATACATGTGAACAAAAGTGGTATTTAAGAATGCGCTTCGAAAGCATTAAGCTGTAATCTTAACTATCAGGTGTTTTTTAATATAAAAAAGGTATATAACATGTAAGTATGAGGTAGCATTAGGGAAGTTATATACTTCTTAGAATTTTGTCAAAAGCGTAAAATATTAGACCTCCCAAACTTTCAAAGAATTCAAATTGCAGTAGCCCAACAGGCTGGAGCTACTGCGAGGCAAGCTCGGCAAACCAAAATAGTGGATGGCAGGAGAAATTGAATGAAAGAGACAGACGGGTATTGAAGTGAATTGTAATGTCTGAAAAGAAACTAACTGCAACCAAAGTGACTGCAGAGCTCAATCAGCATCTGGATTCTCCAGTGTCTATAATTAAAGTTTGGAGACAGCTTCATAAATAGGACTTTAACGACGAATCCCAAGTCACTTGTGCTCGACCTCAATATCATCGAATCGTTATGGTCTATTTTAGAGAAATCAATTCAGAATCTACATCCTCCACTGGCACTTCTTTCAAAATTTCACAATATCTAAATGAAGAAGGGTTCAATATTTCTCTAAACACTATTCAGCACTTATATGATTCGATTCCCAGGCGAATCCAAGCTGTAATGCATGCCTTTGGCATGCATTACAGACTCAGATAAGGTCTTAAATTACACCAAGAATGGAAGCTTTTGTAAGTGAACTTAAGGATTATTTAGTTCTAAAATAATTTTAACTTTATATGCATCGCTCAAAGTTTGTATGTGTCCACCTGTACACGACCTCAAACTCCAAAGCTGACAGATTTATATTTCTAATACAAAGCCTGAATCATCCATTTTTAACAAAGATTATACACTATTTGATAAATTAGGTTTTATGCCAATTTGGCGATTTTTCATGGTTGGTGAATGTTTCATGATTGACGTTAGTTTTTATGCTGTTGATAGACGGATGAACATAAAATTAATACATAAAACATACTAACTAACGAAATGCAACCACCTATAAATTTATTTAAAAGTTAAAACAAAATTGCATTGCGATTTTACCAATAACCTGCCTAAATCACAGTTTAGGGAACACGACAATTTGGAAAATTGTTTTTTCGTCAAATGGGTAATAAAGTGTTTTTGATTGACGGTTAATTTATAAGGAAATAGACAGCCAAGTTTCCCCTTTCTCCCATTTCAATAAGCAATCTTATGTTTCAAGCCATTAATAAAGAGGGAGGAGCATTTGCATTGATTTCCCAGAATAGAGTAACTTATTGGGTGTGCCGTGTATAAATAATAGATGGCACTAATAATTTAAAGAATTATGAACACCATAGCTCTTTTCACATCTGACACCATTTTGATATCTGACATTATTTTGCTTCTATTATAGTTTGCTGTTATTGTTTCAATTTTCGATCGTTATTAGATGTTTTGGACTAGGATTAAGGACTCAGGATTAAATTTGTTTGTAACATTTGTTGTATTATAATTCCGAATTAAATAAAAACAGAAAATAAAAAATTAATAAAAATTCAGTTTATTATCGATGATATTTACTAACTTATTTCTTAGGTTTAATAAACTTTATTTTCTGAAGTCGGGCAAAGAAGTGTTATATGCGTTAGTGTTCTATATTCTACAAAAGTGATTGAAACAGACTTTTTGATTTCTTTTTTTCAGTTAAGTTACTTGTAAAAATTAAATTAAAGAAAATTTGTCATTATCCAGTATTTCTAGATATTTTTTTTGTTCGAATGCAACTGGCAAACATTTAGATAGCTTGGTCACCTTAAGGCAAGCGCTGCACAGATGTTACCCACTTTGAATTACCCAGAGGATGCGTGTAACTTGAGGATAAGCCACGGACGCGGAGTAACAATGATCCCGCAACGCTCTATGATCCGGACCGGGGGCCCGGGGTTTAAAGTGGATTCCGAACCACTACAAGCATCCATGGCAACGCCGGGACTCGAACCCGAAACCTGTGGTATCGAGCGCCAGAGTGCTAGCCACTGGCCATTCAGGCCTGTATTTCTCGATATAATTGATATATAATTTATTTCACAATATACATCGATGTATGTATAGTTTATAGTTTGGTTTATTTTGTTTATTTTAGTATTGTCAATAAAAAAAAAAAAAAAAAATTATAAAAGTACAAAATGACCTTAGTTTCTTAACTGGAGAAATTGTTTACCAAACAACAAATGATGGTAAACAGAAAGTATGCCGGGAAGGGTTATGATAAATCCGTTGTTCGGAAAGTCCTTCGGTTAAAAAGGGGACATGAAATACCAGATGCTATGTTTAGGGAAATTCTTTGAAAAATGTAGGTGAAACTGGGTGCTTAGGTAACAGTGAATATGCTACATCTCTGTAGTACTAGTGGGATAGTAATGTTAGTAGTACTTGTACAAATTTTAAATTAAAGTACCTGGAATTACGAACATTGTGATATTAAAAATGATTTTAGGTATTAGTACACAATTATCATTATAAGATAAATATATTTTTTTTTATATTCAGAATCATTAAGTATTAGTTTTCAATTATTACAACAGTTGATTTTGCTTTAACAAACATATAATATTGTGATATTATAAATTATTTTAGGTATTAGTGCACATTTATCACTATAATATTTTTTTAACAACTGCTAGATTCAAATTTTGGATTCAAACTTAATATAAAATATTATAGTTTATGATATGTATTGTTTTGACAAATTGTTTTATATTTAAGCTGCTACATTAAGACAATAAAATGGAAATGAAACATAATTTGCAGGACAAAGAGCATTTCCATTGAACAATTCATAAATGTTTTCTTTTTAAAACTGCCATATTATCATATCATAGCATATGGGTTTGACGAACATATCAAAATCGATAAGTTAGACCTATACCGATCCTGAAAATGTTAATGTCCTACTAATGAATGCGGTATGCAATATTTATGCAGCACGTTAATAATGATGATGAGGATAAAACTTTTATATAATTGTCCTCACGATATTTTACACATTAAAATTTAGTGAACTCTATTTATTAACAAGTTTATAATTTTTTTTCGTATTTAATGAACAATCAATACTTAACGTTATTGGAGTTTTTCCCCCAAGAGATCTAGCACGCTTTGTTTGAGTTCATTAAAAAATTCATGATATTTGTGCTATTTGAGACGAGGCCACACCCGCAGTCTGACACCGAATACAATGGTCTGGTGCAAACAACAGAAAAGAAATAAACACCGTCTTGGAGTGAAATGCTGAAACATGAAAATCGATTCAGGGTGTGTACTACAACTTTAAATTGAATATGGAAATAATGCTTGAGTTAGCAATAAAATTTAAATGTGAAATATTTTTAAATTTATCTTTTAATAGATTTCATTTCTTAATTTTTGGATTTCCTAATTCTATTATAGGAATGGGAATATTTTTAATGGTATGTCCATAAAAAATAAGAATCAATATTATTATAGCATAAGTTGTTATCTTAGGGCAGTATTAAAATTTGCCTTTAAAATAACCAATAATTTATAGCTTGACTTCAACGAAATAATTTGGAGATATTTATATGAAGCCTTCAAAAATAATTATATGAAGCCTATAATAACAATATGGAGATTACAATAACAACATGGAGCCTACAATACAAATTCATAATTATGTACCACACCCGCAGTCTGACACCAAATACAATGGTCTGGCATCAACAACAGGAAAGAAAATAAACAGCGTCTTGGACTGAAACGCTGAAACATGAAAATCGATTCAAGGAGTGTTCAACTTTAAGATGAATTTGGAAATAATACTTCAGTTAACAATAAAATTTAAATGTGAAATTTAAAAAAAAATATCTTTTAATAAATTGCATTTCTTAATTTTTGGTGCAT
Source organism: Caerostris darwini (assembly GCA_021605075.1). NCBI lineage: Eukaryota > Metazoa > Arthropoda > Arachnida > Araneae > Araneidae > Caerostris > Caerostris darwini. The sequence continues at coordinate 296,022 of BPLQ01000304.1, forward strand.
TACTATCATGGTAACATATTTTTATGTCCATAAAAAATAAGAATCAAGATTATTGTAACATAAGTTGGTAGTTTAGAGCTGCATTAAAAATTTATCTTTAAAATTACCAATAATTTATGGCTTGAACTCAATTAAGTAATTTGAAGATATTTATATAAAACCTACATATAAATATTTATGTGATGCCTATAATTTTATATGAAGCCTGTAATATTATATGAAGTCTATAATTTTATATGAAGCCTACAATATCATATGAAGCCTACAATATCATATGAAGCCTACAATATCATATGAAGCCTATAAAATCATATAAAGCCCACAATAACAATACGAAGCCTACAATAATAATTATATGAACCATACAATACAAATTCATAATTATATGAAGCCTACAATAATATATAAAGCCTACATTATTTACATGAAGCCTGCAATATATCAATATCAAGTCACTTGTATATCTCTATGATGTTCCAGCGGAAGGAAAGTAAACCACTAGAAGTTCCTGCATCAATTGTTAATATTTTTCGCACGCCATATATGCATTCAAACACATTCGTATAATTACATTTAAATATTCTGAATAAACACAGGGTCCAGCAGCTGACCAAGGGGTATACTTTGCTGGACAGGCTGCAAGAAAATCAGCGATGTACTGAAAATTGTTAGCATGAATAGTAGATCATATCCAGCAGCTAACCAAGGTGTATATCTTGTTCAGCTGCTGGACAGGCTGAGAGAGAGAGAATCAGTTAGCTGCTCAAAATTGTTAACATAAATAATAAATCCTGAGGATTGTAATTCAGTTGATGTCAGTTGAAGGTCGAGTATCTGTGGAGGAATAACCCAGTCGCGGTTGTATCATATAATCTTGATTGAGCTTAAATACTAGGAACTTTGAAGCTAGAGAAATATAGTTTATTCCTCTTTACCTTCTGACTAACGGGGCTGAATGGTCGAGTGGCTAGCGCTCTGACGCTCGGCACCACAGGTTTCGGTTTCGAGTCCCGGTGGTGCCATGGATGTTTGTAGTAGTTCGGAATCCACTTTAAAAAGTAGGTCCCGGTCTAATAGGGTCATAGAGCGTTGCGGGGGCATTGTTACTCCGAGTCCGTGGCTTATCTTCAAGTTACACGCGCCTCCTGGGTAATACAAAGTGACTACGTCTGTGCAGCACTTGCCTTAAGGCGACCAAGCTGTCTGTGTTTGCCGGCTGCATTAGAAAGAAAAAAAAAACCTTCTGACTAATCTAACAATTCCAACTGTATAATATCTTAGAAAAGAAGAAGCCATGGAAGAAGAATATGTTCTTGGTAAAGGCCTAAAAACAATCAGCATGAGTATCTTACACTAAATCGATTCTTAATCTCATCTACGATGGCTACTGCAACTATCGAATGCTACAAATCCATTCCCCAATTCATAATGCCGCCTCCATCAGCTTATGTTCTTTTACAAATGAAGGGTGCTTGTCTTCGCCTTTTGTGGCAATATCCATTCATTTGATGGAGAAAAAAAAAATTCATCGATGAAGGCAATTTTTTTGCCAATCAGTGGATGTCGTTTGTCATTGCTGTCACAAAAATGTCCCCCTTTTCTGCCGATTATATGCTGCTCCCATCTATGTGTTGCGGAACGCGATACGCGTACAAATTTTCGTACTTTTATAAAATTTATTACGTTAATAACCAAGAGATATTATAAAGGATAACTCTTGCCTGCTTTTCTCAAAGAAAAATATATTAAAATCTATGGATTCAATTAACATAATAGCATTTTGAATTACGTTCATTAATTTAAATATTCAAATACATATTTTTTTCAAACCTCGTTGCAGAATTAAAATTTCTAGCAATCACTTTTAAACCATCGAATTTTTTTTTCTATACTTTACTACGAATATCGGATCACGAATTCATTTAATATATTCCCTCCAAATATTTAAAAAAAAATAAATAACTGAAAATCCATTTTACATAAAAACTGAATCCCAAAACGAGTAAACGCTCAATTTTTCGCAAAAATTACGATCTAAAGCGAGAAAGAAGAACCTGTGTCGTTCGGTTGCACGCTCAAACCAATTAACCTTCTTTTGCTCTTGAAATATAAACGGCGGAGGAAGTGATCCTGTCCCTGAGGTCCATTATCACGTTAAGCCGCCTCAAGCTAATGAGATTCATTTTTTTTTCTTTTTCTTTCGCAACAGCATGATGACCCCCGTTTTAGTTCAGATCTTGAAACTCTTTTGATGGCTAAACCTGGATTTAAGTTTATGACAAAAGTGAAGAACATTGTTGTTTTTAGTTTATGCAGCTTTTTGGTTAGATTTAAATTGATTCCTTTCAGATGAATTTTGAAACAAGTGCTATTCGTGGCGTCTTTTGTATTAATTTATCTAATGCTTGCTGATTTTGTTTTTTAATTATGGTTCCTTTTCCTTTATGGGAGGCTTGTGATAATTATTTTCTATTTGATGAATATCGATGGCCTCGAGTTACCATTTTGTATGGCATATCAAAGCTACGCATACCCATTCATAAAAAGAGGCCTTATCCAGCAAGAAGTCTTTTAAGGACAATTTTGTTCCATTTCAGACTCATATGGGCGAAAATCACGATAACTTCCACCACTATCAATGCTAGACACTTTACACGTTGTATCATAATCGCCAGCGAGTTTCTCCATTTCTGAAGGAAATGACTGCAATGGTCCCCACCAGTGGGTTCACCACAGCCTCCTCCACAACGTTTACTATGTACCTTACGAGAATTAGGTTTTTAATAATTATGAACAATAATTTTTTGTATTTTGCCTATTTTCTATGCATCGATTTGCATGTCAATGTCGTCTTTTGGGAGAGAAATATATAGAAAGATACTTTTAAAAAATCGCTGGAGTCATATGATGGTTATGTGAACTAAGGCAGTTTGGCAAAGCAAACTAGGGGAACCGTCAAGTGGCACCTAACTAAAATATCCCTTACCTAGGCCTGGAATGGCCAAGATAAATCTATAGGTTGGAATTAGGCTCAGAAATATTAAAGGATTATTAGATTTGCTTATTTTGTTGATGTACCAAATTCTATAAACACTTTTATCTTTTAATGTAACAAATATTTTACCTAATTTTATTTTCCGATACCAGTAAAAAAATATTATATTTTTGAATTATTTATTAAGTTATCAGCATTACCTAACATACATGATAATAGGTGTTAATAAGAATTTAGAAAGAAATGAGTAATATATAATATTATTTCTATTTGAATAGTAAAGTATGAATATGAATAGAATTAAAAATTTTGTTATTCATTTTTGCCATAAACTTTGTTATTTTTTCAAAGTCAAAAATAGTAAAATCTATAAATTCAATTAACAGAATAGCATTTTTAAGTACATTCCTTAATTTAAAAATACATATTTTTTCCAAACTTCATTGCTGAATTAAAAGGTTTAGCAAATCACTTTTAAACATCGAATTTTTTTTCCGGACTCTATTACGAATATCAGATCACTAATTCATTTAATTTATCCCCACGAAATATTTAAAAAAATAAATAACCGAAAAGCCATCTTACATAAAAACTGAATCCCAAACCAAGTAAGCTCTCATTTTTTCCCAAAAATAACATTCTAAAGCGAGAAAGAAGAACCTGTGTCGTTCGGTTGCACGCTCAAACCAATTAACCTTCTTCTGCTCATGAAATATAAACGGCGGAGTAAGTGATCCTGTCCCTGAGGTCCATTATCACGTTAAGCCGCCTCAAGCTAATGAGATTCATTTTTTTTCTTTTTCATTCGCAACAGCGTTATGAACCCCCTTTTAGTTCAGATGTTGAAACTCTTTTGATGGCTAAACCTGGATTTAAGTTTATGACAAAAGTGAAGAACATTGTTGTTTTTAGTTTATGCAGCTTTTTGGTTAGATTTAAATTGATTCCTTTCAGATGAATTTTGAAACAAGTGCTATTCGTGGCGTCTTGTGTATTAATTTATCTAATGCTTGCTGATTTTTTTTTTAATTATAGGTTCCTTTTCCTTTATGGGAGGCTTGTGATAATTATTTTCTATTTGATGAATATCGATGGCCTCGAGTTACCATTTTGTATGTCATATCAAAGCTACCCATACCCATTCATAAAAAGAGGCCTTATCCAGCAAGAAGTCTTTTAAGGACAATTTTGTTCCATTTCAGACTCATATGGGCGAAAATCAGGATAACTTCCACCACTATCAATGCTAGACATTTTACACGTTGTATCATAATCGCCATCGAGTTTCTCCATTTCTGAAGGAAATGACTGCAATGGTCCTCACCAGTGGGTTCACCACAGCCTCTTCCACAACGTTTACTATGTACCTTACGAGAATTAGGTTTTTAATAATTATGAACATTAATTTATTGTATTTTGACTACTTTCTATGCATTTATTTGCATGTTAATGTCGTCTTTTGGGAGAGAAATATATCGAAAGATACTTTTAAAAAATCGCTGGAGTCATATGATGGTTATGTGAACTAAGGCAGTTTGGCAAAGCAAACTAGGGGAACCGTCAAGTGGCACCTAACTAAAATATCCCTTACCTAGGCCTGGAATGGCCAAGATAAATCTATAGGTTGGAATTAGGCTCAGAAATATTAAAGGATTATTAGATTTGCTTATTTTGTTGATGTACCAAATTCTATAAACACTTTTATCTTTTAATGTAACAAATATTTTACCTAATTTTATTTTCCGATACCAGTAAAAAAATATTATATTTTTGAATTATTTATTAAGTTATCAGCATTACCTAACATACATGATAATAGGTGTTAATAAGAATTTAGAAAGAAATGAGTAATATATAATATTATTTCTATTTGAATAGTAAAGTATGAATATGAATAGAATTAAAAATTTTGTTATTCATTTTTGCCATAAACTTTGTTATTTTTTCAAAGTCAAAAATAGTAAAATCTATAAATTCAATTAACAGAATAGCATTTTTAAGTACATTCCTTAATTTAAAAATACATATTTTTTCCAAACTTCATTGCTGAATTAAAAGGTTTAGCAAATCACTTTTAAACATCGAATTTTTTTTCCGAACTCTATTACGAATATCAGATCACGAATTCATTTAATTTATCCCCACGAAATATTTAAAAAAATAAATAACCGAAAAGCCATCTTACATAAAAACTGAATCCCAAACCAAGTAAGCTCTCATTTTTTCCCAAAAATAACATTCTAAAGCGAGAAAGAAGAACCTGTGTCGTTCGGTTGCACGCTCAAACCAATTAACCTTCTTCTGCTCATGAAATATAAACGGCGGAGGAAGTGATCCTGTCCCTGAGGTCCATTATCACGTTAAGCCACCTCAAGCTAATGAGATTAAGTTTTTCTTTTTATTCGCAACAGCATGATGACCGCCCTGTTCCCCCTGATTCCCTCCCGTTTTAGTTCAGATGTTAAAACTCTTTTGATGGGTAAACCTGGACTTAAGTTTATGTCAAAAATGAAGAACATTGATGTTTTTAGTTTATGTCGCTGTTAAGATTTAAATTGATTCATTTCAGATGAATTTTGGTTCAGATGAATTTCAGTACTTATTGTTGAGTCTTTTGCACTAATTTATCTACTGCTAAAAAATTTTATGTTTTGGTGTTAGGTTCGCTTTTCTTTGTGGGATGCTGGTGATAATTATTTTCTATTTGATGAATATCGATGGTCTCGAGTTACCATTATGTATGTCGTATCATAGCTACCCATACCCATTCATAAAAAGAGGCCTTATCCAGCAAGAAGTCTTTTAAGGGCAATTTTGTTCCATTTCAGACTCATATGGGCGAAAATCAGGATAACTTCCACCACTATCAATGCTAGACATTTTACACGTTGTATCATAATCGCCATCGAGTTTCTCCATTTCTGAAGGAAATGACTGCAATGGTCCTCACCAGTGGGTTCACCACAGCCTCCTCCATAATGTTTACTATGTACCTTACGAGAATTAGGTTTTTAATAATTATGAACATTAATTTTTTGTATTTTGCCTATTTTCTATGCATCTATTTGCATGTCAATGTCGTCTTTTGGGAGAGAAGTATATAGAAAGATACTTTTAAAAAGATGCTGGAGTGACTTGATGATTATGTGAACTAAGGGAGCTTGGCAAAGTTTGACGAACTAGGGGAACCGTCAAGGGGCACCTAACTAAAAGATCCCTTATCTAGGCCTGGAATGGCCAAGATAAATCTATAGGTTGGAATTAGGCTCAGAAATATTAAAGGATTATTAGATTTGCTTAGTTTATTGATGTACCAAATTCTTTAAATACTTTCATCTTTTAATGTAACAAATATTTTACCTAATTTTATTTCCGATACCAGTAAAAATATATTTTTGAAATATTTATTAAGTTATCAGCATTACCTAATATACATAATAATAGGTGTTAATAAAAATTTAGTAAGAAATTAATAATATATAATTTTATTAATATTTGAATAGTAAAATATGAAAATGAATAGAATTAAAAATTTTGTTATTCATTTTTGCCATAAACTTTGCCATTTTTTCAAAGTCAAAAATATTAAAATCTATAAATTCAATTAACAGAATAGCATTTTTAATTACATTCCTTAATTTAAAAATACATATTTTTTCCAAAATTCATTGCTGAATTAAAAGGTTTAGCAAATCACTTTTAAACATCGAATTTTTTTTGCGTACTTTATTACGAATATCAGATCACGAATTCATTTAATTTATCCCCACCAAATATTTAAAACAAAATAAATAATCGAAAATCCATCTTGCAAAAAAACTGAGTCCCAAACCGAGTAAACGTTTCAATTTTTTTCAAAAATTTCAATCTAAAGCAGGAAGAAGAACCGGTCTCGTTCGGTTGCACGCTCAAACCAATTAACCTTCTTTTGCTCATGAAATATAAACGGCGGAGGAAGTGATCCTGTCCCTGAGGTCCATTATCACGTTAAGCCGCCTCAAGCTAATGAGATTAATTTTTTTTTTTTTCATTCGCAACAGCATTATGACCCCCTAATCCCCTCCCCCCCCACCCCGTTTTAGTTCAGATGTTGAAATTCTTTTGATCTGTAGGCCTGGATTTAAGTTTATGACAGAAATGAAAACATTGTTGCTTTTAGTTTATGTTGCTGTCGGACATATTAGAAGATTTTAATTGATTCCTTTCAGATAAATTTTGAAACAAGGCCTTTTTGTGGCGTCTTTTGTATTAATTTATATCATTCTTGCTAATTTTTTATTTTGGTTATAGTTTCATTTTTCTTTGTGGGATCTTTGTGATAATTATTTTGTATTTGATGAATATCGATGGCCTCGAGTTACAATTACGTATGTCACGTCAAGGCTACTCATAGTCAGGCATAAGAGGGGGTATTATCTAGTAAGAAGGCTTTTAAGGGTAATTTGCCTCATAATTGAGAGTCATATGGTGGAAATTAGGAAAACCTGGAATGGCCACAATAAATCTATAGGCCTGAATTAGGCTCAGTGAGATCAGCGGCAAAAAGTTGCTTAACATTTGAATTATGCATCGTCATACTAGTCTTCTCATGTAAAAAGGACAGCAGTCTCTGGGCAATGCTTTGTCTGCATGTATTTGAGTTTCAATATTGTCTTTTATGAGAGAAGGATTTAGAGATAAATTTTTTTAAAAAACCGCAGTTACGTGATGGATATATGAACTAAGGAAGTTTGGCAAAGCAAACTAGGAAAACCTACAAGGGAAAGCTAACCAAAGGATTAATTGATGATAAATCTATAGGTCTGAATTAGAATCGGGTAGATTAGCGGCACCCTGACAAAAGGTTGCTTAAATCTTGGGTTATATATCTCTATATCGAGTCTTCACGTTGAAGTATGTTTGGAAGTGGTATAATATTTAATTTCAAAACTCCTTACTACACAATACTGGTACAATATATATCCAAAGATCTATTTCGGAGGTTTCAGACCCTTTTATGTATCGAGCTTGACTGCGGCCATATTTCAACAGGGCAATTCAAAACCCTACGTATCTAGGATTGTCGGATAATTCTTCTCACAGCATTTAGCATTTCCATCACGGTGTGTCCTTTCTCTTCATCTGTTATCTACGGAAACGTTTGGTCCATTATTGGCAAACGACTATCCCATCACATACAACCTGCTGCTATCCCTGCGTACACAACCAAATAAGCTTTTGCTATCAGTGGAATCAGCTTGGATTGCAATCAGTGGAATCAGCTTTTGCAATCAGCATGGATTGATATCCAATGTCTCTTTCATTCACCGCCGATAGCAGTAATTGCCGGCATCTGTCGCGACTACACAGAACACTAATCTTTTTAATGTTTCTCAATTTGAAGAGGGCTGCATTTTAAATTATTTTAATTTTAGATTTTGTGTTATTTTTTTTTAAATTTGACCTCGGTATTCATTGCTTCTCTTGGTGTCAGAACCGACATAGAAATGGTGTCGTTAATCTGCATATTCTCGCAGGACGGCCAAATAATTTAAAATATTAATAAAAACACAATTAAGCAAAATACGAAATTAATACCAAAACAAACAAACTAATTAATTTTACTTTTAATGGATACTTAAACACAATGCTTACACTTAAATTTAGGATATTAACAAGATTTTAATTTGGCATGCAAAACAGAATTAATTACAAATATTTACAGAGAAATAATCATATTGAACGCAATAAAATTTTCACGTACTACAATTGAGACTTGTGACGCAGCGAATTTTTCCCATACCTTATCAGAAATATATCCCTATCTGTGAGTAGGCAGGTATATTAACAGTGATCTCAGAAAAATTGTAAAATGTAATCGCAGCAAAACGCAGATTATCATCGCAGCATCTGTTTAAAACGCAGTCTCTCTTAATCGCAGCAAAAATTTAGTCACCAGGCCCCTGTTCCAGCCTATTCTCCTTCTTTTCTCCCGCCAAAACTCAAAGGGGTCTTCTTTCAACCCTCCCCCCCCAAAAAAAAACTGACCGGTTTTTCTTTTTGAGTGTACTCTCGACGGGCCTCACCGTGGGTCGGGAGGTGAAATTCATCAATAAATTAATAGTTTAAAAAAACTAAAAAACACGCTTTTAGAGTGAATCAAACTAAAAAGTAAAAAATAATTGTTAACATAAGAATAAAATGACTGACGAGAAAATGAATGTCACTTTTCTAAAAGCGTGGGGTGCTCGATATCAATCGTTATAATTTTTCACTAGTTTCATTCCGAAATGCAGAGTTAGTTTCCATTCAAAGCACCCTATGCTTTTAGAACAGTGACATTCATTTTCTTGTCAGTCATTTTATTCTTATGTTAACAATTATTTTTTACTTTTTAGTTTGATTCACTCTAAAAGCGTGTTTTTTAGTTTTTTTAAACTATTAATTTATTTTTTACTTTTTAGTTTGATTAACTCTAAAGGCGTGATTTATTAGTTTTTTGAAACTATTAATTTATTTTTTACTTTGATTAACTCTAAAAGCATGCTTTTTAGTGTTTTTAAACTATAATATTTAAATGACGTCCCGGTACGGAGGAGTGGAACTATAGTTCTTACAATAATGTAATTGTGAGTAAAACAAAGGCTAAATGTGAATATGTCTAGCCAGCCAGGATTCGAACAGGGAATCTCCTGATCCGTAGTCAAGCGCGTTATCCGTTGTGCTGCTGTCCCACGTAAGTTTGAATGTCTTAGGTACTTTCATTCTACATGGGTTAAATTGCTCTTCATAAGTTAAAATAAAATCACTAATCCTGGCGATTCTAATCAAGATGAGATAATAAACTTATCAAAATATTTTATTGTCGTCGGCCCTTGATAACTCTACAACGTTTAAATTAAATCTGATCACTTAAAGTAGGGCAAAATCAAGCCCAAAGAGTCAGTTACATACATACAACCATGTATACAAACATATAGGTGAAACTAATAAAAGCGTATTAATAATAAAAAGGAAATATACCTTGCCTAAACACATTAGGAGAATTACAAGTTATCAACACTTGGTATTGCCTTTTGGATAATCAGTAATGTAATTAATAAATCGACAGAGATCATATAACGCTGTATAGAACAGGATAATTTTGAAAAAGAACTTGTCAAGATTAGAAAATAAACACGGCAATTGTATCTTATAGTTCAACCAACAATTGTTGGGAAAATTGACAAGTGGTCAAGTTCAAGTCCGACGGATTCAAACAGAGCGGAGTGATAGTGGAAGAAAGGTAGTTTCGTAAGGTTTTCAATTTCTATAAAAATAATTTTAATCTTTAATAAATTTATTTAAATCTGCAACTTCGTCCACATTTGAACGCGTGAATTGCGAACGTCACTCCCGTGCACTCTGCAAATTGGTTTGTATTAATATATTTAGATAATATGTTGATAAGTTAATACACAGAAAAAACAAAGAAAGTTTGCCAATTTTCTGGGTAACAAAATTGGACTACAGATAATGTCTGGTTTCGGTCAGTCAACATAGGTAATTAGAGATAATTGGCTTTGTTTTACAAAGTCACACTAAAGTCCGCTTCCTCCATTATTTACACTCGTGGTTGATACTTCTTAAATGTGGGCGTGGTTTAAAAGTATATTGTATAACACTTGATTGAACTATTTTTTTAATAGTTTATTATTTTCAAAATATCGAATCTAATTTTGTTTATTCTATTTATGCCCAGACATATAAATAAAAAATACCTTTTTTCAAAAAATAAACGGTTTTAATCTTTGATAAAAAAAATTGAAGTCAAAAAGGTGTACTTTAAATATCATTTAGAAAGAAACAATCTTTTCACATTCTAATGATTACTATATGTGGACGGAGGGTGTATTTTTATTGACTGTTTCGGTAAACGCAATGCAATCCTCACAATAAGGGTTATCAATCTCGCCAAATAATGATTATTTTGCGAGGGAGAGGCTAATGTATCAAGTGTCTCCCTTTGAAAATTTAATACGGAATCTAAAGATTCACATGATGGATCGTATGGATATTTGGCGTAATTTTTCATTGCCTCAAATTGGCATATTCAGTGGCAGATAGCCAAGTTAGTCTTACTTATGGCTACGTGTGGGTAAATGATTGTTTTTGTTTGTGAAAATTATTTTCGCCCCCCATTACAGCATTTGGTTGATTTTGAATGAATATTTATGCTTGTACAGGTTCGAAAGCAAACAGGTCGGAAATGTAGGTTATAACCGTTATTGCGGATCAAAAATTGTTTAGTTACAATCTAAGTAAGTAAGTCTATTGTTTTAAATTATGTAATTTATTCTTATATAAGAATAAATTACATAATTTAAAACAATAAAGGATATAGTTAGGTAAATTAGGTATTGCTTTAAAAAAATAATTTTTATAAAAAAAATATATTTCCCAAATTGATTTTGCCATTTTGTTTAAAAATTGATATTTTTGTTCAATTCGGAGCACACATGGGTAATGAAATCTACTGGATGATTCGGGACTGTTATAAATCATGAAATCTACTGAACAGTTCAGGGCACTTGTGGATCAGGAAATCTACTGGAAAAATCCGGGGAAATTGTGGATCACGAAATCTACTGAACAATTCGGGGTACTTGTGGATCATGAAATTTACTGGACGAATACGGGGCACTTGTAGATCATGAAATCTACTGAATAATTTGGGGAACTTGTGGATTCTAAAATATCCTATTGGCAATTGCCGGGGAAACAACGTGTCCTGCAACAACGTTAATCTTCACTGAGAGTTAAGAGTTATACGAGAATTTCGAAGATAAACTGATTCTCATTTGAGTACAAAACATCAAAAACCCTAAGAAAGTCTTAAACAATTAGGCAATTAAAAGAAATTAGGCAATTCGAAATACACTGGTGTGCAAAACTTAAGCAACAGGTGGGTTTTTTTGCCATAACTCCTCGAAAAATCATCTGAGAGACATGACATTCAGAAATGAGGGAGAGTATTATGTACGTAAAGGATGACGAAAGCATCGGCGCTGAAAAAGGAATACAATGCATACGGTATGGAATCAAACAAAAGCAAGCTTTATTGAACGCATAGTATCGTGATTTATGATTGTCGATCCAAGAGGAAGAACAACAAGCAGATGTTCCTTAATATGGGATATGCCCTCTCCTCACTGCAATGGTTGCTCGGCACCGTGTCAGCATATTCAGGACCAGCTGGTGCAACATTTCTTGAGGTAGGAGTGCCCATTCCTCAATCAGCATCTGTTTGAGTTGTTGGGTGTTCTCCGGAGGATGTAAGCGTGCTGCAATGCGTCACCAAAGCATTCCACACATGTTCGATGGGATTTAAATCTGGGGAGTACGCTGGCCAATCCATTCGAGTGATATCTTCACTTTCCAGTAGCTCCTCAACAGCAAGAGTCTGATGTGGCCGGGCATTGTCATCCATAAAAATGAAGTCTGGGCCAATGGCACCTCGGAACAGATACACATGAGGAAGAAATACCTAATCACAATAGCGATCCCCGGTTACAGACACTCTGTCGAAAACGTGGAGCTCAGTTAACCCGTTCAGCAAAATGCCTTCCCAAACAAGAATTCCAGAACCACCCTAACGGTGTCTTTCCTTGAGGTTACTGGGATAAAACCGGGTCCCGACCTCTCTCCAAATTAAAACGCGTCGAGCATCGCTTCTGGTACAGAACCGATACTTATCCGTAAAGAGAACACGACTCCATTGATCAGTTGTCCAGTTTTTGTGCTCTCTGCATCACTGTAAACGGTGGCGCCGGTGGCCAACTTTCAACGGGAGACAGCATTCAGGACGGCGGGTGAATAGGCCCACTTTGTGAAGGCGTCTGGCCACAGTAAACCGCGACACTTGTCGTCCGTTGCTGTACAGAGTTGCTGAGCAAAGGCGCTAGCTGACTGCTATCGGCCACTTTTCGCCTGCAGAACGATATATCGGTCATCCCCTGCAGTTGTCTTCCACGGGCGGCCACCAACAACCTTTCTAACAACTATACCTGTGGTTTGGAACGCTTTCAAAGCGCACGACAGTTTTGTTGATTCCGAACTCTGCAGCTACACTGGTGACAGTACGCCCCTCCTCAAGCTTTCCGACTATTCTTCCATGTGTGAAGTTGTCCAGGTGATTTCTTCTAGCCATATTTCACGAACTGACTCACTGGCACTTGCAGCGAATATGTTGAATTGCGCCTCCGTCCTTCCTTTTATTCTACTGTTGAGCTGCGCGCGCCGACATCACGCGTTTTGCGTACGCTCACGTCGCCTCCGACGTTTCGTTCCTGATATTTGCATACGCATGACGTTTCTACGGACATACGTGTTCATTGTAGTGATCTCCAGACCTCCTTTTCTGCAATTTCATGCTATCTGCTAAATTTTTACATTGTTGCTTAAGTTTTGCACACCAATGTAATTCAAGATAGCCCAGTATTATCTATACAAATCTACTCGTTTTATGGCAATAGCTACTCCAATCCTGTGTAACACGTCCATATGTCGACATCATTATTAAGAAGGATAGAAGAATCAATATTATTTAGAGTGTTATTACATTTTCCAATAAGGGACGATTTTGCATCATGCAAAATATTAATGGAAAAATGGAAAGAAGATCTCGAAAACACCCATGAAGTTTCCCCTTACTTGTATATAAACTCATGTTTGTGAAAATTGCAACACTATGAAGGATTTACGCGAGTGAGCTGAAATTTTAAGGAAATGCAAATTAGCGCATGATATGCAAATGATTAGAATTTCAAATCAGTAGCGCATGCGTATGCTGAGCAGCGCCCTCTGAACGGTGGATGGATCCGAATAAATAGACGGCTGTAGCGAGGCGTGTATGGTTATTGGTGGTTATCTGCTAGTGGTAAACGTTAGCTCAATCGTTACTTATGCCCCTTTGATGAAAGAGAGCGAGATTTGAACAACTTACAGAGTTTGAACGGAGGAGAATCATCGGCCTTCGTGAAGCTGGATTGTCTTATCGTGCAGTAGCCGCTCGTGTGCAGCGTAACAGCAGCACAGTGATGCGTCTTTGGAAGCAGTGGACGGACGAGTGTCGGACAACTCGGAAATCCGGGAGTGGACCCCGAAATGTGACGTCAGCTCGTGATGATAGACAACTGGTCCGCATGGCGCTGACGGATCGTACAGCTTCCTCTAGGCAATTGGCAGCACAGTGGTCAATAGCTACAGGTGTTTCATTGTGCGCTTCATCAATTCGTAGGCGTCTGCTGCAGCGTGGACTGCGCGCAAGGACTCCTTTATACAGGATCCCTCTCACGCAAAACCATCGCCGCCTGCGGCTACAATGGACCGCTCAGCATAGAGACTGGCATGCTGATTGGCAGCAGGTCGCGTTTTCTGACGAATCCCGCTTTAAATTGTGGTACCATGATGGCCGCATTCGTGTCTATGCCGGTGAACGCCACCTTCCGGAGTGCATTATCGAAAGCCACAGTGGACGAACACCCGGAGTTATGGTCTGGGGTGCCATAGCATATCATGGACGATCTCAATTGCTAAGAATTGTGGGCAATCTGAACAGCAACCGGTACATCAATAAAGTTCTATAGCCCCAAGCTGTTCCCTTACTTCAAAGCTTGCCAGGCGCTTTATTTCAACAGGACAATGCTCGCCCTCATATCGCTAGGACTGTTCAATCCTTCTTTGCAACGCGGTAGGTACAGCTTCTTCCTTGGCCTGCGTATTCCCCGGATATGTCGCCGATTGAACATGTGTGGGATTTCGTTGGTCGGCGTCTCGCTCGTGATCCGCGTCCTGTTGCTTCTGTAGACGAACTTTGGGTGCGCATACAAACAATATGGAATGCTCTTCCTCAGGCAGACATTCAAAATTTGTTTGACTCCATACCACGTCGTGTAGCAGCACTTATTGCGGCGCGTGGTGGCTACACAAAATACTGATTCCGATCTCTTGTTATTGTTTGCTTGCTTTGAACATTTAATCATTTATTTGTATCACTACCACTAGACTGTGTATTAAATTTCATTCAATTATGACGATCCCTTCCTGGTGTTGCAATTTTCACAAACAGGAGTATATATCCCAAGATAACATCACATTAATCTGCTAATTAAGTGACCGGTGATTAAGCTAATAAAAGATTAACTCCTGCACTGGCAATTCTTCTTAAATGCATTCTTTTTAATTTTATGAGTTATTTAAATTTAAATAATAGGTTAACTGTAGAATATTAATTAATGTTAATTAGTTTAAATTTACTGGCTGCTTGGCGGCTACCTCTTCCAAACGGCGAAAATGAGGATGTCTTGTTGGGTTTGAAAAAGAGGAGAAAGGGAGCTTCAGGTACACCTTTGGGGGCATTCATTCCGAAATTTAATTGTAGTGTACCAGGCCCATCGTGTACAAGCTACGTAGCGCCGAATTTGCTGCAACTTTACCATTCTGATGTAACAACTAATAACAACGAAAATCATTTTATGAAATATAGTACTATCAAAGGTTGAACAGCAAAATCTGTATTAGCAAATTAAAAAAGAACGCAAAAATTGGTATAAAATGTACGACGACAGGATGTGAAAAGATGTTGATAAGGAAATCCGTAAAACACGGAATAAATTCGAAACACTAACTGACTCCCCGCCGCTACAGTCTATGTTGGACCTTGGCCATTCGCCTACTGGTAGATTCTGAAATAAGAGATGTTAATTTTTTTCGGAGTTGGGGGGTTGTTAGCCCTACGACTAAAAGTCATGTTAGACCATGGCCGTTTGTGTAGTGGCAAATTCCGAAACAGAAGATGTATTCATTATACGGTTTAAGGTTGTTAGCCCTACGCCTAATAGTCATATTAGAAAGGGACCTACAGTTTAAAGTGGATTCTGAACCCTGACAGACATCCATAGCACAGCCAGGACTCGAATCCGAAACCTGTGGTACCGAGCGCAAGTCAATTGACCATCAGAACCTAAATTAGAAACACTAAGGAAATGAATTATAATATTCTGAGAATACTTCATAAAAGAATACTTACCCTCGAGATATTATGAGATTTGTTATTTTTGCTGGTTAGATGACTCCAAGTGAAAGAGACATCTAACGATGGATTCCGATAAATAGAATAACCTCGCCGGCTAGTGATTGTCAATGTGAGACTTGCACACATTTTTTCATGTTTTTTTTATTATTATAAAATAGTAAAATAAATTCATCTATATCAAGGGAGAAATAAAAACTGAACTTCTGAACTTTTTTTAATAATTAAAGCATTAAAATCAATTACGTTTGTTATCAAGGAAACATTTCATGAATACTGTTTTGATATACAAAGGGATATTTGTTTATTCCTGAATGGATAACCTTAACAATGAAGCGTCTTACAATGTACAAACACGAGCCAGTTAATGCTGAAACATAAAACAATGCTGCAGAAATCCTTCAACTTGAAAGATAACAGGGCCAAGTCCGGGGTTGTGGAAGGGAGTCAGCTAAATGTTCACTGCGACTGCAATCCATTTTGAACGGGACGATGAGGAAGGACACTCGAGAAGTTGAAGTAAGCGTTTTCGAAAGGGTATTGTAAACAGGATCCATGGCGTCTAGACGGCAGCACAAGAGGGCAGAAGCTCATGTCAGTAGTTTCAGGCTTCTGAATATACACACTGAGATCCACCGATGTCTGTTCTTGCAGACTGTATGTCCATTTTGTTTGACAAATATAATTGGTGTTTTTTTTTGTAAGATTTGATAATTATGATGAAAGATTTCAATTAGAAACAAGATCCAACTTTAATTTAATACAAAAAAGTAAAAAATATCCCTCATGGAAGTAGGGAAAGGGTACAGCTTCGTTTTTGATGGAAAACCCTTAGGTAGAAGTCTGATTTCTTCTCCGTGTAGTTGAAGAAAGAGGGTAGTGCCTTTCGGGATGTCTTTTAAAGGGAACTACCCCGCAGTTGCGTATAGTATTTGATAAAACCAGGAAAATGCCCAGCATACACTGAAGTGACAAAAGTCATGGGATACCTCTTAATATCGTGTCGGTCCTCCTTTCGCCCGGCGAAGTGCAGCAACTCGACGTGGCATGGACTCAACAAGTCGTTGGAAGTCTTCTGCAGGAATATTGAGCCATGCTGTCTCGATAGACGTCCATAATTGTGAAAGCGTTGATGGTGCAGGATTTTGGGCACGAACAGACCTCTCGATGATGTCCCATAAATGCTCGATGGGATTCATGTCGGGCGATCTAGGTGGCCAGATCATTCGTTTGAATTGTCCAGAATGTTCTTCAAACCAATCGCGAACAGTTGTGGCCCAGTGACAGGGCGCATTGTCATCCATAAAAATCCCATCGTTGTTTGGGTACATGAAGTCCATGAATGGCTGCAAGTGATCTCCAAGTAGCTGAACATAAGCATTTCCAGTCAATGTTCCGTCCAGTCGCACCAGAGGACCAAGTCCATGCCATGAAAAACATCCCACACCATTACGGAGCCACCACCAGCTTGAACAGTGCCTTGCTGACAGTTTGGGTCCATGGCTTCGTGGGGTCTGCGCCACACTCGAACCCTACCATCAGCTCTTACCAACTGAAATCATGACTCATCGGACCAGGCCACGGTTTTCCATTCATCTAGGGACCAACCGATATGCTCACGTGCCCACGAGAGTCGCTGCAAGCGATGTCATTCTGTCAGTAAAGGCACTCGAGTCGGTCTTCTGCTGGAATAGCCCAAGAAAGCCAAATTTCTCCGCACAGTTGTAACAGACAAGTCCCTTGTACGTCCCACATTGATTTCTGCGGTTATTTGACGCAGTGTTGCTTGTGTGTTAGAATTTACGACTCTTTGCAGACGTCGCCGGTCTCGGTCGTTAAGTGCAGGCGGTCGACCACTGCGCTGTCCATGGTGGGATGTTATGCCTGAAATTTCATACTCTTGACACAGTGGATCTGGGAATGTTGAATTCCCTAACGATTTACGAAATGGCATGATCCATGCGTCTAGCTCCAACTAACATTCCGCGTTCAAAGTCTGTTAATTCCCGTCGTGCGGTCATCATCACGTCAAAACCTCTTCACATGAATAACTTGAACAGAAATGAAAGCTCTGCGAAAGCACTGCGCATTTATACCTGTTCTACGCGATGCTACTGCCATCTGAAAATTTGCATATTGCTATCCCATGACTTTTGTCACTTCAGTGTATAGTCCTATCGATTGGCCTAATAGTCGAATGGCTAGCGTTCTTTCTCTCGATACCACAGATTTCGAATCCCGGTGGGGCCATGGACGTTTTTTAGTGGTTTGAAATCCACTTTAAACCATAGGTTCCAGTCTCATATGATTGTAGAGGGCCACAGAAATAAATTTATCTTTTGAAATATTTTTTAATATTTAAAGCATTAAAACTAATCTTTATATTTTTTTATCAAGTAAACACTATTTTGATATATCAAGGAATATTTGTTTACTCCTGAATGGTTAGCTTTAATAATGAAGCGTCTTACAATTTACAAACACGAGCCATTTAATGCCGAAACATAAAACAATGCTGCCGAAATCTTTCAACTTGAAAGATAACAGGGCCAAGTCGGGGTTGTGGAAAGGGAGTCAGCTGACTGTTCACTGTGACTGCAATCCATTTTGCACGGAGCGATGAGGAAGGACACTCGTGAAGTTGAAGTAAGCATTTTCGAAAGGGTATTGTAAGCAGGATCAATGGCGTCTAGACGGCAGCACAAGAGGGTAGAGGCTGATATCAGCAGTTTTAGGTTCCTGGTTCAGAAATGAACACACTGAGGTCCACCGATGCCTGTTCTTGCGGAACACATGTCCATTTTGTTTAGCAAACATAATTGGAGATTTTTTTTTTTGTAAGATTTTATAATTTTGATGAAAGATTACAATTAGAAACAGAATCCAACTTTAATTTAATACAAAAAAACAAGTGATATAAAAAATTTTTTTTTTAAGTCAATTTCTACTTTTTTTTCATTTTAGTGCAGAAAGTCCTTTATAAATCATTTTCATTCATTTTTTTAAGTTTATCTGGCGCCATCTATTGATAGATACATGCAACTTAAATCTAAAAAAACTAAAATTAATTAATTGAATTTAATGAATGAGTTAATATTTGAAAAAACTGTATTAACATCCAGCGTCCTCCACTACAAGTTCAAAAAAGATGTGTTTGAACTTGAGTGGATGAATAAAAAGTATTTTATGAACGATTGAAAATTTGAACAAGATATGTATAGGGAAAGTGTGAGCTAATAGAAGGAATTGAATAAAAATTTAATTCAGATGAACATGTTTTTATTGCGATTGGAAAGCAGATCTTTTGTTAATAATGCAAGTCTGAATGCAGATTACCTATTTATGCAATTTGATTTTTTTTTTTACTTAATCATATTATAGGCCATATTTATAGGATCCATTTTAAAATTCCTCGAAACAAAATAGTTGCTGCTATTTTTGAATAATACATTAAAAGGCTCAAACCTGTTTGGGATGACACGTTTTTTAATAATCATTTTTATTCTTGAATATTAAAAAAAGCAATCAAAATCATTTAATTAATTACTTTTGTGCCAGATTGACATAAAAATCGAACTAAGTGCTAAAAAAGTTTAATTAATGTAATGCCATGCATTCTATTCAATATTATTGCTTTTTATTCTATACATACGAGGAAAGTTTTTGTCAACTTCCGAAAAGGCATTAATTAAAAAAGATGTATGAATAATTAAATATATTAGCAGAAGTCCGGTTCAATCTATGATTGTGTACTCCCGGTTCGTGGCTCAGTAGCAACGTGCGCTGCTGGTGAGCGTTAAGGTTGAGGTTCAATCCGCTGGTTGTTTTGTTGCAGGCAGTGTTTCAATTTTTAGCAAAAATAAAATACAACTACAACTAATACAACTTTATAAAGCTATAAAAAATAGATGTAATAAATTTATTTTCTATTAACTATGAAAAATTTTACAATTTTTATAAGATTTATTTATTTATATTAAGTTATGTAAATAAGATTTTTTTTTTTTTTATAAATAAGGGCAAGTCTCTAATTTTTTTATTTAAAAGTATTTTTTCTCTAAATCACTTGCGTCGACGACTTTTACCACAGATGCAAAACATTATGGATAATTCAGCGTTACCTAGGAAATACACGAAGAGTTTAGTTTATCACAGTCTTCTGAAAGGAAGGAAGAAAAATCTTCGAAAGGACTTTCAAGGGTAAAATTATTTCCTATAATTTCATCTATAAATTCTAATTACATAAGATATTTTCTTTTGCAGCTTCGTAAATGTGTAATCAAATAAAATATAATATAAATGTGATATAATATGTATGTGAATATATGGAACATAGTATAAAACATAAGTAATAAAAACATAATATATATTGTCGATAATTTTTACTGGTAGTATAACATGATAAAAAAAGTTTTAATATAAAAAATTAAAAAAAAAATAATGTAAAGAAAAATTAAATATTTAATATAATTGCTGAGAAAATATTTCCATTTATTAAAATTGTTTTTCCTATTCCAATTAATCTGCTCTTTTTTTTATTTTTATGGAAGCAAGTAGAATTTCATCAAATGAGAAAATAAAGATTTTAGAAGTGTCGTAACTATCGGAATTTCTCAGTGAGCTTGACACGAACTTAATTAATGATGTCTGATAAAAACGACACACAAAAAAACAAAAATCTACGTCGCATAAAACAGAGAGGGGAATTTCTGATAGCGAACAGATATGTGAGGCTTATGACAAGTGCTGGCTTATGAACAAGAAGCTCCAGATGTTTCTTGACCCAATAGTAAAGACTTGTGACAGATGACTCCAAATAGACGAAGAAAAAAAGCTGATAAAAAATATCTAGTATTTATTTAGGCAAAAAGTAGCATACAATATTTAAAGACGAAATTTATATCGTAATAAAAATCATCAACAATATCAATTGCAGAAGTATTACAGGAATTTATATTCAAATTTGGCAAACTTTTATTGTTGATTAAACTTATCACAAAACTGCGTTTATATATATATATATATATATATAAACATATTTTTGTTGTAAGTTTATATATACACATACATACATACATACATATATATATATATATATATATATATGTTTGTGTGGTGTGTGCATGTATGTGGTGTGTATATGTATGTCTTCTGGTGCTCGGTGCCACAGGTTACGGGTTCGAATCCCGGCGGTGCCATGGATGTTTGTAGTGGTTCGGAATCCACTTTAAGCTGTAGGTCCCGATCTCCTATGACTGTAAGAGCGTCACGGAGCCAAAGTCAGGCTTCTACCTACGGGTGCTCCATCACAACAGAAGCTGCTTCCTTCCCCTTCAACCATGAGTACGTATGGGCTCGTGGGCTTGGCCAGCCAAGTGGGATAAGAAACAACATACAACAACAACATATCTATGTCTGGTGTGAATGTATACCGTCATTTGAGAAAACATTTAGGGCCGAACTTGAGATTGAGCAGAATATAATTTTTGAGGATATTTTTATTATTGTTTTATTGTTTTATTGCTCGTTGCTGCAGCTTATATTCACTACACATATTGAACATTTTCTTCAATGTTGAACATAATCGTTCTTCTCAGTACCCTCGTTGTATGATCTAATTTGCTTTACGACACATGATATTTCTAGCATAGTAATCGTATGATTGTTGTGTTATTAATTAATTTCCCTTTTCCCCACTTCTTGAAATAGTTCAGAAGTAAACGTGTTGTAAATACGCTATGTTTAGCGCTATTTTCCACAATTGACGAATTATATAGAAGCTATTGTAAAAAGATATGATGAATACAGAAGAAATTTTAAAATGCATCATTATTACCTCTACGAACCAGACACTCGGCCATTCAGGTCCCACATTTGCCAACGGCACGCGGTGTTCCCAGGTTCTGACCGCGCCCAATGATGCTTAACTTCGGTGATCTAACGAGAACCGGTATATTCAGCATCCCGGCGGTGCCATGGATGTTTGTAGTGGTTCGGAATCCACTTTAAGCCCGTAGGTCCCGGTCTCCTATGACTGTAAGAGTGTCACGGAGCAAAAGTCAGGCTTCTACCTACGGGTGCTCCATCACAACAGAAGCTGCTTCCTTCCCCTTCAATCATGAGTACGTATGGGCTCGTGGGCTTGGCCAGCCAAGTGGGATAAGAAACAACAACAACAACAATATTACCTCTACAATATATGGGTATTGTTTTGTGGATAGTGGGTCAGCGATGTCATGGACCACTTTCAATGTTTATTATTGGTTTATTACTTTTTCCACGATTTGTTTTTATTGACTTATTTAAATTTCTTTCACGGACTTTCTCATTAAATTTCTTTCACATACTTTTTTATTAAATTTTTTTCACGTTCATTTTATAAAATTGTTTGGAATTCTATAGTGTTTTATTAATTATTTTTTAAAAATTTCTTTCAAATGCTTTTTATATAAAATTTTTTGGAAATTTCTCTATATAGTTTTATTTTTTTAATTTCTTTCACGTGATTTGTATAAAATCATTTGAAATTTTTGAAATCGTTTGAAATCATCCTAGTCATTTATTTATTATTTTTTTTAAATGTTTCTTTCACGTACTTTTTATTAAATCGTTTGGGATTCTCTCTCTCTCTCTCCTATATATATATATAAAGTGAAAAAATTAAAAAAAAAAATGTATATATATAATTTTTTATATTTTTTTTGCTTGTTTTTTTATAAAATTATTTGGAATTCCTTAATTTTTTTTTATTTTTTATTATTTAATATTTTCTTTTATTAGTTTTGAACGATAACTGATGAAAATAGTTTACTACTTGCATACGATTTATTGGTAGTTTTTCTTTCTGTTTTTTTTTTTTTAAATGCTGTTATGCCTATTGCTATGGCATTAAATTTTAAATTTTATGGGCAACCTGTATAACGGCCTAACCTGAATTTATTTTTATCTTTAAATCCTCAAGACAGTATACTTGTACAAGATAATTTATGACTTGACAATTACAAATAGTACCGACTTTCCAAAACTATCGGCATTTGGCTGCTGACCAACTTTCACAACTTTTTGAAGGTCTGAAGGAATACCATTTTTTTTTGCCTCGACGGGTGTTAATGATGCTATAGCGTGCTATTTTATGATTTCTCACAACTTTGCCTTTATTTTTTAAGGACATCAAAAACTCTCTTAAAGTATTTAGCGTAATAAATTAAATGAGCTCTGTGACTAGAATATTGTCGCATACATTCAAGTCACATAATTCGTTTAATTTCCGAAATAAATGATAAATGCGGCCATGGTACGTGCCATACTACGTACACACAGTTTGAAGTGTGTCCTTCAGTTAATTGCTAGATTTGACAAACACTTAACAAGACTCTTTATTTAGTACAGGCATCTGTAGTTGAATAATATTTGTTTAAAACAACTATTTTACGTTAGTATATTTTTTATTAAATACTTATAATAATGTTTAAAATTAACAAATCATTGAGTAGTTACTAATTAATTAGCAAAAATATTAATGTAATTAATCTTTTAGGACCATAAAACATATGTATGTGCACATAAAATCATCAAGTATGTAAATAATTTTTAATAGATAGTTTTATCAAGCCCGTAATTTGGATTCATGTAGTAATGACAAATCTACACTATTATGTAGTAAAAAGATGTTTTTGTGTTTCCGTATAGAATATTGCTGCAGTATATTTGCTGTGAAAT